>JAODJU010000098.1:882729-926918 GCA_026776725.1 Gnathonemus echidnorhynchus | reverse complement strand
CCCCCCCCCCCCCCCCCCCCCCCCCACCTTGAAAAACAAATATACAAGCACACAACCTTGCTGGGATAATGGAAAATAAAAAATGTGTAAATATTTAACACGTTAGGGCATCGGTCATGCATGAGACCAATAATTATATTCATCAAATAACCCAGAAGTCTTTGCTTTTGAAAGTGTTTGCTTAGATGTTACAGTACTCCCTGTCTCACAATCGAACCTGGATAAAAATTGCTTTAGGTGGGAATGTTCATTAAGTACAGTGAGAGCTAATTGCCCACATCTCCTGTGCCCTTTGTGGCCAGCAGATTTAGTTTTTAAGGAGTGTGAGATCATATTTCAGGGGTCATGACGCTGCCAGCAGACCTTGATATAGGCTTAATGTCTGCTTCCATTATTCTGTCTCTCTGCTACCTGTCCCATAGATGAATTGCAGATCAGTGTAGGAGAGCTTATGCCAATCAAGCCATAGTGTGGTGTTTTCAGCTTGAGGATAAACACCTGCATTTCTCATCATTTCAGTCTATTTGCCCATTAAATCTTTCCCTCATTTAAATGTGGGCAGGAAAGACTGTGTCATTGTTACCCAAGTCATCAGAATAATGTTGAATTCAGCCAGAAATGCATTTTTAAAGTCATAAATATTTCTTAGTTGTATCATGTATCTCTTTAAAGGCACTAAATATGTATCTGCTCAGCCAACAATTACTGCCCCCCCCCTAGTTTTAATACTATAGATTGGATTCTATTGGATGGCATGGAGATGCACATTATGAACAGATGTGAACAGATATAAACAGAGTTGTTAAGAGACATAAAGAGATTTAAAAGCCTCTGCTAGTATTGCAGACTGCATGGGACACAGCGAGCTGGTAGCTGTTGTTCAATAATTAGTAAATTCTGACATCTGCATGATTCACATTAAATACATGAAAGATCCCAGTGCACCTTAAATGAGGATAATGAATAAGCGCAGACGGGGATGCGTGCAGTGAGACGCATCCCGTCACTGCGATGCCGCGGCCCACAGGCTTCACACCCGCGACGCATTGTTCTAGACAGACTGCCTCAGAGGCAGGCAGCTGCTGCCTCGACAGCGCTCTGCCGTCTTCGCTTTTGTCATCAAAAGACTCCTTTTGTTACATAAATATGTAAAATACAGCATATTCAGAACATGGCACACGGTGTCGCGTCCTGAGGAACGTCTCTGTGTTTTCTGAGAGTGTTTTGCACCTATAACTTTGGGAGGATCCGCGCGCCGCCTGAATCTCAGCGGCCAATAGGCAAGGAATTTGATCGTCCCGATGGGACAGCAAAGCGAAGCCGGGAAGGGGGGGTGCAGAGCTGCCGTGTTGGCGACAGGGAAGCAGCTTGTTTGTGCTTAATTTAAACCTAGTTTTCCTCTCCTGTCTTTAGATCAAATGAAAACAAATTCATACCACCTTTCAGTATTACTACCATTTACCTTATGCATTCTTTCTCTGGCATTAATACACTGAACCTTTCGGAACATTTCACTGCACAGATTTCATTATTGATTTATCATACTAATCATTGTAATACATGGACAGAACAAGTGGATATGAATGATGTAGCCTAATTGCAGCTCAACAGAACCACATGTTTGTTTTGGTACAAACTACATAAACAGATGCTAGTCACAAGATTACTGTATATCTGTTTTTTACTTTACAGTAATTATGAGAATAATGATATATACCTTTGCAAAGAAAAATGGTCCATTATGTGACACACATCTCCATACCATCCAAACACTGATTCTTAGCTCCCACTGTTGTTTCCACTATGCCTGTACTGTCTGACTGTTTTGCAGATGCTAATGCATGTTAATGTACAACAAAATCATTCTGTATTTGTAAGGCACACAGAAGAAAATAAATGTTATTCCCGGTGGTTCATTTTTACAATTTTCCATGTACATATATTAGTATTCCTTAGCTCATTTAGCTGGATTTCAGTCCTGCCTAGAATTTGAATGCTGGGAACTTTGTCCAGCAAGAACATAACCTCCTTGCTAGGAGACTCTGTACATGCTATCAGCCTGCAGTGAGGGTCCACCCATCTGCAGCCATGTTTGGCTGCTTGGTCACATCTTTGAACATTTGTCCTGAAACCAGCAGGGAACCAGTAAGTGTTCCTTACCTGGACAAACTCTCCGGATCTTAAGCACTGTTCTCCCTCACTGTCAGACTGATACAGTCTATGGTACCCACCCAAATTTCAATTAATTCAACCCACGCAATGCAGGCTAATACAGAATACAGAATCACATTCTACTGTAAATGAGCAGGCTCTCTTCTCACTGACTGTAAGACTCAAGACCACAGTTCAAGCAACTTCGGATAACAAGGTATATTCATTCTCAAGAACAAGAATTCAGTGTTTTATAGATTAGGTTATTCTCATGGAATTTATGCATCTTGAAATCAATGCTCTTCCTTATACTAAATAAAAAATAACTTTTAATACACATCAGCAGCAGACGTACTCAGTGTCTATTGTAGGAATTTGGATTGTTCTGAAGCTCTACAAGAAGTCCTTCATCAAGACTGGAACACTCTAATATCTACAGAGTTAATGCCTGGTACTGTATGCCTAGGAACCTTCTGGCAACTCCTCAAATCCACTCCAGAACTCCCGTTAGAAATGTGGGAATTAAGGTCAGCATTCCAAATGACAGCTGCTTCCTAACGTCAGCTGATACGATTTGCATTATTCAAGCACCCAGTGTAGCGCAGTGCAGAGGTTAGTTTTTTTAGTACTATGTTTCAGAACATCTGTGCAGTGGAGCCGCAGGAGCCGGAACATCTGCAGCCCCGAGCCGTTTCCATGATGGTACCTGAAATGGTCCTAGATGTGGAGTCTCTGTCCAGAGAGCTGATCAGCAAATGTCCGGAATTTCTCTCCATATCGACTCACCACTGGCATTTGATTCACTCCTAAGATTTTTCTCAATAACAATGGGTGTCACACATTACATCTTTATGTTTTATCTTTACACACAAATAAGATACAAATAATCTACTTTACCTATTGACACGATTGCTTATATAATGTGTTTCCTGTTGTTTTTATTCTGGCAGCAATTGTTCTATTTTCTCATTGACCATATGCAGCAATAAATAATCATGAACAATATTGATTAGAATTTTGACATCCTTTTCCTTCAAGCAGCACTGGAAAAACAGTCTAATCTCACGCTTCTTCTGAGTGAGTGCCACTGTTTCTGTGACCGTCTAAACCTTGCTTGGAAGTAACACATACAGTCGCGTTCAAGAAAAGCCCAAGGCATTAAATAAGAAGATAAGATTCCCCGTGTTCACAGTAGAATGGCTGAATGTTTTGTACAGCACATTACTCAAATAATTTGCTTGCATTTCACTTGAAGATTTCAGAACACTTGCTCAGTCTGGCTCCTGCTTGAGCAAAATATAATATGTGTTTCTTTGCATCTCTGCAAATGAACGCAGGCAGTTATCAGCATGGCCAGTGATGATCCCAGCGATGGGATCAACAGAAGCGAGTCAAGGAAATTTCATCAGCTAGGCACTTAAGCCACTACCAACCTGAGACAAAAGACGATTCCCTGATTTCCTTCCAGTCTAACAATTCGATAACCTCAGTTCCTTTGCGCGGCACGGTTTCCGTGGGCAGTGTAGGTCCCTCCCGCCTCTGCTCATTGTCTGCTGAATTTGCATGTTTGCATGTTCTCCAGGTGTTGCATTGGTCACCCTTAAGGCCTACAGTTAGATTAACTGGCACCTTGGGTATCTCTGTGTTCAACAGTTACAACTTATGTAGCATATGTGTTCATTCAAAGCAACATACAACTGAGAAAGCAGGGTCAGTCCCTGGAGCAGTCGCTGGCTGAGGGGGTTTGATCAGGGGCCCGACGGTGACATCATCACAGGCACAGCATCCTAACCTACTGAGACACCCCCCGCCTGTGTCCCCCCCCCCCCCCCCTGAATCTCAAGGGAAGACATACAATGTCACGTGTCGCTGACCTTCCCTTCATGGTGCTCGCCTTTCAGCTCAACCCAAACTGCCATTTATAAGTTAAGAACGGGACACGTCAAAAACCCTGGATTCAGATTGACACCACATCCTAAAAACAGCATTTACATGGAGTAGGAATAAATGATTGCTGATGTCATTAAAATTAGAAATGCATTAAAATGCCTTTCAGCATCTCCGGTGAAAAGCTGAATTATCAGTACATTGTAAAGTATTACTTAAAAAAAAAAAAAAAAACGCTCGGAGATATTTTTCTTCTTCATAAATAACTGCTTTTTTCATGCTGCTGCATTGTGGAGCGTTGAGAAGGCTGTGCAGAGTCTGATTGGATCTGTGAGTTCTGTAGGGCTTTGCACCCAAGATACCAGAACAATACAGAAGAAAATTATCCTTTAGATGGTCAGCAACATATTGCGCCTGCCGCGAATAAACAGTAGGACACAGAAAAAAAACAAAAAACAGATGTGCTGTTAGGAAGTATGCAAAGCTGTGTATCCTGTATAGATAATAATAGATTAGACCCATAATATTGCAATGCTGAGGTACTTTTCATTCTCCTGAATGGCCATCAGGTCTCTTATCTGTACTTAATAATGTACACATACCTCCATTACCAAGAGGCTTAACCACCAAGGTTACTGTCAGGGAAGCGGTCTGATAAATGACGCCTACAGTATTTCCTTTAGTTATTCACTGCAGTACTGTGGAGCCCCAGATTAAAATCCATGCTCCATTAGACATCAGGAGGAGGTGTGTGGATTCCACACCAAGAAAAGCGGACGTGTCATGACTTACCTCCTGGACGAGCACGCAATTACTTTTTAATGATTTCATGGTACCTCATTAGAGGAGCAGGAATCACAGAGACCTCGGGAGGTAATCTCACATACTGAACACAGGACCCAGTCCAGGATGGTCAACTAAAACTGAAACTTGTACACGAGAAAAAAAAAAATCTATTATTAGTGTAACTTGAAGAGCTTTTTATCATAGTTATGGCCACAGCAAAGAAAGAACAGCTGTGTGAAATACGGTAATATTGCGACACTGGCTGTCACTCTTGCCAAGGCAGTGTGTGGCTTACAGGCCACTGGGGGCCAGCAGAGTGATGTCACCGCGGAGCCCTTGAGCAAGGCCTTTAACCCCAATTGCTCACAAGATTGGCTGACCCACCTTTCTTATTCATATGTTGCTTTGGATAAAAGCTTCCGCTAAGCTTAAAAAAGTTACACCAGGAGTGTTTCTCAATATGCATATTTGACCATACTTGTGCTCTCATATTTATGTCATCTTCCCTTGCCGAAAACCTGTTCTAATATTCAAGAACAGAACTACAGAAGACAATAAAAATCCCCAGATGTCGTGCTTGCCCAACCTTAAATATCAAGGACACACCAATTGCATCCTCGCCGAACGAGACCGATCCCATGACTCACTGCACCCCAAGTTCACAGACCTGTCTTGCCAAGACCACAAATACAGTCCTTGCATTCTTGGTGCTGAGAAACATCCCATGTATATATACATATAAGGGTATGACTAGAAACACACGGTATAATCTGCTGGGTGGGCAGGCCCATGGTGGAATCTGGGGCATCTATAAAGTGCTGACCCCCCCGAATCTGCCAGGGTGACGATGCCCCTCTGATGCCCCTGACCATATGCTGAGCTACTCTAGCCAATCCAAAATTAAAGTACAGTTTAGCAGCTACAGCCCAGGGCTATCAGAGGGCTGCACTCGGTTGTTGGCCGTTGTCTCACTCTCCATGTTTGACAGTTTGAACCCTGTTCACACTCTCTGTGTGGCACCTTTTCTCCAAATGGCGTGCAGTGTCTCCCACAGTCCAAAGACATGCAGTTGGGTGCATCAGTCTGTAACGTGTTCATTGTGTGCGCGCATGCGTGCACATGAATGCATGCGTCCAGGGTGCATCTCCTACTTCCCACACTGGGATAGGCTCCTCAAAATAACACAAACATGGCATTTCCCTTATTACTTCCTGCTGTTTTGATACAGCTTTATATAAGCCTCTACTGCACAAATAATAATAATAAAAGATCCAGGTGCCACATCCCTAAGTGTCCCTTCCTTCGTTTCCCTTGGCTGCTAATTCGCTGTGCATTAAGTTCGTTAGTCGTACCTCTTCTTCCTGCCCTCCAGCTAACCAGCCACAGCTGCCTTGTGTTTACTCCTGTGTTAGTCGTGTACTTTAGCGTCTCTTGGTCCTGTGCTTCTTGTTCAGTCATTGTTTCCTTGTCTGCATTGCTACCCTGCCTGTCTCCCCACAATAAACACCCCTGCAAGGGGTCACTGTACAGTACCTTACATGCAGCCTGCATTTGGGTCGTTGCTACGTTACACCAGGAACTGTTCATCCTCTTTTCAACCTTATCCTGGGCAGTACCAAGAACCCAGAAACAGAAAATAATTCCCTGGAAACACACTTAAGTGCAATATTTGTTGCTAATTTATACCCATTTTTAAAGATGTCACGTTTATACAAACCACTATGCTATCAGTGACGTTTTCAAAATATATCTCTACTCAAATCAACGAATGTGCACATACAAGCTGAAAGAAAATACCATAGTAATGCGCATATCCATTTAAAAAAAAAAAAAACCATAAAATATCAATTGCATCTCACGGGTCTTTTAGAACCTGTATTTTTGCTTAAATCCGTTTCCAGTATTTCCAGTTTTTTGCTCATGTGTTTGTTATTTTGGTCACAGTTCATCCATTGCCTTAACTATGGACGATACTTGTTTTGTTTTCAGACTAAAGGAGGTGAATTTTATGTTACTGCTCTCAATGCAACGAGCTTTAGCGCCTCAACGGGGAAGCCGTGTAATGTGGAGCGAATAGACATCACTTACCGGGCGGCAATCTTGAGACAAGAGCTCCGTAAGTGTTTGCTCCTCAGGAAAATAATAAAGAAATAAATAAAGCGCAAATACTAGAATTGGCAGTCATAAGTTCATTAGACACCATTTCACACATTGTCCTGCAGGTCAAAGTTTATATATATTTTGTAAATGAAAAATGGGGCCTGGAAGACTGGAAAATGTACAATGGCGCAAACACGGTCAGTGATGCAATTTAATTAAGCTTTTATCGTGTTATGATTATGTGTTCCACGGTGTTCTCTGTAAATTAAAAAAATATACCAGACTTCATTCTAAGTAGGCATACTTACTTAATAACAGATCTTCAAAAGTGCAATTTAGCATAAATAGAAAGATGTGGTTCAATTTTCCTAAGTTCACTTAAGATATTACTATTAATTGCTCGTGACATATGCAACGCTAATCTATAATTTAGATTATTACTACGGGGTTCTCTTTTCCCAGAAGGCTTTGTAGCATTTCTCCTGTAAGCTTGTCTTTGTTGTTCTGGCGTGCTGGTTAGGGCGCTACGTTCGTTGTCTTCAGACTGCATTTCTCAATGTCACCGGTAAGAGTTGTTTTCAGATTGAGACGTCCGATTGATCAATGACACTGACTGAATTATTTACTGCTGCCTATTTTTCTTATTTTCAAGCAGACAAGATTCAGTGCCAGCAGTTAAAAAGTTGTGTTACTACAAGAATAGGTAGACGACACTTATTGTTGCTATGCCACATTTTACTACCATGTAAGTAATTGTTATATTTAATAGGCTTATCTTTTCATTTGGCCTAATAAGCAACATTCATGTTTGCAGAAATACTCCTTATTCATATGTTTGAAAATGTCGGAAAATAACATTTAAAAGAAAAGGGAAACGGGAAGTGCCGCCCGCTCATTAGTGAATATACAAAACATAGCCAAGCATTCAAAAAATCAAATAGCTGCTGCGGATTGTGATTTATTTTAATTGCATAGGTATAATCACAAAAATTCTAACACTAACACTAATTATTAAACTGTCACATTATATTTAACTACCTGTGAAGTACAGAAAATGTCTTCTGTGAACTGTTTTACTCACCATATATGAAGCTTTTAACATTATTATTATTACTATTAATAATAATAATTACAATAATAATAATAATTCCCCATTCAACCCTAAAGTAGAAAGTTTTCTCTGTGTGCAAAACATCCATAATAAATTTGGTTAAGCCAGTCCCGAATTCATTATTGGGCTTAGGTTACATGCCACAAGTAGCCTACCATTTCAGTAGCAGTTGGAGAAGAAATATCCTTGTTAAGTTAATTATTGAAATGTACGCCTTACAATAAAAATGCCTCATGGTTGTCATTTCATTACTTTGAAACATAGTTACCGTCGGAGCATGTAACTTAGCACCCGTCATATACTGTATATTCATCTGCTTTTAAGGTTATGAATCCTTGGGAGCGGAAACCAAAGCTACTATTTAAATACCATCTAAAACAGGATAGGGACATACGTCTGCGAAATGCATTATATCACAAATAGTACTGATACACTCGTTAATTTTTTAACAGTCGATTACTCCGGAATTCACTTAAGATATATCCCATAGACTACCTTTACCAACATATAGCATATTTGTCCCCCTTTTTAAAATTAAATATTGAAACACAAAGTTGTAATAAACAACGGTTTCTTTCTAAATATAATTTACGAAATATGCACATATAATTAAACACTTTGGTGGATTACCGATCATTTTAAATGTGCCCCAGTGCCCTCCGAACGAACTGCCAAGTTACACTTTCCTTTGATTTCGCTCTTATTACATCGAGGCAATTTTATGTGGGATGGCTGGCATATAAAGATCAGTGAGAAGTCCGGGAAGCCACTTGCCTCCCGATGCAGAAAGAAGCATCAAATATATAGGGCACCATCAATATTTTGTACAGATGATAGGACTCGGGGATTAAATACTAGGCTTACCTAATAATAACTAAATATAGATAGCAAATTATAAATATAAATTTCTTTTCTACGAATGCAGAAAAGAAAGCGTATCAAATTCATTGTGGAGGCTAGTAAACTGGTATAGCAAGGATCGTCGCGTAATTGAAAGGGTCGAATGCGTTACATTTGTGCTGTCAGATAACACCCTCTAGTGTTAGAAAGCCCGGCGTTTGAGCGCGTCTCCGCCGGGACCGGACCATCGTCGGCTGCATCCAGTCCGGGATTCGCGCACTAGACACAGCGGAATAGTCGGTCGTTCGCGTGTCTTGCCGGTATAATCGATGCTGGCAAATACCAAAAACTTGTCTACTGGATTTAAAGAGCCGTGTGAGCAGTGGGCTTCATTCAGTCCTTTAGTTGCGAGTAAAGTTGTGTGCGGCGTTGAGGTGTCGTAGATGCGCTCAGTCGTTTATTCGGCGTTTTTTGTGGATTAAAGGTAGTTTGCGTTTCTCGGAATTACACGCTCTCCAAGACACAACTTTCCCCCCCCCCCCCACCTCCAGCAGCCGCATTTGCGCTCCGGCGGAGCGGGCGATGGGTCGCTTTCTCATATCGCAGCCGGTGAACGTGTTAGTGGCAAAAGAGCGTGTCGATAGCGGCGAGAAAGGCAGCTGTGCCGTTCTTTAAAACCGGAAGGATTAACAAAATCACACATTTAAGGGATTACACGTGGATACAGATGCGTATCGTACCCGGATTGCTCTGTCGCCCGGTGCTTTTTTCAGAGATGACTTTTGGAGTAAAAATGTGCCTCTTTCTCGCCTTGCCCGTGGTGGTCTTCGCGGACTCCAGTCACAACAATCAAGGTAACTTTATGTTCCTTTACATTTTATTTCCTCGCCTTATGAACATGGGCTGCAAGTTTAATGCGATGCGCCTAGGTTTTGCTTGATTCACAGTTAAGAGTTGAAGTGTGCGTCACGTAGAGTTATTTTACTATTTACTAAGATTTGACAGTAAGATATGAAACTTTAAAAGGACACGTGCCGGCTCGAATGTACGCGTTGTATGAGCGGGGTGCACTTTTCATGTTTTCATATTTTTAATATCAAATTTGCGGCTCTTACGTATCCGACCATCATCTGTCCTACTGCCACGATTTCCCCAAAACTGAGAAACCTTCAACTTGTATTGGTTTATATGGCGGTTATATGTATGTACATGGCATGATAGCCTGCAACCATCACAGGTGTAAATTTAAACGATATTATATGGTCTGTCTGGGCGTCACTTGCAACGATGCGATATTTTGTAATGCTGCAGCATCAATGCATAGTTTTACCCAAGGCATGTGGTCTATACATCGATAGCATCATAATTATTTATTATTAATTAATTACTAATTGATCTGATTGATACATTACCACTAGGCATGTTTAGACCTATAAACCTTCTAAGATTAAATCTTTGACACATTGCACAGGAAATTCCCAAAGTCCAGTTACCCTTTCTGCACATACATAATGAATATGTATTGGTTATAACAGTACTCTTTTTTTCCTGAATTATTTCCAACATTTTTGTCGTCATTGACGAAATTGAGGTCGTGTACCTATATTTAAAAGTTATATCATGAATTTGGATTAATACGGCTGGTGTGATGAATACTGAAGTACATCCATTACATATATTACTAGATGATTACTCTCCAAACTACTAATCAGCTGGCTGATTCCACACAATAACACGTAATTGGGAGGGGGAAAAATATGCTTCATAAGATACTTGTTTTTTTTGTTTTTTTTTTTAATTGATTAAAAACTAAATAGGGCAGTTTATAAAATTGGAGTGTCTATCTTTAAATAAGTTCTGAAGTTAAGTCTACAAGAAATAAACTGTTTTACAAAGGTAAAATCTCAACTGTTATCAATTCTGCAAAGAGGGGATAAAAAGGAAAAGTCACAGTAATATATGTATTATAATCCCACAGTTCCATTACAATTCATTGACCCCAATCAGCCCCCAATCACTATTCTGCGCAGTAGTGGATGTCTTCCTTATGCTCTTTAAATGTGAATACAATACTGGCTGCTGCTTCACTTAGGTCAGAACATAGACAGTAGCATTACCAGTGAGGGCAGGAGATACTGAATAGGCATTTTATAACTTATGTATTTTACAGTGGGTTGTATATTTCATATGACTGAAAGGGGCTGAAGGTTTGACTTTTTGTCATACATGTAAATCCATAACTTAATCTATAAAAGTAACCCAGTTATAGTAATATTGTCTTTTATTTCTTATTGAGGTTTTTTTATTATTATTGGTAATACTACTACTAATAATAATAATCACCATAATAATAATTTTTATTATATTTTATTATTAATAATTGTATTATTTTATTATTATTATTATAAAATGTTAAAGATCTGTTGTCAATTAGATTTTATTATGCATAGTTTTATTGAATCCAGAAATTTATGGTATTTTCACAGAGGGAACCCAAAACAGGATAAGTCACAGAAGCCAATACTGGGGAACAGCGGCTATTCTCTGACCCATTTGAGTAAAATGGTTGCTGAATACCCCTGTAAAGTTGTCTATGTAGCAGTATGGATATTGGGTGCTTTTGCACCTCGTATATAAAGATTTTGTATAAAAAGTGTACTGTATATAAAGACTTGGTGTTGTCATTGATGTCATTTATATGTAAACAAAAAAGTGATTTATTTCAAAATAAATATTACAAAGGACCATAACATTTGTTGATGGTATACTATAGGTTCATAGTTCATCATACTGTTTCTTACTCATTTTTACCTTTTCCTGTCGAGTGAGGATGTCTTCAGGGAATTCTAGCACATGAGATTTTATAACTTACTTGCACTGCTATGTGAATTTACTTTTAAAATGAATCTAGATTTTTACACCTATGAATTAAGAGCATTTCATTTACAGTGGACACACTGAAAAATATACAGATTACAAATTTAAAAATATTATACCTTAGTATATTGACTTGTACGGCAATGTCATCATAAAGTGTAAATGTCTGGTTTTGGCCAGATGATGGCAGGCGGTGGGACACAAAAGATAAAATGTGTTTTCAGAACCATGTCTTGGTACAGAATTTTGTGTTTATGGATTCATTACCTAGATCAGTTCTTCCTTTCTTAAGCACCTTTCACTGCTGTTAAGAAAATTCCAAATTCCGACGTCTCTGAGATGGTATTTCGAAGGCGCAGGAATGCCATGCAGACTGAAGTAGAGGTCTCCTCTTCCCATTTCCCCTCTTCCATCATCAGAGAGTCTCTTAACAAATCTCATAGTGTATTTGATGGTCATGCAAAATTTAGCACATACATTTCAGGACAAGAGGACAAGTATAAAGAAGGAGAGTTGAGCAGAAGGCTGATTGCACATTCAGTTCTGAGGCATTTTACAATGCAGAATTTTCAGGAGATAATCTCTTCGCTGCCTGTCTGTGCTCTGACATTCATATTGTTTTGTAAAATAGACATTACTGACTTTAAAACGACTCCAGAAAGATTAAACATCTGTTTGTAGTACACGGTTAATCCTGAACACCACGTCCTTTTCCTAAATTGTTTTTGTAAATTTTTTACATGAGGAAATGTGATACATTTGTAATTAGAATTCAGCAGCTGATATTTCGGGTAGGTTCTGAATTTATTTGTGGCTGTTAAAGCTTTCTTTTCAGTTTTTGTCTGTAAATTAAACTCCAAGATTGCCTTGTTGACACGAGAGCTAATCATGTTTAGACTATCATTATATATAATCATTTTAATGTATCCTCTGTACTGTGAGGCAAAAACTGCACTGAATGAATCGTTAACACCTCTGCGTTAAATGGTTCCGGAATTATGTAATATTGTTAAGCCACAACGACACAGTTTTAAGCAAAATGATCTTGTTAGTACTAGTAATGAACGTCCTTAAGTCTAAAGCGGAGTATTTTTCTAGCTGATGAGCTTTTCTCTGCCTGCAGGTCACATTGTAGATATTAAAAGTATCATTCTCTCCCTGGTTCAGTACTTGGTAATGCCTTCACATTTCCACCAGGATACCAAATTCTGTCCCGTGTGTGATATAATTCTATTTTGACATTGTTTTATGGTCATGATTTTTCTGTTCAACAGCATTGAATGTGTCAGTAGTTCTGTCAGATTGTTATATTTTGGCCAATAGGTAGACTGTTAAAATTGTCAGGTTTCTTTTGTAATCGTACACATTACCAGTATGTCGACTAACTTACTGTCAGAAGAGCCAGTTAAAATGGGAAAGTTGCCTTTGGAATGAAAGGGGACAGGTGTATGTATTAACATATAATATGCTTTCCAGTGCATCTGGGGGACCTGCGAGGGAGAGATCATTTGCTCTGACTGGCAGTCATTCATTGAACCCTGCTCACCTCCTGGGCCCGCATGTCTGTCATTACACTGTTATACCGTCACTCTTTAATACGCCTCAGCCTCTGCATTCCTAAGTTAAAGCTATGAATTTATTGATTTTTTTCACCATATAGATGTACTGTAGTACACATATATTAGAGGAAAACATTAATTTTGAAGACTAGTTTGTGGTGGGTGGAGAAATTTCCAAGTAGTACTTGTGATCAGCGCGGCTTCACAAATAAGAAGGGCCTTGCATTGACTAGGGAAATTTTGTTATAAAGCCATAAGTTTTTTTTCAACTTTTATTGTTCACATAAACACATACAGGCCCCAAAAATTCACATACCACACTGTGAAATGAGGCAGAATGTTCCGAAATTGTGCCAGAATATTAGTTAAGAAGTCTAGACATTTTCTAATCTAAATATTTTCTAATAAATTCTATCTAAGTAAAATTTATTATTGCTTCTGAAATATTTTTAGTTTTTTTTTTTTTTTTTAATTATTATGCAGAGAACCACTAAACCGGCCATGAATAAATTCCAGCGTAGCGGTTCTCCTCAAATAAGCGGCACCATGGAATGTGTACATTAGCCGGCATGTGATGATGTGACATCGAATGCACGGTCACACAGGCCGCCCGCTCAACATATGCCTTCTGTTAAACGTCACCTGGCCGACACGGATGTTGCTAGATGGCGCTGGACTCATCAGCCCCGGCTCAACGACCAATCGGGTCACGGAAGACGTTACCGTGCCGCTTCCCTGCGTGTTTATAACCTTTTACCGACAGGCTCCCCCCCCCACAAGCTATTTTTATCCTTCGCTGAAATTCCCTTTGGGGTTACCAGAACTGGCAGAGTCTGCAGCTCTCCCGCCGAGTGTAAACTGTGTGGGGAAACGCCATTTCGACTCTATTTTTCAAGCAGGAACACGAGAAGAATCGCAATAACAAAGGCAGTGTTTTTTTATGATTGCCTTTTTTATCTTTAAATGTGTAGATTATATGCAAATAGTTTGACAGCCACTAAGAAACAGAAAATGTAATATTGTGGTCTGTAAATATACTGTGTGATAAGAAGTTAGTCTCTTCCCTAGTTTCCCCAGGCAGCTACATGGGCTTCTTTTATTTCACTTTGTTTCTCCATGTAATTTCATAGCTCATCTTTTGGAGAAATGGTTTTCTAAGCAGGTTTGCAGGATTTGCGTTCCATGTAGGCTAATATCATCAGGTGTATCAGTGATTATTTTGCCTATTGACTGAATGAAGGAATGAGCATTTCGCTTCACTGGAGACGTCAGCGGCGTGATCTGTCCCCGAGACGAGCTGTACCGCTCATTCCTCCTCCCCCCTCCATATGGCGCCAAGGTAGAGGCAGCTTGTAAGAAACGTGTGATATTTTATCCGAATCCGTAATGCTTAATCAGGATAGTGTCACAAGCAATGCTGGTACAAGTGTCCTTTACGTATCTGCTTGTTGTCCAGCTCACACCTATGTAATGACTTTTGAAAGGAAACTGCTGCTGGAGATGATTATCTGGAGTGTTCCTCAGATTATCTGTGGGATTGTTCCGGAGGGGAGGTGATGTGAGATCCGGAACCTTCCTTTTAATTACTTTGTTAAAGCAATATGTTGCTGCTCAGACATGCGAGCTTGAAAGCAAACACTGATCTCCGGGAAGAGATCCCACCTAATTGGGGAGATGGGTTGCATCATGACAGTGATTGTGAACAGCAACTCTGTTCCTTTTAATGCAATGAGCTGGGAGATGCCTTTGATGTCGCGGTGTACCAGAGGCGACGCAACACATGCACTGAAATAAAACGTCGGCGCTTCTTCCATAACACACTGTCACAGCGTAAGGTTCCTCCCCTGCTCGATGGCGTGGTATAATTTTCCATTGCTTTTCTGGCTCTTTTTATACAGTTCGGGAAGCTTTTATAAGGCCTGAAGAAATATGAACAGGGATGATTTTTTTCTGTTCTTGGAATGGGCACATCATTCCTGCCTCTTTTTTTTTTTGGCTAACATCTCCTCAGAGGGCACCCCCTTGTGAAACTCCGGAGTTTTCCACAGCCTTTTAACACGGAAGTAGCCTCTAAGTATTTGCTCACAGTCGGCCTGCATCCATTAAGCTGCTTTCTGTCTGTCGCCATACTGGCTTTTAGTAAATGACCGTGCATTGCAGGGGCCTGCACGTCAGTATGTCTGAAGATCACTCTGACTGCTTTTATCAGAAATCCACAAAGTTAAAGTAATATTGAATCTTTGAAGTGATTATATTTCTTTGATTTATTTGCAATTGAATTAAATTTCATTAGTTACTTTGTCAATGTTTGTAAGATTAAAAAAATCTCTTAATTGGTGTTCCCATGTTTTCTGCAAAAAAATCTTAAAAGGAGCATTTTCTTTAATTTTTCCACATAATTTAAATTCTGTGTTTTATACATAGCGAGACAGTTATTACTTTTATAAAAATATAAAATTATCTCCCGAGAAAACGTTCACCTGAAATATGAACCACTTTGATATGGGACACAACAGTGTCAAAATTTATCTGCTTATCCGTCAAAATGGAATAAAGTTGCATTTAATGGTTCTTAGGCCACCTTACTTTGTGCCACGTGCTTCTTCATTAAAGATGTAAGAAGTGTACAGACCTGGACAAATTTCTTGGTACCCTTACAGCTCATTGAAACAATGCTTCATTTCTCCTGAAAAGTGATTCAATTCAAAGCAATTGTCTAATGTACAGTATGCCTGCATGCCTTTAGTATGTGATAGAGTAAAGCAATAAAACTATGAAAAGAAATAATTTTTTGTTTATTTTACAAAGATAATCTAAAATAGTATGGACGGATTTGTTGGTACCCCTAAAGAGACTATTCATCCTTGCATTATAGTCATGTTTCAAACGAAGGGTTTAACCTTAATTAGTATCACAGGTGCCTTCAAGCTTTTTATCAGCCATTCAGCCTATTTAAAGGGAAAGAACAGGCTACTGTGTTGTTTGGTATCATTGTGTCACCACACTGAACATGGACCAGAGAAAGCAAAGGAGAGAGCTGACTGAGGAGCTCAGAAAGGTGATTATAGAAAACAATGTTAAAGGTAAAGGCTATAAACCATCTCCAAGCAGCTTCACGTTCCTGTGACCACAGTTGCCAATATTATTAAAAAGTATAAGGTTCTTGGGACTGTAGCCAACCTCCCAGGACATGGACGCAAGAGGAAATGCAACCCCAGGTTGATCAAAAGGGTTATGCAGATGGTAGAAAGGAAACCATCCAAAACCATTCAAGCTGAGCTCCAAGGTCAAGGTACGTCACCTTCTGATCATACCATCATCCCATTTTGAACAATAATGGGCTCCATGGAAGAACCCAAGAGGGCTCCACTATTGACAGAAAAAATGTAAAAAAGGCAGAGTGGAATTTGCCCAAATGCATGTTGACAAGTCCCAACATTTCTGGGAGAATATCCTTTGGACTGATGAGACAAAACTGGAGCTTTTTGGCCAGTCACATCAGCTCTATTTTTACAGAAGGAAAAATGAAGCTTTAAAAGAAAAGAACACAAACCTACTGTGAAACATGGTGGGGGTTTGGTTTTGTTTTGGGGCTGCTTTGCTGCATCTGACACGGGGAACCTTGAATCTGTGCAGAGCACAATGAAGCCTTAAGAACGCCAAGGCATCCTGGAGTGAAACATACTGCCCAGTGTCAGGAAGCTCCACCTCAGTCGCAGGTCATGGGTCCTCCAACAGGATAATGACCCAAAACATACAGCTAAAAGCACTCAAGATTGGCTGAGAAAAAAAACATTGGCCTATTCCTAAATGGCCCTCCATGAGCCCAGATCTTAATCTCTATAGAAAGATCTGAAAATTGCAGTGTGGAGACGCCACCCTTCAAACCTGAGACCGCTTGAGCAGTCTGTTTAGGGAGAGTGGGCCAGACTACCTGTTGGCACATGCAGACGTCTCATTGTGAAGTACAGAGATCACTTGCTGGCAATGATTGCTGCAAAAGGTGGTGCCAGAAAATATTAAATTAATGATTAATGGTACCATCTTTTTGGTCCAGGCCTTTTTCATTTGTTTAATTATGTTAAAATATTCAACTGAATCAATAATCAAAAGCAAAGTCTGATTTGTGTTAAATACGAAATAAACAGTATTTTGCCAATACACTTTTCTCAGTTTCAAGACATTTCAGAGATAGTTGTGTTTCTTCTGGAAGGGTACCAACAATTTTGTCCATGTCTGTATATAAATCTTTCCCTGTACTGAAAAGGTTCACTAAGGCATATTCCATCCATATTCCATCCATCCATCTATCTTCCAATTGCTTCTCTTGCTCGCTTATAGAGACTGACGCATATTATAAAAGCAAATTGCATGCTTTTGCAGAAATTAAAACTGAGGCAATCATCAGGACATGCAGAATCACACACCTATGTTAGGTAAATCTGTCCTAACACGTGTAATTACCTCCACGACACCAAGGATTAAAGCATATGTTATGGAATTGTAATGCCCAAGAACTATTGCAGCATAGAAATAAAACAACAGAACATTTTATAGATTTACACTATTTAAATCTGTGCAGCTTTATGTGGAGAAGGGTACAGATTCACACCAATATTATAGTAGCACTTTGCAATCCAGAGCCCTTGATTCTATTAGCCAGCTAATCATGAAGCCTTTGATTAACTTCCTCAAGTATGCACATGGTGGAACGAAACGGTAATGTTGCCTGGCTCAGTTTCAGTCCTGGCCTGAGAACCACTGCATTTCAAAAGCTTTATGTTGTTGGAAGGACCCGTCTGTCTGTCTCTTGCAGCTTGTGCCTGTATAATTCTTCAGATGTCAAGGATTAATGTAAGTGCAACATTAATTGTTACATTCAATATTGTCAATTTGAAAAAAACCTAAAATGTATAATTCTTCATGTTAAATGTAAGACCTCATCTGTTACCTATCTGCCTGTACTGTGACAGTTAGTGGTTAAGTTCTGTTGTACTATCTATTAAAGTAAAACATTTCAAACCAGTTGGTACCATCTAGCTCTTGGAAGAGGTTGACTCATTTTCACCACCATTCCGAGTTATTTCGACCACGAGCCGCTAATTGACTTTCCCAGACAGGTGGGGCCTATTAAATTCCCAGAGGAATCCTGCTATAGATCTTTCTCCAGGCCCTCAGTTGAGATGCAGTCCATCATTCACTCCGGCTGCCTGAGCTGTTGAGTACACAGTTATTCCACACGTATAAAACAAGTGTCTGACTGACGCTCTCAGAATTCTTATTAGCCTAACTATAAGGCTGGGAGATGCCGTGCGTTTAATCAGCCTGCCTCGGGAGTGGAGACAGAGAACAACAGAGACGAGTGGCTCCATGACTTGCTTGGCCCTGATAACTATAATTCTTTAGTTAGAAGGAATTCAGAAGCATCATGACTAATAGAGATGAGTATGGTGGGAGACAGAAACCTCGAGTGACCAATAAAATGAAAGGCATCTGCAAAGGTATTGCACCGACAGAAAGGAATTTGCTTCACCCAAGTGTGTCCATGTTTTTACCTTTGCCAATATGCGTTATACTTCAACAAGGCAAAATTAATGCATTCAAAGTTTGGTGCTGAGATGTTGTTGTTATTGGAAGAAGTGACACAGGGGAAATAGGATATGTTTGTGTAATTCTGCTCCCTAGCAAAATAAATGCAGAGACACATATAATGTGATTCATACCTCGCAGCTAAAGTGCAATTGAAATTCTGTTTGTAGACTTTTGTTATTCTGGATTGCATCCTCTTGGTTTCTCTGATTGCCCAATGGGTTGAGATTCAATTAAAAACACAGACATCATGTTCCAGCCTTGGAGTTGTCAAAGAACGCCCTGCTCACTCCCTGTGTCCCCTTCACTAGGCAGCTGCCAATGGCTACTTCCTCTGGCACTACTTACGGTTAAACTTTGGCAATAAACACAGGGCGGTTATTTCAGTAGGTGAACCTTCCAAATATCCCCAGAAGTTTCTGGGATGCATTTAACATTTTCATTCATGTATCTGATGCTTTTATTGAAAGCAACTTGCGGTAGATGGAAAGGTTGCAATTCATCTTTGCTCCCTGCAATTTGAACCTACAACCTTTGCATTGTTAGTGCAGTGTGCGTCCTGTTCAGCTCCAGGAGTTTAATGTGTCAGAAGCAGACTTTTCCTTTTCTTAAATTTGGGGCATCATACTAACCTCTGTGTTTTGCACCTGCACAAAATATTCTGGAGAATCTTACTGTTTTTTGCCTGTTTTCCTTTGAATTGCCTTATTTGCATTTCTCAACTCGTATTCTTCTTTTCGTGGTCGCAATAAGCTGAGCAAGTCAGATTAGACCTCCATGGCCACAGACAGACTCATTCTGGGGGATCCCAAGGCATTCTCTAGCTAGCTGGAGTCTTAGGTCTGCCATGTGGCCTCCATCCAGTGAGCTGTGTCCAGATCAGTTCCCTTGGAAGTCAACCAGTTGGCATCCTTACAAAACACCCAAATCAACTCAGCCGGCTTTTCTAGACATGAAGGGGCAGCACCTGAATTTCAAGGTTCCTCTTGATCTTCAAGCTCCCTACCCTGTCATGGAGAGTGAACCCAATAACCCTACAGAAAAACCTCATTGTACTGATAACCTTGTTCTTTTGGTCATTAACCACAACTCATGACAGGAGGTCACAATAAGGACATAGACTGGTTGCACCTCATCTGACATCTTAACTCCCACTTCACTACACGAACCTCCTCAGAGCCCGCAAAACTTCAATCACCAAACCGATCTGCCTGTCAATCTCACATTTCCTCTCACCAAAGGGACTAGCATCCCTGTTTGCCAGGCCTGGGATACTCCACTCACTTTCCGTGCAACATTGAAGAGGCTTGTCAACCTTATCATCCTGAAAACATTCAGTGCTTTCAACATTTCTGGATGGATTTCATCTTTCCTTGCAGCCTTTCCACTACGGAGGCCTCTGACAACCATAACAATTCAGTGACAGATTGATCCAGAACTGCCTCCTTTATAACCGTGTTCTTTCCAATGCTCAACAATATTCCCACAGCTGGTCAGCACTTCCCCAATCTGGCTGAAAGCAGTCTGAACAAGATCCCACCTCCCCCTCCTGAGCTATCAAATGGCCAAGCATTTTTTCTCTTCATACCTTCTCCAAACTCTCCATGAGCTCCTTGACTGCCTTTACTGCAGCCCATCAGGTCTGTCTACCTTTCAGCTTTCTCCCATCCAAGCATTACTCTGAAGGCCTCCCCCGTCAGTCTTACAGCTTCCCTTACAGCAGGTGTCCACCAGCTAGGTCCATAGTTACTGACATGAGAAGCAGCTACTGCCTTCTGGCCACAGCTAAAACAACTGAGGCCTTGAACATCGTCTGTTCAAATATCCTTGACCCGTTGGCATTTGGCTGGTTTTTCTGGTTGTATGAGATGAAGTAGTCTTATACATAAACCTCAACCAAGACTTTACTTGCAAACCCTAACTGCATGTCTAGGTTGTCCTTGTCCTTTTGATCTCCTTCTTATGTGTTAAATCCAAAGTGTCCAGAACACCTTATCTCAAATCAGATGACACGGCCACAAAGCTGATAACTCACCACCGGCCTACAGCATTCTGCTGTGTTTATCAGCATCTTTCTGTTCAGATGTTTGTCATGGATAGTCCTTTGCTTGCTCAGAGGTCCAGTAACAGTTCAGCACTGAGGTTTAGATTCGGAAGGCCATTCCAATCACGCTCCTCCAAGTATCTTCATCATTCCTTACTACAGTAGGATCGCTGAGTCTGCAGGCATTAAGCTTTGGAGTACTTTGCCCGTTTTCTCTAAGGTGGCTGTGTGCTTCGAACTGTTCTTCAGTGCATGAACACAAACAGCAGTCTGAAATTTTCCTCTCTGCAACTCTCTTGTCCACTGGGGAAAAAGGAATCTGTGTGGGCAGCAGCTTATGACTTTTGAGTATCCCAGTTCACCGTGGGGAACATTTGATTAGGAGAAACTTTCACGAACAGGTCTGGTTCCACACTGTCCACACTGTGCAGGGAGGTCATATCTTTTGTATCACCAGTGCTGAAGAGGCAACGTTTCACACTTCCAAAGCCAATGTTTATTGCTAATCTATCTGGGTCCTTCCTGCACTTTCCTGCTGCATAAATGGCACTGCATTTGACCCCCGCCTTTCACCGTGGAAGTGATGAGCACAAGATGGCTCCACATAACCTTTTCTGGCTGATCATGGCTGACTTACATAGCTGGCCTGGCCACCCCTTGCGTGACAGTGGTAGCACCCCTGGCTCAAAGGGGGGTCTTGGTAACCCTCTTCTGGGTAGGGTACCCTGGCATAATGGGAGGACCCCTTTGATCTAAAGCATTTTTAAATAAGAACTTTTTACCCCAGTTAATTGTCCTCTAGTAGTTGATTGTTAACTAATTTTATGGTTTGTGAATGAGATACCACATTCATTCCTGTGTTGCATCTTTGTCTGAATCATGGACTTTGGCAGACCGCTAAATGGTGACATGTTACTGGTAAAGTGCGTGTCATTGATGGCATTCTGACCGCTGGAATAAGTGACCTGATTCCCAGGCTGACTCCAGCCACCGGCCGTGAGCTGCCAAGCAGGGCATGTTGGGGGTGAAGGTATATACTGGTGGTTAAAACAAAAAAAAAAAAACAAAAAAAACATCTCCATAGCTTCCACATTTGTCAACTGCTGTGGCTGAGGATCTCCAAAGACCTTGCTCTCGCCACATTGACTAATACCCATGAAGTGACATGTGTCATCAATCATGGTTAACCCAGACTCCAGATACGACAAAAAAAGCTGTTTCTCATCCGTCAAGTGGCCCTGAGTCGGCCGCTACCGCTGACCTCTCTCCCACGCAGTGGCCGGCCGAGGGCCACCGTCATGTCTGCAGTGGCACTGCGAGAACTGACGATGGCTGTTTCATTTTTGTTGCCGCTCTGCTGATCACCGGTGGCCTCAGAAGCTCGGCCTCAGAAGTCCTCATCACCAGACACTGCAACCAACTCCCAGAGCACATGTAACAAATTGCAATTTGCTGAGAAAAGGACAAGATGTTATGGTATTTAGTGTTCTCAGGTCAATAGGTGTTCATATCTTAACTGCACTACATTTCTTTTTTTGCACTATTTTTGTATTACTGTCATGTTTCTTCTACTTTAATGTGGTTGTGTGCAGAACTGCTCTATATTGTCCAAAAAATAAAGTTTTGTTTTCAAGTTTAACAATGTGCTGAGTGATATGTACTAACAGATTTTTTTTTTTCTGTTCAGTGGTGCTGTTGGATACCACAGCAGTACTTGGCGAGCTGGGCTGGAAGACATATCCAGTGAATGGGGTGAGTAAGTGTGTTTGTCTATGTGTGTTTCCTCTTTCATCTGAATGTCTACCGTCCAAAAGAAGGAATTTTCAACTGTCACTTTGCTTCTGCATTCAGTGTTAATTCCCTGTTATTGGAGCATTGGGGAGTCAGAGTTATTTGTTATGGCAAGTTAACTCTTTCGGCGATTTTTAATGGCGTGTATAAAATTTCATGCACATTTCCTTGAAACTGCTTATCCAGCTTAGCTTTGAGGCTTTAGAAAAATCCATTCAGGATCGTAGGTATATTGTGTGCTGAGTCAGACAAAGGACGTTTAAAGAATCACTTGTACCAGCAGCTATTGAGAGAATGTGAGAAGGAGAAGGTCCCTGTTCAGAGAGAGAATAAGGGCGGTGGGGGTCTCTGGGTTCTGGTCTCACATGACACATCACTCTCCTTCCTATACACACTTGTCCCCATTACTGCATGGAACACACTCCCACCTCAGATGAAATCAATAATTAATTAGCACGGTGACATGAAGGTGATTATTAAAACCAAAGTGAGTACACACTCATCCTGTCTCCTGACTGCTGTGCCCAGCCGATGCAGACCTTCACTATCCTGTCAGTCAGTCAAAGCAACAGATATTCATTAATCTAAATTCATTAATATTTGATGTATGTGTTTGTGGATGTTTTTGATATTTCTGATAAAAACATCATCTACTGTATGATGTATAGCATCGAATACTATGATATTAGCTTAGATATGTTTTCACTTCAGTGTTTGTTTTTTATAGACACAAATTATCTGATCAGTAAAAAGTTCTGCACTGCTGTGCCTATTTTTATACGTTGTTTCATCATCCTGTAGGACCTACAGTTATTCATCACTTATCAGCTGGAATGATGGAATGATAAAAACATACAAATGTATGGACTGTTGCCAGTTTGCTGTTTGGTGTCTTTGGTCTGGTGATTTCATTGTAATGTTTGTTTACTATGGTTGTTTGCTTTTGCTGTTAGTGTTGAGTTAAAATGTTTCAAATTGTGAATATTCAACTTCTTTCCTGTTTTAAGTAATGTTGTAATTTAACTTTTGTAATCAGTGAGATTCCAGTGTATTCTTTGTGCATTGCATGTGCTGAATATGCACATAATATTTTTTGTAATAACATACAGGTAGCTGCCACAATGAAAGGAAACCAAATGTAAATTGTATTAGTGTGTGGGGCCACCACAGTCCACTGGGTCAATTTCAGTAGCCCTTCATACATTCAATGAATGTATGTGCAACTGTTAGTGATATGTGATTCCATTGTTCCAGGCAATGCTCTGTTGAGTTGTTTTCATGCTCATAAATCCATTCCGTGACCACTGATCCACTGCGAATGGGTGAGTTGTCACGTCAGAAATGGACCAGAATACGTTGCCATTGGATGATCGCGTGGCTTGGTTTTATGTTTGCAGTAGGCCTAGGGTTTTCTCTATGCTGTGGCTGTGTAAACGTTCTAAGTGCGAAAAGGACTGAAGTTTACAGACTTCTTTTGGTGCAGGGCACCACTTGTTGATCAGGATTATGGGTAATGCACCCATTTTCACTGACGTGTCCTTTGCACTACATTTGTGACAGAAGTATCTTTTTTAATGTAATGCCTTTTATCAGACCCATAGTATCATTTCATGAAACTGCCTGCTCACACTATCGATTGCATATGATGTCACCCTATTGATTTGCTTCCATTTCTTTTCTTTGGTTCTCGTACCAAGTACACATGCGTTTTGGTCAGGGAGCATGTTCTTCCGTCCGCTGCTGTCTCTCCCCCAGGCTTCCGAGCTGCTGTCGTCAGAGCCGCTGTACATCGTGAAACCTCAGCAAGTCGAGCATTCATCAATGAAGTTCCAGTCAGACATGGTCTGACATTTCTCCATCTTCCTCATAGAGTCACCTTGCTCGCCAGTTATGTGCAGTTGGGACTGGCTGTCATTTTTCATTGTGACCCAAAGCATTATGGGACTCCAGAACCATTCTTGTTAAATGCTTTACTTCAGCAGTTTGCCATTTTTGTTTCCTTGCAATGCACCTTGAGAAACACTGTAAACAGTACATTAAATTAACCTAAAAAAATATCCAAACAACACAATGCAAAATAAAACTGAGCAAATTACTTTCACTGCCTTTCTATAATACAGTATGTGAAGCTACTGAGAAGACGAGATGTTTAGTCAAGGTTTGCGATACCATGTTTTTCAAAACTATGCCCCTAATACCACTGCTTGGTTTGGCTGATCATCTAAAGGTTTTCTAATCTACTCCATATAAGTCATGGTTACAATTAAAAGTAAAAAGAGAAGAGAATGACTTTTGCCTTAAACGGAATTGTATTTACTCTGCAAAAAAAACTTTTCTTCCCAGTGTCTGAAAGAGGGACCATTGCATCATATATATCAGGGTGATATGAGTCCTGACAGCAGTCCTGACTCTATGATTAAGCTGTCAGGACAGGTGCATGCTGGGTGGCGTGCTGGTGCAGTGCCTAGCAGTGTAACATCACGCTTTGGGCTCTGCATGCTGGGTGGCGTGCTGGTGCAGTGCTTAGCAGTGCAACATCACGCTTTGGGCTCTGCATGCTGGGTGGCGTGCTGGTGCAGTGCCTTGCAGTGTAACATCACGCTTTGGGCTCTGCATGCTTGGAGTTAGCATGTCCTCCCCTTGTCCTCATAGGTTTCCTCTGGGGATCCTCCGCCCAACTTTAACCAGTTGAACTGGTTTTGCCGTGTGTCTGCTTACACTGGGTGGGCACCCTGCCCTTATCATTGTTATTATTGTGCCTATTGGTTTCCGGATAGGCCCTGGACGCCCACAACCCTGAATATGATAAGTGCCTATATGGGTAGAATTCTCCATGTTGCCCCAGGAAAATTACATTACTTATTTTATTTTTATCACTTGGGCCATGGGGGAGTGGGAGTTACACTATTAGTGGATACAAAACCCAAAATGATGAGTCAGCAACAGGCTGCCGTTTCCTGTTTCTTGTACTGTACCAGTGAGTGTTGCCTTTGAGTAGAGTAGAGTTATCTGCCAGGTCGACCTTTCCATGTGTAACGGAACAAACTAAGCGTCTGCAGATAAACATGTTTGACACGTAGAAGATTAACCCAAAAGATAGTTAATTCATCACCAAGGGGTAAGTTGGTGTGATTATAAAGGCTACCTGGGAATATTTTTAATTAAAGTGAAAATTAAAAAAAAGGCTCGGTGTGAATAACTTCTGTCAATTAATTAATTGTGCCTCCGCTGCGTTGTCTCCATGTCGCGTTTTCAAATGAAAGGTTACGTCGTGGCATTTGGAAGCACAGGTGTGCGATTTGCTTACATTCCAGCAGTCAGTTGCCAAGCGGCATCGTTCACCATTTTCCTCACTGCAAGTCTGGCAGGCAGATTTATAAGCTGGTGTGTGGCTGGTGTGATGCTTTGTAGGAGCCCAGGGACATCAGAAGCACTTCATAACTGAACTCTAATAAACAAGCTCTCTAATGCAGTATCGTCTTGTGTTACGTATATGCAGTGGAGCAGGTTTGAAAACACCTGTTGCATGTTTAATTTATGCAAATCTATTGACATTTAACAATTTAAGAAGATCTTTAACTTGTCATTTGAATGAACCTGCCCCAGCACAGGTGTCCATATAAGATTCAACGCAATTCAGCACATTATGTTTTCAACCTTCCAAGCTATTGCCAGCCGCCCTGACTAGAGGACGGGACTTAGAAAGGCTGTAACCGTGGCTGCATTGAAGATTCGCATCAGAATTAAGATTTTTTTTTTTATGATTTTTTAAAAATTATTTTAGGTGGCATTAGGAAACTATACCAACAGTATAACAATTCAAAGCATAGTGAAACTAACATTCTGAGATAAATTATACTCCCCCCCCCAGTCCAGGAAGAACCTGCTTGCCATCTACACGAGCCCCGCAAACCTTGATTTGGCGTCTCCGAGCCGCGATGCGCTTTTCCGGCAGACAGGCTGCTCAAATATGTATGAGTCATTTCCCAAGAGAAGAGGCACTGCTATTTATTTATATAATTATATAACACAGCTTTAAGGAATTAACCCTCCGTGGTGGTGTGCGGCTCGCATAAACATGCTGTTAGGGCAGGATTTCCGGCTCATGCTTTTGGGGTCAGGGTATCCCCTGATTACCCCAGGTGAGGGGGGTCCATAAACTTTTTCCGTTTCCGGTTTTCTTATTTGTCGGTTTAGCTTCCTCGGTAAAAAATTCCTCACTGAAGGGGGATGTTGGCTTGAAAAGCTCAACAGTAGGGATGAAAAATGACACCTTTGAAGGCCCGTCTGTTCTGAGTACAGGTGACTGTGAAGAACAATCATCGTTACATGGACTGTGAAACCTGAAACCCTGTTACATGCTTTGTGTATCATTCTCTGGCCCACAGAGGTTTTAATCCCGATTCGGCGGAGCTTTGCAGCCGGACTGCCGCTGTCTTGCAGTCGTCCGTCTGTCTGCCGGGCTGATGGCGGCGTACAGACGACCCGCTGGATGCCGCGACGATGCCAGTCTGGTGCTGAGGCTCACGGCGTGTGGTACATGTGCTGTCTGTGTGTTCACAGCTTTGTAAAGGTCAGCCTGCATCTGCAGGAGTACAGAAGAGCTCACCATCATCAAGCTGAACCTGCAGTGTATCACTGACAGTTCTAGACCATTTCAGTTGGGGGGGTGCAGGCTGGGGCCAGTTGTTCTGTTAGGGGGACCAGATGCGTTTGACCTTAATATCCTCCACGTATTACTTACAATAGATAAGTATTACAATACAACATTAAGAAGCAAAAGACAATTTTGAAAACCGATGTTATTTATGAAATGCTTTACAATCACATTTTACAGTTTTTACAAATGATTCCTTGTCCTGCTTCCACAAGCTCGAATACGAGTGCTTCAAGGAAATGTGCCCACATATGTAAATGTAAATAATAATAATAACTTATTCAGACCCAATTGGCATATGTATTGGGGGGGGGGGGGGGGGGGGGGGGTGTGCATGCATGTTACCAGTGCCCCACCAGAACTGCCCCTGCAGTGCACACAGTGACTTTGTGCAAAGGAATATCATTGTTAGCCGCTAATTGGGCACTTTCACTGCCGAAGCCATTTTTAGCTTTGCCAATAAGTTCAGCCATATATTTCTCTGGAATGATAGTGGCTTTATTACAAATGACATGTGACACATCAGCACAGGCACATGGCGCCTTTGTGAAACCCGCAAGCACGGATGCGCTTTCCTGTGATATACACGGGGCAGGTCGTAACGCTCGGGGCGGCGGGACACCCCCCGATTCCGTTATGGTCGTGAGAATAGTTACGAGTAGCTTATCCCAGACTGAGAAAGGGGGAGGAGCCTTTCTGCCTCATCAGTTTCAAAGGCATGACAAGAGTCCAAGGTAAGAGCTTTTTGTGATATGCGACGGCAGCTTCTCTATTTATTCTTCTTAAATTACAGACATTATGGTTTTTTCCCAAAGCGGAATACCTTTCAGTGATCAATATTACTTATGCACACACTCCTACGCTTCACGTTAAGATCATAAAGCATTCTCTCATGCTTCAGTTTTACCTTACAGTGCCTGAAATCTATTTATACTTTTATACAGGATGTGTAAACCAAACTCAGTCTGGACACATACTTTTGTTGTTGAAGGTGCATTCAGTGTATCCGTCGGTGCCGTACAGATAATTTGGGAAGATGTGGGCAAGCAGACTTGTGGGCATGTTGCTCTCGCTGTTGTCATTGTTGTAAGGTTCCCCGTCTGTCACTGGGGTCCCACACAGACTTTGCTGCGCCGTGACAAGTCATGAACTTGGGAACTCGCCTCTGAAATGTCGCATTTATCCGTGACTGCCGACTTGCATCATAAGTATATAAAACAAATGAAAGTATTAACCAGGGGGTCTTGAAGGGAAGTATGGGTTGAAATAGATGACGCAGGAAATTATTTTTTGAATTCCCTCCCAGTGACCTCTGTCATTAAAAGGCTTAACCAGTGCCAGGGGATAACTTAATTGGCTCATTTCCCATCGAAGATATTCTGGGCCCCGGTTTTAATGTACTTCTCACTTTACCCAGCTTAAGGCGCCGGGAGGCATAATTAGTGTTGTGGTAAGTTTACAGCGGTAGTGCAGGACAGGAAGGGGCGATGAGGAAGAGTAAGAATCACACATTATAAGGCCCTTCAGGATGGAAATGAGGATATGGGACTTGTGCCACCTTTACTCTGCTCTGTTCTATTCTGCCTCATTTCTGCATCTGTAACCGTGGCGATGAGCCAGGATGATGGTTCTTTTTGGAGGCAGGGGTTTGTGATGTAGCTGGACGAAGGCTGAGTAATGGGGCAGCGGAGCTCAGTGGTAGCATTAGCGGCTACGCTGTGTGATGTTCTCTCAGCAGTACCTTGGCTGTATATTAATGTATCCGTACTAGTATAATGTCTTATATATGTCATAGTGGCTGAGGGGGGGTTCCTCACTTCTGCAAGGTAAGGGGCTTGAATCCCACTGTGTGGCTGCAGTTTGTGTGTTTTCCCCCCCATTAAATAGGTTTTCTCTCAAAATCTAGCTCTGAATCTGAAAATTTCCCATAATGCCTGAAGGTATGTGGCCTGCACCCTGATGGGCTACTGCTCTGTCTTGGGCCCTGTCTGTCTGTCCTTTGCTGGCCCTGTCTGTCTGTCCTTTGCTGGCCCTGTCTGTCTGTCCTTTGCTGGCCCTGTCTGTCTGTCCTTTGCTGGCCCTGTCTGTCTGTCCTTTGCTGGATTCGCCGTAGGAAGGTGGGTTATGAAATGTATTCATCTTCCTCACTCATGTTTATAGTGAATAATTGTTTTTATTTATTTGAATAACAGAATAGAAACATTTAACTTTTAGTTCTACAAAAACTTACTGTTACTTTAAATATACATCAATCTGGTGTGTTTGTTTTTATAGACCTGTAATGTTTGCCTGTGCGTCGTGTGACATGAGAAAATGCTTGAATCTGTGAAAAATAATATTCAGTGATCATGTTCCAGGAGTTCTTAATTATGCTTGAATCTTTAAAAAATGCCCAGGTCTCTGTAAATATAACACATTATAACACGGAGTTATTTCTCACCTGTTTAACAGGTTGCATGCATATCGACTCTCCTTTGCAGGTGAAATAATGGCATTTAATGTGCCCCTGTTATAGACTTCTGGAACATTTTCTAGATTGAGCCTGTTACCTTCAGCATCTCGTGGCTCCTGCTCACCACAGGTCACCCTCTGGCTTGGTGCCAGAGAAAACCGCCTGAGCAAAGAATCCATAATGCATGTTGACAGGAAACTGCCATTAATCCTGACTGACATTGAGAGGTATGTGTGTGTTAATTACTGCAGGGTGCCAAGGAAGCATTTTGAGTGTGTTTCCGCTGACAGAAGGCCGGAGTCACATGACAGAAGCAGTCATACATCAATCTGGCTGTGTCATTTAAATTCTGAGAATTTAATATATCTATCTTTTAACATGGAAGCTGTTTTTAATTCGTTTCCCCACACATTTTAACAAATGCAGAAGCTCAGAAAGCTTGATAGATATTTTTCGGCAAGTCTTTTTAACCAATCAGATTGGAAGATCTAGCTGACAAAGAAATACAGCAAAAACATATCCGCCTGCTTGCAATGTTTGTATCCACTTTTTCTTCCTTTGCTGCAACATAGTCATTCATTTATTTTGCAGCACCTTGGATATTTGGGAATGAAGTTGAAGATGTCCTGTATAGTTGAATAATTTGTCCTAGAATGGTAAATGTTAAAAATGATGAGATTTTGTGTGTCGTACCAGACAAATTACCCAGTGGAAGATGAATGAATGTATTCCGGGCAGCTGGAAAGCCGGAACGGCTCACTGGCACAGGCTGACTGTCCACTGCTCTGAGATGGCACCTTCTGGTGTGTCCTGATCTTATTTCTCCAGTAGGAACACATTAGCTATCTCAGATTGGTGGGTGGGGGAGTTTCGGTTGATTTCTGTCACATATCAGGAGTTGTTGTTGATGTTATCTCCAGGGACAGGACCAGCATGAAGCTAAGAGATAGCATCGCTTCACTCGGACAGAAAATAACATAAAGTAGTTAACAGCGTTGTGGCTGCGTGATGAATATCTTGGGATATCCCCACATCTACCACTCTCACCTTATAGATATCGGCCTTTTTTGAGGCTGTTCCTGGCAGTACAGGGGAGCTGATGAAGGCAGATTTGCTGGTCTGATTTTCTGAACTGTGTTTTGTTACTGGTATAAATGTAAAGCTTTGGTGACCCAGCTATGAGTGTCTCTGCTCTCCTGGATCAGCAGAAACATTTGGTGCTGTTCCAGTTCTTAGACACAGCAATTTAGAACAAAGCATTCTAAAATAATTCTACTTCTGAACTCAATAAACTGTGTTTTTCTGATACTCCACATTATCTCTGTGTTAAGGAGAGTTTCTGTATTTAATTTCCTGGTTACAACCCTAACCCTTCCTATGCAGTTTCTTGTGCAAAAAAAGACTATAAATCATCTAATACTTGCAGGATCAGTTAGTCTAATACTGCTGTTGTTATGGTTCAATAATTTTGTGGAATGGGAATATCACAAAAGCTTGAAACATTACAATTTGGCTACGTCAATTCAGATTTAAATGTAATTTCTTGCTGAAAGGGGCCTGTGTGTTATATGCCCTATCATTTTATATCAGTTTTGTTTTTGTAGATGCTCAGTTCAGTTTCTTTTTGTATAGACCCCATCCTGTCACAGTTGCCCTACAGCACTTGACAAACATCTAACAAAAATAGCATCATACGTTGACACAGCAGTTAAAGTTAAATACCGATAGAGTGGAATGAAAATCCAAAAGATGACAGAAGAGTATAGATCAACTTTTGGGAGATTTTGGGTAGAAAACTCCCTCTGGAGGTCAAAGGTTAACTAGCTGATATGCGCTTGCATTCTACAAATAAGAAATGTATACATACACATTATTACCAGGTATTCAAACATCAGCCACCATACAGCGGTGAGCAACATAAAAATAATGTGTTAACTTACACAAAGGCCTAAAAAATACCATGTAAGCCTGTTTATGGTCACTTATTCCACACGTTCCCATCAAAGTGAAGGTTAAATTGTCAAAAATAATTGCAGTGCAAGAACAGTGTCAATCCAAAGTACTTGGCGGTTTGCTGAAAGGGCTCAGATCATTTCACACAAATAGTTTGCAGCAAACATTAAGTTCTTGCAATACTGAGGCTATATTAGTCAATGGTAAAAATAAAATAACAGTGGCCTGATGTAGAGACGGTCAATAAATGTGATAGAGTTCAATTGCATTGTTCTTCAGCAAAAGGAGAGCCGGTCCTGTATAAAAACTAATATTATCTGAAGACACGGTGTGTCTGGATATTGCGCTGCATAGCTTCAGTTCTAGGAAACAAAGCTGTCTATGGATGCAATGTAAAAGTTCTTGCTACTGTGAACACCACCCAGCCTATTGGAGATCTGCTTAAGTTAGACTCAGAAGAGTATATTTAACAGCAAGTGACCTGTTAACACTACCTATCCATTTAATCCTACCTTAAAAGGCATGTGAATACCTTTCTCGATGCTCCAGGGGTCGGGGGGGGTTAGTAGGCTTGGGAGATGTCTAATTTTTCATGCTTTAATACTGGTCAGACATTACATTGCAGTATACAGTACTTTCTAGATATTTTCAAAAGCAATGGTTCCTTGTTCCTTAAATGTTCGCGCTTTTTTTTGCAGCTTTTCAATGTTTTTTTTTTATATATAACACACATATATATAGTACACACATTATACACACACACATATATATCTATAATACTCACTACCAGTCAAAACTTCTTGCACACCACAGGTTTTTACCATTTTTCCATTTCATGAACTGCAGATTTTTAATTCTTGTGACACATTGGAAAGTTGAGTGAACAACTATAAAGGAAAATATAAGTCAAATAAAACACGTTTCCTTTATAACATGAAAAGAGTATGTAACAGTCCCCGTCTGACATCCTATTAACTGGTTATATGGTCATGGCATAGTTGGAAATTCTAGGCTGTCCTTTAAGTTTAAATGCACTAGTGACCTGTTTCATCCCATAAAACAGAGTAGTATTTAATATCCCCCGTAGAAAGAATGGCTTGAATTTTCTCAAATGTTATAACTGCTTAAGGAGGTTACTTTGATGAATCAGTATAAATTAATTTAGTGAATTTAGTTAATGTTAAGTAACATGGAAATGTCAAAAATATTTTATGTGTGTGTGTGTGTGTGTTTGTGTCCATGTATATATGCATGGAAGTGATACTGCAGAATTTTACTCACTATATTGAGGTGTTTGGCAGAAAAAACTTTGCTTTAAGACTGCAAAAAATGTTCAGCAATTCCAGAGCCTCTGTCTCGCTCACTAACACCTTTAGCCGGTTTGAGAACTGAGTGCTCACAAAGTCCCAGAATGATTTAACAATTAGCAGTTGACACTTTGTTCGACTAATGGTTAGAGCTAGGGCTGTTAGAAAATAAAATAGTGACAAAAAAAGAAAAAATTAATACATTTACACAAGATTTAATCCAAAATGTACGAAAAATGACAGAACAATGTCATTGGTTTAGGTCTTAATTTTGATATATTGAAAAAATAAAATAATACTCATTGGTAACCTACAGACCTTACGAATCAGTGCATTCTGCTGCACATCATTACTGCTATCCTGGCTTTGGCAGCTTTCTCTGCCTTCAAAGAGTAAATTTACTCACAATAAAATGGCTACAATGGAAAATGAAGCGTGTCTTTGGACATCAAACAGTGTTTTAAGTGGCTCTGTTCTTTAGAGAGAATAGCTTTACCAATCATTACTATTTTTCTCAGCTATTGCTACTCAAGCACTACAGATAAGCTGCAAGACCCGAAAGTATCTTTCAAGTGAAGGCATTACAGTCTCATAGTAAATGGGGGGGGCGGGGTCATTTTTTTTAGCTCCAGCTTCCCCCCTTTCAGAGATGTCACATTTCTTCGTTTGTGTGGGATGATTGATTTCTGTTCGTGCCTTTCTGTGGTAATGTGTCTCGGTCGTATCTGTGACCATACTCTCCTGTTTCACCTCCTTTCATGAACTTTTATGCGGACCAGCAGCTTAGTAATTCTTAGTGAGTATTTTTCTCTCCGATCCACACGGAGGTTTATTGAACGTTATGTCGCTTTTGACTTTTGGTCGGCTGCTAAATGCTCTTCAAGCTCAGGGTTAGAAGTACAAATTAAGCACTTATCTGGTACTTTTATTGTTGTCTTTTTCTGAACTCCTTTTCACTTTCCTATACTGTATGTTGAGCAAAAACACAACGTTACATTAGCATTATTTGAGTCAGAGTGTAATTATCAGTTCTGGGGAGTCTCTGTTGTTGTGTGGAGTCTTTACAGTTAACTATTCTTCGGAACAGTATATGTTATCCTGTATCATTAACGAAGCGAACATTAAAAATCGCTTGAACTCCCCCAAAGGACATTTGCGTTTATGTGCAGCTTAAAGTGTTAAAGATGTGAATAACATGCTTCAAGCAAAGTAAAGAAGACTCTAATTCCCTGTGTAGTTTGTATCAGCGTGACAAATTGCTGTAGTGTACCTTAAGGAATTGCTCCGATTTACCAACTAATGGTGCCTGGGCCTTTCCCATCTTCTGACAGTGATAAAGGCTGTGTTGCAATAATTGAAACAAGGGCATATTTATCCTTGAGGAACCACTAACATTTCCCACAAATAGGAAAAAAGGTTAATTTTCCCAGCTGCTGCGTTCGGAGCTCAGTCTGTGTTTATATTTGCCCTCCTTAATTGCGGCTTTTTCTGTCCGTAGAATGTAGAGCTTTCAGTTTCCTGGGCTTTTTGTAGCATTTTTCAGACCTCATTACATGGGTCAACCATTGTAAGATTAAAGATAAGTAAAAATTCAGAACATATCAAACAACATTTATGTATTTTTAGAATATGTAGCTGTTATTTTTTTTGTATAATAGCAGAACCACTGGAAAAAATTTTGGTCTATTTTGGCCCTTTTTCCTCTAAATATAGTATAATCTACTGGATTTTTTTCTCTTGCCTTGTCTTGTCTTTATTTATGTATGTGTAATGATATTTATTAAATTCTGCAGAGGGAACATGGGTATGCTAAAAAAAAATTCCCAGCTATTAAGTTATTAATGTGCAGGTAGCTATACAGGAGAGAGCTAGGCCCTTAATTCTGTTGATTAATTACAGCTTTACTTCCTCCCCTCACTGAGGGGCTTCTTTGTGACCTAATGAGATGTCAGCAGCAGCCCCCCGCCCCCCCCATGTACACATTATGAATAGCACTGGGAACTTTCAGAGGAATCAGTGCTTCTTTGTTAATCATGGGAGATGCAATCATGGGTGTGTAAAGGGACGGGGCCACAAGGGCATTGGCCCCAGCTGATAGCTGATTGGCCCCCGGAGTGCTTCCTTCCCTGTCACTCACAGATTCAAAACTTATCATTGGCTAATAAGATTGGGTCCCCTGTATGTATCTATGGGCCCTCTTATATTCTTCAACAAAAAAATCCTAGAATACATCCTTGATACTTTTCATTTTAAAAATAAAATAAATATATATATATATATATACAGTAGTCTAATGCTGTTATAAAAAACAATATGCTTTGTATTTTGTCCTGCTTGGGCCAGTGCTGCTGGAATACACTCACCCGCAAACTGAGAATCTTCTAAGCCATGTTTTTTCGTTTTTGATGCGGCGGTCCACCGAGAGTGAGAGTAATCTCTGGCATTTACTGCATCCAAAACCAGGCTGCTAGATCTGTGCTCAGTGGCATTTACCAAAATGCTTCCACCTAATGAGAGGGCAGATTAAGAGCTGCCTTTCGCAGAGGTGCTAGGTACACCTAGGCCGCGGGAATGCGTCTCTGCACAATTCATCAGCCTCTCGCTTGTCGTGGTGTTTTTCTGAATAGACATTCGCCAAGGATGTGTGTCCTGATCTTTTTTTAGCATCTGCCTATTTTAATTAATTTGACGGTTGCTGCGAACAGGACAAGATCCAACTTCACTTGTTTTAAGAATTTAATAGTGATTTAATTATGCATTAATTAGCACCCATCTCCGTTAAGAGATTGTGTTGTATAAATATTCAGCTTTCATTACCCACAATTAATATTCGCTTTTAGAAACCTACAAATCATTCCAACTTTTTATTTTAATTTATTTATTAGATAAAAAGACATGAAGCGCCTAAGATATCACTGATTTAATGAATCCTTCACTCCTGCCTTTTTCATTCAAGTTCTTAAATTGCAGAGAGATTGCTCGCTTGCGTTATAGTCTGCATTTATAGACAAAAGTGTGTATTTTACCTTGATTCTGCAGTATGTATAGCACCTGCCTGATGCTGAGACCTTTTTCCTCTCCATAACAGGACCCCCGCCCCCGAACCAGCACATCCCTCTTAACTTCAACAGTGTTAACGTGTAACATGTGCACCGTGCATACGTGTGCTGCTACAGTACATGCCTGTTAGTTACGACCTTCTGTCGACTCGGTATTCTTCTCATTATCTGTACCACATGTCGTCACCAGGACTGTAAAGATTTTATACAACCGCAGTATATATTTATTAGGAAGCTGTTTACTTAGGAACAGCAGCTTACCAATTCTCATACGGAATATAACACTTCCTCTGTAGACTCTAACCATCTCACAGCTGAACTTGTTTTTTATATGAATTCACAAGCACACAAAGCATTTTAATTGGGCCAAAAGCTTTAATCTTCTATAATAATAAACTCTAAGCACAGAATGTTGTTTTGGGCAGAGTATGAATAGAGCAGGCATGAGAAGCACTGTGTGAGACCAACGTGTAACTGGACTTTAGATTCTGCTACCTTGAAGATTCCTAAATATACATAACCCCCCACTACCACCACCTACAATAGGTACCTGGGTTAGGGGGATGATTTCAGAGATTATTGCTGAAAATGGGTCATTTTCAACAAGCGTTACCCTTTGTTTCCGCTGAGAGACGTGCCGGGTGACTCATTTCCCCGCTTGCCAGACATGATCTCTATACCTGCAAAGACTTACAAAGTTAAGACTTGATGGTTTTTATTTTGAGAGAGAGAGAAAGAAAGACGGAAGGAAGGAAGGAAGGAAGGAAGGAAGGAAGGAAGGAAGGAAGGAAAAGACACTGCTTTTTGAATAATAAACCAAAGCACAAAATTATTAGAAAAATCAAGGGATTTGTGTGGCTGCTGACAATCAGATTAGGGCAAGGATAGGTCAGGTCAGGATAGGTCAGGTCAGGTTAGGACAGGTCAGGTCAGGTCAGGTCATGTTGGGGATCATGCACTGGTACAGTGCGCTGCTGCACCCACCACATGACAGAACACCTCACCCCCCCCCCAGCCCCCACCAGGCTGATGTCCGGTCCAGTCCCATCCTCCGAAAATGGCCATCTACCTGCTACAGCCAGGTGTTACGTGGGCATCCCCTTAGCCGGGTCCTGCGAGCCGGATCACCCTCAGGGAAACACCACATGGCCGTAGTGCCATAACTGACGTTCCCTCACAATGCAGGTAATGTGCCTCATTCTGGACTCCCTGAGCAACCGCTCATTCGACACAAAGTTCAACCAGTGGTACAGAAGGATTCTCCGAATAGAAATGGTACTGAATGAATCCAGTCTTCATCTCAGCTCACTGGATAGTGTTCATGTTTCACAGCCTTACAGCAAGACAGGGAGCACCAGGACTCTAAAGTCTTGGACAAATATATGGGGAGCACCACAGACCCCTTTCCAGTGACCTCATGACCCCCCATGCTCTCCCAATCTGTCTACTGACGTCATAGGAAGAGTCACCAGAGACCTGAATGACACTCCCAATGTAAATGAACCTCTCGACATGGTCGACATTCTCCCTGCAGACAGACACACAGCTGATGGCTGTGCCTAAGAGGTCATTAAAGGTCTGGATTAGGGCTAGATTGAAATCTTAATATACATCAGCTGTGGCACACAGACGTATCAGATCAGCACTTTTCAAATCAACCAGAGATTTTACAACAATCTTCCCATTTGTCAATTCTGCCTGTGGCTTTATGTTATTCCAAGCTGGGATGCGGGGGCCCTGGAGCCTACCCCACTCTGCACAGAGCACAGTGCAGGGGTGCATCCTGAAAAGGATGCCAAACAGATGAGACACCAATTAACCTAACAGCGTGTCTTTGAGCTGTGGGAGGAAATCGGAGCACCTGGAGAAAACCCACATAACGCAGCAAGATCCTGCCGATCGCAGACAGAGCGGATGCAGGATCGGAACCCCCAGCCCTGGGGGTGTAAGGCACCGATACCATCCACTTCATCACTGTGTCACCCTGATACATCCGTCATTTTCATTCGCCTTCCACCGAAGAGACAGAAGCTTTATAAACAAACTTGTAACTCATGTTCAGCTTTTTATTTTAATGTACTGGCAAGTCCTGCATGGATAATAGTAAATATGGTCTTGTTAAAACGATTTTTGATGCAGTATCCTTGCTTGTCGCCTTGCTTTGTGAAGTTTAAAGGATTTTGTGAGGACTAAAGGAAACTAAATATTGATTTATGCTGCAAGCCCTACATCAAAACAGATGAAAACACAGAAAATTACATTTACCTATATTATGTGTTGATTTTTAAATTTCTTTTTTCCGATTGGTACCTGTAAGTGCTTGTAGAGTCGGGTTAGTAGTTGTTGAGGGTAGGGTCAACTTACTGCAGACTTACTCCTTTCTAAGACCTTGGGAAAGCCAACTTATTAGTGAAAAAAACAGTGCAACATGGCTGTACAGGCTAGAGAACAGCTGTAAGGTTTAATAAGCAGTCAGAGAACAAGATGGTTTCTGGCCTTCCTGTTATCTCTCTAAAGCAGTTTCCCAATCCAGTCCTCAAGGACTGACAGTCAACATTTTTGCTCCCTGTGATGGGATGGGCTCTGTACAAAAAGAAACTGAACTGATTATCTACAAAAACAAAACTGGGGGAGCAAAAATGTAGACTGTCTGGCAGGATGGTGGGAGGAAGGAAACCGGTGGGTTGTCTATGGGTCCCCGAGCAGCTTAAGGTCAAAAAAGTCTAACTACAGTTCTGATGGCCTTTAGCGCAGTGTTTCCCAACCCGGGAGCTGGGAGGGAGCAAAAATGTGGACTGTCTGTGGGTCCCTGAGGACTGGGTTGGGAAACACTGCTCTAAAGATTAGTTTGACTTTCTTGACCTTAAGCCATCCCTCTTTGCACCTAAGAGTGATGCAAACTCACAGTGGAGGAGCAGGGGGAGTCGGTCACTGTCTGGTCTTGACATGGATCTGACACTGCATGGAGACAGGAGAGCTGCTTCCAGAATCCCAAGCAATGCACACTGGGGAATTAATTGAATCTCTTTCCTGTAACACTTAAGCTGTGGGCGCCCAGTGCATGCTGACTGCGTCCTGAACTTTGGACAGATGCAGGACGGCCGCAGCCTTCTCAGACAAAAATGTCCTAAATATTTAAAGAATACAAACTGTGGGATGTTGCAATTCCATCAGAATCATGCAGTAGCAAAGTACAGCTTCAGCAGAAGGTTCCAAAGAATCCAGAATGTGGCAGTTTCTTTTTGCAGTAAAAAGTAAACATTGAATAAGTAGCTTACAATGTTTCATCCCAGGAACAGTAATGGAGCCTGAGTGTTTTGGGGCACGTGGGTGATTATTCCTTTTTTCCAATCCCTTTTATTTCCTGTTCCACCAAAGTTGCCCAAAAGACTCAAAACATAATGAGAAAGCAGTGGGATTTGGAGACAGATAAAGCGGGTAAATGAAGAGAAGGCCAGGTGCAGCATTACCATTAGATTTTATTTGATTCCTTTGTAATCAGAACTTTATTAACTTTCTTTCCCCTCTGGTATAAAACGTAATTATTCACTCCGGGGTAATTTTACAAGGAGATCAGAAATCCATCACTGAATGACAGCTGGAAAACCAGCTTGAATGAAATGTTTGCAGACTGGCTGCTGTGTGAGGAGAATTCACATTCAGAAAGTCACCCGCGGCCTTTAACTACGGAATACTAAGGTGCCTTTAAATGTATGATGGACTAAATTTAAACATTGGTTTAGTCTCTTCAGAAAGAGGAAAGTTAATAATTTGAGGCTTTCAAGGGCTATATTACCTCTTTCCATCACATTTTCCATAATAGCTTATCCAATATAGCAGGGTTCCCAACCTTTTGATGGCTGCATTTGCATTGTACTTTCTGCAAGTACATTGTACTTGTCTACCAGGCTTGGGAGGTGCTGGTGCTAAAAATTGTTGAACAAGGAGAGGGGATGCTAGTGTAAAAATTGTCAGGGATCAGTAAAAAAAAAAAAATTTAAAGGCATGGCTTGTAAATATTTCATTAATTTTTGGAAATTACAACCCTGTAATACTGGGTCTCTGTAAGCCTATAGCTTAACCCAAGGTAGGGCACACAATCAGCCTATGTGTGACATTTGCACTATGATGCACACAATCGCCCTAAGTGTGACGTTTGCACTATGATACACACAATCGCCCTAAGAGTAACGCTTGCACTATGATACACACAATCGCCCTAAGAGTAACGCTTGCACTATGATACACACAATCGCCCTATGTGTAACGCTTGCACTATGATACACACAATCGCCCTATGTGTAACGCTTGCACTATTTGAGCATACTACCTCATTTTGTTTTCACGAGCACAGTGACAATAAAGTTAACGTGTTCTTGACTTTGACACCCACAAAATTGGCATTTTAGACGTCCCAATTCATATAACCTGCATGTTTTTGGGCTGTGGGTGGAACCAGAGTGTAGAGGAATCCCATTCAGAGATGAGGAAAAGAGGTGAACTCACAAATGCCCACAAAGCTGGGGTCCGGAATCAATCCCATGATGCTTCAGTCATGGTGACACCGTGCTGCCTGTGGTTCCTTGTGATTAAAGTTACGTTCATTAAAGGTTTAGAGACCAGATAGTCACATTCAGCATAGATCTGCAGCTCTTTCATAACCCCCTTCACTTCCACATCCCCATCTGCTGCAGGTACGTGTCTCTCCCAGGTGGGGCCTGCAGACTCTGCTCTCCAGAGGCTTTGATGCCGTCAAGGTTGAAATAAATAAGGAGGCTCTCCTGTTGATGTTTGGGAGAGGCGCAGTCAGGCACCATGGTGCAAAGCAGATGAGGAGGATACAGAGGATGATCACACTTTTTCTGATGTCACTTTCTTTCTCCTTATTTATTCCCTGATTGTTAATTAAAGGAACACGTGCGAAAGGAAGGAAAAGAAGGCAGGTGCTTTACTGCTTGGTGAGGAAGAGCGCAGATTCAGCTGAGATGATTCCGCTTCCTCTGGGGACAGTTTCAAGTTTAAGTTTCAAGTTTTCTTTTGTCACATACTGTACACAAACATACATTGTACATGCATGTAGTGAAACGCTTTTCCCACCTGCTTCCTGGATTGTGCTGAAAAAGATATATCCATCCATTTTCCAAACCGCTTCTCCTACTGGGTCGCGGGGGGTCCGGAGCCTATCCCGGAAGCTGGGGCCCGGAATCAATCCCATGATGCTTCAGTCATGATGACATGATGCTGTCTGTGGCACGAGGCAGGGAACAACCCAGGATGGGGGGCCAGCCCATCAAGACTATATATAATAACCAAATATAAAAGGATAACAAATAAAATAAAAATGGCAATACAAATAAGGTAAACAATGAAACAAAATGAATAAAACAAAAAAATAATAAAACAAAAATGTCAAGCAATCATATAAATATCTGTATTTACATAGGCATATGTCACAAAGCTGTAAGTTGTAACATGAGGAAGGTCAGACCTGTGTGCAGGATTAGATACACAACTACAGCAGCACTGCACATTAGACACGCTTATCAGAAGTGGTGCAGTTTTGTCTTGTCTCACATTAAGGTGTTAAAATTATGGGGGAGTTTAAAATTTCATAACATTGCCATCCAGACTCAGCCTGAAGTGAAAAGTGGAGTTTAACTTTACAGGGAAAAGGTTCTTGGTGAATGAATGTTCATTTTGCCAATGCTGATTGTCAAATGAAAAATCCTGGTTTAAAGCATTAGTCCCTGGTATTACAAAAATATTTTGTAGTTGAGTATCCACTATTTTTACTTATTGTGTACATACACATTGTGTCCATGCATTACCTTAACTGCAACTTCATGCATTTGTAAATCATTCATTGCTCCTTCATAATACCTTACCATCCTAACATACCTTAACATCTTTAATATACATTAATAACAAACAATACACAATGATAATATTTATTGTTATCATATAATGTTTGTTATTCATGTGTATTAAAGCTGTTAAGGTATGCTAAGGTAGACTTACATGCTCTTTATGAATGTTTTTTGAATGCATTATAAATATATACTGAAGGTGCACTGAATGTTCTATGAATGCATAATGAATGCATTATGAAGGTCCAGTTAATGTAAATCATTACCCACATTGTGCTATGTTTATAAAGCCTTGTGTCCAGCCCACTGTCTTGCACTGCCCCGTGCTTTGCACTGTAAGTACTGTGTAGACTGTCCCCGTGTCACTTGCTGTCTACATGTTGCACTGCGATCCTGGGGGAACACTGCATCACGCCACTGTATATCTGTATATGGATGGTATGACAGTACAGCCCACTTGAATTGACCTTAAATCTTTAATGCTTTCAATCACACCGCAGCTTTTTCATTGGCTCAGCAAGGTATGCAGCTCTTAAATGTCTCTTGAAAGCTTTAGAAAAAAAACGGGAGAGAATAAGAAACAGCAAAGTCATGCACAGTTGTTGTTCATTTTAATACTAATGTGATTGTCTCTTTCATATCAGTCTTGTCTGCAAACATCTTGAAGCCCACAATTACACGCTAAAGTAGTGGTTGCAGGGGGTTATGAGCCCCCCCGCCCCCCCCCCCCCAGCACAAACTGCAGGCCGCAAGGCGCCATGTGGAAGAGGTGCGGCTCCTCTCTGACTGACCCTCATGGGGCGGCCCGCTCACTTACAGGAACAGGAGTGCCCTGCACTATCCCTTTAACTGACGCATCCCCTTTAAACATATGGGCATAGTAAGGCTTGGATGTAACTGAGAACTTATGGGCCGGGATGGAACTTAAGAATTTTTGGTACTGGCTAACTGGACTAGTTCAGTAAATAATGCAGTCTGACATGTATTTTTTTTATTATTATTATTTTTAACTAGCTTGCGGGCTAGTGTGCAGTTTTTTGTACTTGGCCCAAATTGCTGAAGCACAGAACAGTGGGTGGAGCTTAATCTTCAGCCCAGCTAATGGGTGAACGACGGGCTTTATGTGCATTTTCAGCTGGTGCATTTTGGAGTTTCGGCTCCACGTGACCTGCGAGGCCAAGTGTGGCCTGCTGACGTTCACAGACGCGGCGAATTGACATGAGGAAGATATCCTGTCAGCCTGTCAAGGCTGGGCCGGGGGGGGGGGAGCACTGCGGGAGGTCCTGAGGGCCATGGAGGAGATCCCACAAATCAGAATGCAGTGAAATATGTCAATATGCAGGCAGCGTAACCAATTAGCACCAACCCGCATGCTCGTTTATAAAATGTAGCCTTTTTGCAGTGACCGTGACGTCCCAGTTACATGGACAGTGTGAATGCTTCCATCACTGTCAGCTCTTTGCCCTGAATGCTGAGAAATGAATGTGTCAGGGGCACCGCAGAATCCTTATAAATAAATTTGGAGCTCAAGCCAAGGATGCAGCCTCCCAAAACTTTAACCCTTGAGCATTTTTCTTTTTTTGTTAATTTTCCCAGCGTGTCCCTGGCAGCTGCCCGTCTCTCTCTGGTGCCACGTAAACCTGCCACATCACTCAGCACAGGCTCCTGTTTCTTGCTGCTTTACTATTGTTCTCTGCTTTTCTTCTTCCAAGACACGTGCGTTTCAGGTTTGTCACCAACTTAAATACAAATACAGTGTTTGCCAAAAAGATCTATGGTTTCCTTTGTGTGTGTGTGTGTTGGGGAGAGGACATTATGTATATATTACGTTTTGGGGGCCACACAATGTGAGTAAAACCTGTTATTTACACATGGGGACTATGTTTTCATTCCCCACAAGGGGAAGTGGGAAACTCAATTTTCTAAAAATCTGTGACTGCAATCAAATAGCTAAAAATGCCAAAAGTATTCTGTTTGGTAACTTATGGTTAATGTTACTGCTGAGTAGGGGTTAAGGTAGTCGAGTTCTCCCCTTAGAAATTAATGGAGAGTCCCCACAAAGATGTAATTACAAACCTGTGCGTGTGTGTGTGTGCGAGCGGGTTTACCTATCCTTATGGGGACACAATGTCCCCATAACGTGATAAATATCCATTTTT
>JAODJU010000098.1:861944-872614 GCA_026776725.1 Gnathonemus echidnorhynchus | reverse complement strand
GGGGGGTATATTATTGTTTTGTGGATTTCTTGGCAAAATAATGTCATACAGTCACAAAAAATTTAAGAGACCACTGTATTTTTAAACAAATCTGCATTTTAAATCCTGGTTTAATCCTGGTTCTGCTGGCAGAAGGCTATGCTGAGCAGCAGGTTGCCTCCAGGTTCAAAATTTCTAAGTCAGCAGTGCACAAGAATAAGGTGAAGCAGGAGACACTGGGAACGACCAGATACCAGCCAGGTAAAGGGCAGAAGCGACTTTCTAATTTGAAACAGTAAGTGCAGGTGTGAAGGGCACTGCTCTGACAGTGTGTGTCAGGCTCCTAGAAGCAGGACTGAAGTCCCATAAAACAAGGAAGAAGCCCTTCATTAATGAGGAACAGAGAAGATCCAGGCTGCAGTTTGCAAAAAAATAAATAAATAAAGTAAAACATATTATTTGCAGACGCACACCCATAAATTGAGAAATGAGTGAAACAAAAAAATGGGCTGTGGTGTCTTTATTCCTCTGCTGAATTTAATAAAGTTCAGTGTTTAATTGACATCCTGTGAGGGATTGGGGCGCTGAGTTGTTGTTATGTAAGCCTTGCTGTACCTCTGTTGAGACTTTAATGGGATACCTTGACTCTGATGGAACAGCTTGGGTGGTGTGTTGGCGTCCTGTCCAAAGGCTCCCCCGCCCTGTGCCCTGTGTTGGCGTCCTGTCCAAAGGCTTCCCCGCCCTGTGCCCTGTGCTGGCGTCCTGTCCAAAGGCTCCCCTGCCCTGTGCCCTGTGTTGGCGTCCTGTCCAAAGGCTCCCCTGCCCTGTGCCCTGTGCTTCCAGGGTTAAGCTCCAGATTCACTGTGACCCTGTACTAATTAAGCAGTTATGGAAAATGGACTGATGAATTATTATTACTTTGAGAATTAGCAATTCAACTCTTCGAGCTAATTTCTACATGTAAAATGGATGATTAACATAAACCCATAAATAATGGTGTAAATGTGTATTTATTTAATAACGTATTTTAAAGCTTTTTTTTCACCAGACTAAAAAACATTTCTGCAAATATATGCAAAATAGGACAGTAGATATTTGCATAAATATCACTTGCAATAAATAGGTTCACAGTAAATAATTTATCAGGCAAAGGGTATAAAATACAGACTAAAAGAAGAAATTATTAAAGAAATTACTTGTGAACCTGAATTTTAAACAACTGAAGAAAACAATGGAGGAGATTGTTTTGTTTTGTTGATTGTTTTGGTTTTTCACTCTCACTGGGTGTCTTTCTGTGGCTGATATTGTTTGGGCCCAAGACAACAGGAGCCTTATCCTGTGTACAACTCATCACAGCTCAGCACCTGACTTTGAAATGAATTCTGTGTTATATGTTTTCTCCAATCATGGACTCATTCACACTGTTTCTAAGCATTTCAAAGCCAGCATTTCTCACAAGTTATGCAACATTGACTGTTTCCTAAAAAGAATAAAGTACAGTCCCAGTTATGCCAACTATCAATTCACTATCATAAAAAAATTCAGCACCTTTGCTATTTTAAAATGAGTTAATTGCACTGAAAATGGTACAATAGGAACTTGTCGCATATGTGATAAAGCATTATCATTTTCTCAATCTGTGCTGCATTTGTACTGCCTGAACGTGTCTGAGTGTTGCCTTGATTCTCTCAGGTCTGCCTGGCCAGATGGGCGTTTCTCATTTCTTCTTCTCCTGTGGGCCTTTCTGGTTGATTGGGTACGCAGTTTCCAGTTTGGCTGTCCGATTCAGTTCTTTTGATTCGGTCCGGTCTGGCTGATTCGTTCGGTCTCGCTGATTTGTTCGACAGCTGCTGTAACCCCCTGTTTGACGTGCTTGCAGTTCACCTGCTGAAGGGAAGCGCGAACCTGCCTGTTGTTACAGAATCAGCCCCAAGTCGCACCGACTGCAGTCACAGGAATCACGGGCTGAGCCCCCATCACACATTCCTTTAAGCCTCACAGAGGATGCACACAGGTTCATACATAGAGTCTCTCTGACATGCAGATCACTCTTAGAAAGCACATTGGTACATGAAGACTTCAATTGTTCAGGATCTCCCACAGACAGATTAAGTGATTGTGCGGAATCTTATTCAGACTGAGTGAGATCAGCTCTGCTGATTGACGCTGTTGCCGGTGATGTGTCTGCCTGCCTGTTCTGTCCTCTGCTTCATTAGCACATATTACACTAAGCACATGGGCCAATCTGAGACTCCGCTTGCCAGATCCGATCCTTTCTCTCTGAAAAGATTTACTCAAAAAAGATCAGTCAGGCCACTGAGTTTGTGAAGGAAATACTGTATTATACAGTTTAATGGGGATTAACACTCAGCGAAACAATAAGATAAATTTAAACTAGGTGTTTTGAGCTTTGTTATTCCTCTTGATATGAGTTTAGCTGTTGGATTTAAATATATTGCCTTAACGATACAAATGGCAATTTGCAAATAACTCTTCTGGAATTAGAATAATCAGTATGGTCAGGAGATTTATGTACTATTTTGATTGGTTTTTAAGGTGTCAGCAAAGGATCATAAAGCAGAAAATAGTGTAAGATAAGCTATGAGGTACTGAAGCAGTCATGGAGCCCGAAGATGGACTCTGATGAATCTGGTATCAAAGTTAATTTAATTCTAATTCTATTTCTGACCCATAGCATCGCACATCACCATTTCCATTGTGTTCTCTGGGTGACCTGAACACTACAAAGTAACCGAGCCTCTTTGTTCCGCAGTGGGACGCCATTACGGAGATGGATGAGCACAACCGGCCCATCCACACGTTCCAGGTGTGCCACGTGATGGAGCCCAACCAGAACAACTGGCTGCGCTCCAACTGGATCTCCCGTGAGGCCGCACAGAAGATCTACGTGGAGCTGCGCTTCACACTGCGCGACTGCAACAGCATCCCCTGGGTGTCAGGCACCTGCAAGGAGACCTTCAACCTCTTTTACATGGAGTCCAATGACCCGCACAGCACCAGGTTCCGGCCGTCGGAGTACACCAAGATCGACACCATCGCGGCCGACGAGAGCTTCACGCAGATGGACCTGGGCGACCGGATCCTCAAGCTCAACACGGAGGTTCGGGATGTGGGACCCATCACCAGGAAGGGCTTCTACCTGGCCTTCCAGGACATTGGTGCCTGTATCGCCTTGGTTTCGGTGCGTGTGTATCACAAGAAGTGCCCTTTCACCTTCCACAACCTGGCTACGTTCCCGGACACCATACCTCGCATGGACTCCTCCTCTTTGGTAGAGGTGAGGGGCACGTGCATAAGCAACGCAGAGGAGCGGGACACGCCCAAGCTCTACTGCGGAGCTGACGGAGACTGGCTGGTGCCCCTGGGTCGCTGCATCTGCAGCACGGGCCACGAGGAGCTGGATGGTACCTGTCTCCGTAAGTGGCTCGTGTCGCTCTGCTCGCTTTGCGCTTTCGCTCATTCGGTCTGTTGGAGAGGAAGGAATCACAAGTCAGAACATTAAAAAGTAAAATTAATGTTAGTTGGTTTTCAGTTTATCATTCTGCCTCATTTAATGATAGTCACGAAAATGAAGATTTGTGACTCTGAACGAGAATAATAGTTCTGATTTCTGTACAGATACACAGCTGCATATTTGTTTGATTTATTGGCATGGATTTCCTATGGGGATGTGGTGGTACAGGGGTTGGCATTGTTGCCTAGGGTTCGAGTTTCTGCCGTGGTTCCGTGTGTGGATGTTCTCCCTGTGTCATTGTGAGGTTTCTTCCGCAGGATCCGAAAATATGCAGAGGTGAATTGGAGTTGCCCAGTTGCCTGTAGGCTATATGTGAGTGTGCCCTGTAAAGGGTTGGTGCCCCATCTGGGTTGTTCCCTGCCTTGTGCCCATAACATCTGGGATAGGCTCCAGACCCCCATGACCCTGCATAGGATGAGGGGGTATAGGACCCGGATGGAGCGATGGATGAATGGATGGATGGATGGATGGATGGATTTCCTATATCTATTTAAAAAAGCCATATTTTTCTTCTGCTACTGACTAAGATCAGGAGATACGGGCTGCAGCTGGGTTCATAGTCACAGGTACTTTTGTGAGCTTCAGGTTGTCAGATGTCACACCAGCAGGAGCCAGCGTCTGTAAGCAGTCAGCTGGCCTTCACCTTCAATTGAGACAGCAAGCTGTCACATCACTTCGAGTCTCCACCATGAGCCTCTGCGCTTCAGCCGACTAACTAGGCCTCATCTGGATAGAAGCAGGGCTCTTCGTTTCAGCTCAGGGCGTGAGGCTGCATTCACACTCATCTGCTGTCATAATTAATACTAGGACATGCTTCCTCTTATTAAGTTATGAAATGAAGGATCAGAAACATGGTGTCCAGCAATCTTATACTTATACCTGTGTAAACACATTAAATAGGAATATATCTCGGAGTTCTGAGACTCCCAGACAGACAGGCACGTTGAATAGATTCTTTTCAGACAGGCAGATTGAATGGATACTTTTCTTATGACAGCAAAGGATTTCCACCCAACCACCTTAACAGCAAAAGAAGTCCGTCTGGCTGTACACCAGTAATATATAATTAAATCATTTTATATATTTTTGAAAATTGGTAAATACAGACAGAGCATTCGCTATTTACAGTGCCCTCTACTAGCAACCAGGTGCCATTGACTGTTAATGCTACAGATGAGCTTCACAATCTGTGGAACATCTTGACCGCTTCATGACTTAGCTTCCTCTGCCATGCTTTTGTCATGCTGATCTGAGCGTCCTATAAAGGTTTTAAAGTGTTCGCAAACCACTTTTGTTCCGGAGGAAAAGAATGTCTCGAAATGTTCACCAAAATGTATAGTTCCATAACAAGGCAATGTAGCAGAGTTTATTTAGTAAATTTTGAAATGTTCTGGGTTTCCATTCAGAATTCCCTATGTTCATCACGATCAGTAATGAACCCCATTGAAGACTTGCCATCCTCACCAACTGATTATTCATGAATATGCTGTATCTGGACCCCCTGAAGGAGCTCATTGTCGTATTTGAACCTTCTGGTCTTGGTTCTTTCCCTGATTTCACTTCTTGTCTCTGCACTGTCAGCTGTATAGACCTTTCATATATGGGCTCTGGCCCCTCATCAGTGAGAAAAGCCATTCAAACAGAGGGTGATGTCAGGGCAGCTGCCTTCATTACTGCCTCCTTGTCACTGCTCTGCATTGCTGCACGTGTTAAAGGGGTGACTGAAACCCAAAGAGCTGTTTTCATCTCATTCTCAGATCTGTAACATATGTAGACGTAAAAGACCTCCCAGATAGATGATATAGTTTCTGATTAAATGTAATAAACTTCCTAATGTGTCTTTCTGTAGATTTAATTGTCAAATTAAATTAAGTATGATTTCAGGACCAAAGATTTGTACATTACATGCCATATGCAGTTTGTTTCAGTTCATTCATTTTGTGATCACAACGAAACTTTATAAACTTTAGCAAAAAGTGATTTAATACAATGTGATGTTGGTTCAGTGAAAAGTCTCTGCATTGGTTCAGATTGTATCTGGGATTGGGTTTAATTTTTTGTGTTTATTGTTTCTGTCATATTGAGGATTTTAATGATCAAGATGACCATCATTACCCAGGAATGAATACCTTGCTGTAGCGATTTACTCAAGTGCAGAGGAGAACAAGCAGTCTGACCTGTGTCTTCACTTTTTCTTCATCATTACTTACCCTGTTTTGAGGCCTCCGTTCATTTGCGATGTCCAGGAAAATCCTGAAAGGCTGAAAGTACTAAGCTTATTAAGCCATTACATGGAAAACTGCCTTGCTGTACTTTGCTATAGATGGACTTATTTCCTGGGACATGTCAGTATATTACAAAGACCATCCCGTAGATTGAACTGAATGAAAAGTGAGGCAGCTCTTAAAACCGCAGCCTTGGAAAATGACTCCTGATTAATTTTACTCAATTTGGCTTCTGCATTAAAGGTAATGACACCTTTTAATAGCTGGGGTTTAGTATCAATGTAGAGTCATGGTGTAACTTAGAACGCAGCACATTTGAATTGAAGTGTCTGTTAAATTGAGCTTTGCGAGTTGAAAATCTCATTTGGAGACATTGTTTTTCCATCAACATTTCAAGCCACTTATGTCCCAGCAGCAAACTCATTTTCAAAGGTTTGGCCTTTCAAAGTTTGTCTGCTTCGTCTGGGGTTCCATGTTTAACACACAGTGAAATTGTGCCATCATAATTGAAATTTAATTGCAATACCTTCATATCTATCTAAAAGTTTGAGCCTGGTTTAAAATAAGTTAAGTCATTAAAAATAGAAAAATCCTTTAAAAAATCCCTTCTTTAGTATTTACTCAGTGTGGGAATTAAATAAATGTATGATCAAAGACGGAGCACAGGATTGAACTGCAGAGTATGGCAAAAAAATTAATAGTTCTGAGGTCTGGGTCCAGGATTCGCTGTGTTTACAAAACATATTTCCATATTCTGTTCAATTCACAGTTGACAAAAAATAGGTTCACGCACTACACTGCAGGAATAGAGATCACAGCCTCGATTTCCGCATACTCTCATTGACTCGTACGTTATAGCCACCACAGTCTGTGCCATGACAATGCAGGGTTAATTTGGTCACTGTAACATGAAAGCATGAAAGCAGATGTGTGTGTGAAACAGGTGAGTTTTTTTTCTGAAATGTAATTCAACAGGCAAGAGAATCCAATTTGTTGTCTGAGTGAAATACAGGACATCAGCACGTGAAAAATATGTCAGGTCTGTTGCGGACGGATTAGAAAGGCTAGGACCTTGTGGAAGTCGTCTTTTTTATTGCTGTAGATGTGGAGACAAACCAGGTTAGTAAATGCACTGTAGTTCCAGTGAGAGTTAGCAGTGTTTTTTTTTTTTGCTTAAGCAGTAAAGGCAAAAACACATTTTCTGATCTGAAAATTTTAAACTGACTGATCTCTGCGCTTAATAGGCGAATCACACCATAATGTGTTCAGGGCCTGAGGGAAGATTAAACATTTAATCTTAATGTTATTAAATCTGATGGGTTAAAAAAAAAAGTTCCAGTTAGTTACAGATGTAAATAATACATAGTGAGGTATGAGCTACATGGAGTCACGGTTTAATGAAGATAAGCTGTATGTAGGCTTTAATACAATGTCCATTAGCTTAATTATTTCTTTTCTGTTGATTGCTACAGTGTAAGAGAGTGTGTAAGGGAAGGTCTATGTGTTAGACGTGTTTAGCTACATTTAGCCCGCGGGCCGTATTCTGCAGCCTCACGCTAACGCAGTCCAGGCCTCCGCTCTCAGATTCAGACAGGCAGAGTTAAAGCCTTACCCCACAGGACTACATCTGAAAGCTCTGCCTTCAGGGGGATTCCAGACGTTAATGCCTCAATCTGGCTTGCTAAAGCTGCAGCAACATTTAAGAAAATGCTGCAGTGCCTTCAACGAGATATCCCCTTCAAAACTGAGTTTAAAAGCCGGTGCGTCTCTCATACGTCTTTTGTATGAGGGAGACTCTGCAGCGCTGGGGCAAATACCCCACAATCCTCAGATTCCTTCAAAGCAAGGAGTGAGCATCCATAAACATCTGCTTATTTCTAAATTCTCTTCAGAACTAGAACATTACTGGCAGGTAAAGAATTTCTGATCATCCAGAACTGGAGCTGTGAGAAAGGCAAGGCGGGGCCTTCACCCATCTCTAGACTACCCAGTGACCTTTGACCTCAACATAACCATCTTCATGAAATTTGTAGTTTGGTTTAAACACTTCCTGTCAAAGCAGCAGCATTATATTGGGTACAATAGGAAATAACGTAGAATCCCTCAATTTTCCTTCGGGTTCACTGCCAAAACCCAGAACCCTGCTTCGTTTGGCGACCTACTAGAGCATAATAGCTAGAGAGTCTGTCAGATGGCCCCAGCAAAGCAGCCTAACTTGGGAGCAGAGCTTAAAAGGGGGCAGTAGAGATCCCACAGTATCCGCGCATTACTCTTCTGATTTTTACAACCAGCTGCTGTCCAAACCTTAACAGGCTGTTGAATTTATACTTGTACCCATCATATTTGAATCTCGCCAGAGTGAAATGTATTTATTTTCCTCCCAGAGAGCTCTGCATCATTTGTAGTTATTGTTTTATCGAGATCTGTCGACAACAAAACAGTTACAGTCAGTTATTTTGCAGCTAGCCTGTTGCCATGGTAATGTGTCTTTGCTTAGCAACGCGTGACTGTGTTTTGTGTTCTGGTGGTGTAGCTAGCTGACATCTGCACGGGGAAGTGCTGCACCGGAGCTTTCGAGGTAAGAGCTGCGTAAGGATAGTGGAGTATTGGGCTGGGTCTGGAGCAAGGCAGTATTCAGGAGCTTCGACTCCCATGGGATTCGAAGCTCATCTAGATGATGTACTTCTGGCTGTGTCCTTCTAAAAACAAAATTCAGCTTTTCCTGATTTACAAACTGCTAAATGCAGCATTCATAATGCAAGAGTCCTAATGAAAGCCCTCATTCATAAGACCTGGTGTTCTACTATTTGCATATTATAGTAATTCACTTTCATGCCTCTGTTGAAGGTCTACGGAGGTCAGCATACCTGGATGTGTAATATATTGCATGCATATTACGTGACATGTTGTCAGCGTGTGGAAATATGGGTGGTGGAAAATGACGGCAGTATAATATTCACACAATGCTTGATAACAATGGAACATTTTGGATGTTATCTTGTTTGCATGGAGGCAATATCTCCATGTGAGGAACTGTGACGACAACAGAAGCGATTGACTTGTAGCCAGTGAAGAACACACCTCTGCAGGATGGATTACTAGGCAGCATCTGAAGGTTCCAGATAAAAGGGAGTTTTTGGGGTTTCTCCAGTCTTTGGGACTCTAGGTACCATTCTTCTATGGTGTGACTCTCTCGAACTCCACCAGCAATGACTGTATCATAGACATGTTAAGGGGGGAGGTGGGGGACCCTCTTTTTATTATATATTGGATATTATCAGCAGCTGATACTAAATTTCTGTGGGACTGTGGTGGAAATGGTACCCTATTCCACACACGTACGGTCCTTCAACCTGAATAGCAGGCACAAGAGTAACATAGCAGTTGCTGGAATGGACAGCAGGTGCCAAGGCTCCTGAGCAGGGGATGGCAGATCAAGGCGGGGTAGCCAGAGTTCAAGTCTGTGTGTGAAAGTCCCAGGTGAGGCTCTCCAAAGAGCAGCAGGGGCAGCTAGGGAGGCCGGGGTCACTCCATGGCCCTTGATCCTTGGGAAGCCATGGTGAGACCTGCAGGTCTTATTTAACTGACCACCAGGTGCTCAGGAAAGCTGCCTTTGATCTCAATGGTATTGCTGCACGGTCTCACCGTGTTCTTGGTGCTGTCCGTGGCTCTGTGGAAGTCTCCCTGTGACTATAGGACCTCCCCCACCATTCAAATCTGGCCCTCGACTCCAAATCCAGGCCTTGTTTTCAGTTCTACCTGGTAGATGGTTTAATAATTGCTGATTCTGATTGGCTAGAGGCTAAACACCTGGCTCACAGGTAAAGGAAGGCTGGAAAATGAGGAGTGCTCAGCCCTTGAGGAACATCACTTGAATAACCCTGCACTAGGAGATGTGGCTGCAGCTGTCCATGGTGCTGGGAGTTCTGGGAGCTGCTGTGGTGCTGAACTGTAGAGTGGCAGGTGACGTTTAGTGAGGCTGTATTGTGATACCATCCGTGCGGAGGTTTACCGTGGTACGGCTGAGTGGCAGCGTGCAGAAGAGGCCAGCATCATGGGTGAGTTCTGTCACCAGGCACAAGATTAGGCAATGAAACGTGAAATGAATTAATTGGATAGAGTGAAACTAAGCAAAGACAAAAGTATTAATCAAAGTCAAATAAAGCATTATCACTCGTTTTGTCTACAAATGGAATTCTTCATTTTTATACTGTAGGTAAATTACAAAAAAAAATTCAACCCTTACCCTACTATAAATGTTCATAGTAGCAATATACCACAATGTGCTAATTTCATTGCAAAATTAAGTCATTACAGGTTTAATCAAGAATAAAACAATGCTTGAGATATCAATCATCATGCATATATGCTGTTTTGGAGGAAATGAGGACTAAAGTTTTTCACATCCTGTTAATTATAGAAAATCAAACATTTTTTATTCATCCATTTAGCGCTTGATGAAAATAAAGAATAGCTGATTTCCCTGGTGTGATAGCTGGAAAATAATTAGCATACGGTTACCGCAAAGCGCCCGTGGTACCGTTTGAATTGGCAGTATGCTGTAGTGCAGCAATATAGCTGCAACTGTTAAAAAAAATCCAGTCTTCCCTTTTTTGGAGATACTGTATGAGCGTTAAAGTGATGAAGCAGGTCGTCGACCTGACAGGCCACAAACTTCCTGCTGAGATGCTGTGGGAGACCTCTCCTTATTTAGATCAAGGTTATTCACTAACATATATGTAGCCGTTAATGTTTTAATGCGTTTAACATGTTATCGTAAATTGAAAATGAGTATTTTACATTCCCCATTAATTATAAATTCCCTATAGTCACATTTATTTCGTAGCGATGCAACATAGAGACCATAGTTACACTCAGGCAAGTAGAGGTGTGTAAGAAAGTTTAAATCTGTTCTGTGAAGTCCCCCCCCC
>JAODJU010000098.1:840781-859019 GCA_026776725.1 Gnathonemus echidnorhynchus | reverse complement strand
ATGGCGGCATGACATTTGTAGGATGTATATCTGTGTAACAAGAAGCTATAGTGAGAGTCACATAATAGAATGGCTCAAAAAAGCATTTCCAGCCTGTTCGCTTTTGGCTGCCGTGGGAGTGGGGGATTCTTTTTGTTCACGCTGCATCCTGAGCAGAGCATTAGTTCAATAGATTTAAGACTACGGACATTTTTGTGCCGAGCAGACCTGCTAACCCTACCTGCCTGCAGTCCGTAAGGCTCGCTCCAACAATGCCGCCATCCGGTTCCTGTAATGTGCGCGTGACGTGTGGGTGAACCTGCAACAGGAGACGCCGACGCCATACGGCCGCGGCCCATAAAGCCTCACGATATATGAAAACTGAGAATGGAATGAAAGAGCGGAGAGGATGGTCACATATGATGCATGGTGTCTGCTCATCAGTGGCTTTGATTTGTAAAGTTACATTGCCGTATATATGCATTGTGGTTAATCACACGCCGCGACCTGAACCCTGGATTACCCCTTTGTGGACAGTGTGTCATGGAGTGCATTTGTAACTGGGTTCCTTAATGAAAAAGTGCAGCTTTTTTTGTTGCTGCGCCGCAGTGCTGCTCCATAGCCATGGAGCTGGAGACCTGGGCTGAACTGGAGCTTTCAGAGGAAAAGCCACTGGAATCCAATATACCGGAAATAATAGAGGAAAAGCTGACAAAAGTAAATTAGCTGGACTAATGTGTAGGACTGTTAGGGGCCGACTGCAAGGCTGGTGCAGCATTTTTCATGATCTGGCCACATTGTCTTGCCACTTCCAGAGGAGTTTGCCCAGGGACACAAAAAACAACAAGGGGGTGCCCTTTACCCCTCTCATTTTTACTGGAATTAACCCCCCCTCGAGGAGACAGTGAGGTCCGGACCATGTCCATTCCCATGTGGGCCTTCAGAACTGTAGAGCGACCTGTAGCTGATCACTGAAAAGAAAAAACATGATTCAAAGTTCAAGACTTTATTATCATATGCACAGCGTATATTTTTATACTTTTCTATTGCGTCTGTTTGGTCTTCATCTCATCTGTCCGTCTTTAAGCACTCATCAGGTACAGGAGGCGGGAGGAAGGGAGGGCAGTGAGCGGCAAGGGGAACCAGGCAGGGGGATACCCCGGGAGAGAGAGGAACCCCACAGAAAAATGGGGAGAACTCCACACTCACAGTGCAGCGACATTTATAATTCATTGCAGGAAAAAAAAAAAAATCTTTAGCATTTTTATTTTATTGAAACCAGCCCGCAGTTTTTCTTTATTGTACTGTTGAAATTTTCCTGGAGGAATATTAAGTACTCTCAAGAGCAGTTCAGTGGGGTCTCCTTCTGTATCTAAACTTGCAGATATCCCAAGCTACAAATCTGCCTGTAATTGCTATGCTACCCGTCTAGTACTGTTCTCTATATCTATGAGAGGAAAGCTGAAGCTGAAAAGCATCTATATCATTTTTGTGTAGCGTGTGGAGTTAAAACTTATACTGCTGAAGAATGGTGCTCCCATTTTTCGTAAGGTAACACTGTGAGGCAGCAGTCAAAGCGACGATCTGTCACCTATCTGACATCTACCTTCATCCATCTTACCTCCACCTCTAGTTTCCCGATCGATTAGCATGTGTAACATGTGTAGCATGTGTATAATTTGTCCCTTTTAATTTGACATGCTCTAAATGTAGCAGAGAACATGTGTATGCCATATAAAGTGTGTGTTTGCCTTTGTGGGGGTGGATCAGCATGTTAGCTCACCACCTCGGGGACTCATGCTTTTTATTTTAATTTGACTAAAGAATAAATTATGTAGATGACGGTTTCTGATTAGTTGTGCTGAGTTGGGAGCTGAACTTGAGATGACTTCTGCTTTTTTCCCCATTTTTTTATTTTTGAATGTGACATCAAAGGCTCCTCTGATCAAAGGCTGGTAGGGGGGAAAAAATCCATACGTTCCACAGAATGTACAAATACAGCCGCTTCTGCTGGCAAAACAAAAGAAGGGCAGGATTTGATGCCTTGACGGGATTTTTTTTCATAAAATAATGGTCCTCACTACACTTCCTGCTTGGCTGTTGAAGAAGATTCTCAAGCAGACACAGACTAAATAAGGCTTAACCTACTTATCAGTACCTGTATGGCCTCTACTTGCCTAGATATCACCAAGCATTAACTTAACATCTTAAAATAAGTTGAGAACATTAGTGAACACGTCTTTAAAAATAATTTAATATGACTGTATATGGAAATAAACATTTGCTTTGTATTGTTCTGCTTGAAGATCTGAGATGTGTTTATGAAAAATATACAAGAATCCATAAGTATTTGCATAGAAATTCAAACCATTTTGAATAGTAAATGCTAAAAGAGCGATTGCCAGAATTATTATTTTTAATCAAGTGGCAGATGATTAAATAATTGCTTTGATACAGAGAAACTGGGATACTGAGAGGCATTTCCAAAAATACATCATTGCTTTTCTGAGTTAATATATAATTTAAAGCCGGACTAGTTTCACCAAGTAGCATTTTTTTCAGTTTCACAATTAAGACGTAAGATCATGGTGTGTTTTTGCAGCAGCATATAATTACATTTCTGTTTATGATCTGTGATTGTGCCTGGTCTGCAGCTGCACTCAGCCCAGTAAACATGACAGCAAACGCTTTGCATAAAATCTCATTTTCCACGCTGCAGCCAGATTGTCATGCCGATGGGCTAATCCGTGTGATTCAAAGTGGGGAGGACGAGCAAAGTAGGCCAGGCCTGGAAAGTGATTGGCACGAGTAGCAACCTTTTATGGGAATTTACCGTGAACTCTGAATGACTCCGACCTTAAACAGCGGCTAAATCGGATTTACATAACCCTGTGCATTGCGTAGACCGGGACTCAGAAGCTACCTGTACACATCAGGCGTCGTGTTTATGCTTTTAATTCGATGTATTAGTGACATTCAGGGATGGCTTCTTATAGTGACTCACTGCTGTGACTTTGAGGCTTGTGGCTTTGCATCACCATTGTAGCATTTTGAAGTACGGCTTACGTTCCCTGAGGATGTTCGCAGTGCAGCTATGATGGGACTTGGGCCTACAAGATTGATTTCAGACAATTAGCCGTAATGTAAGGCTACTCAGGCGCTGTTATTAATGCTCAGAGAAGTGACAGCGAAAGATATAGAATTCTGTTGCATGGGTTTTTAAAATTTTATTCTGGTGTGCTGTACCCTAGAATATACTGTGAAAAAAATTCCATTAAAATAAAATAAAAAAAAAAAAACATCAGCAAGTGGTGATTAAATTAGAGAGACCATTCACTTTGAACAAGGACACAGCTGGAAGGATCATTTTGGCTGCAAAAAAACCCAAACGTTACAAAGGACTCTGTGCCAGAATGAAAGACTTCTGGAGCTCTTTTGCATCATTTTTCTTTAGTGACCTGACTTTTAACCATTATCCATAACATCTTGCTAAACAGCACTGAACAGCTGTGTAATGTGTATGAAATTACTCTCGGTGAAACCTGCTGCAAGACATGTAGAACAGTATTTCTTAATAACTTTCCTGAAATAGTTGAGACAATTACCCCTGTTTGGGTTTTAAATGATCTTTGAAGCAATTTCCTACTATGGTACAAATATTCAACAGAGCATTTTATCTTCACATCAGCTTTCTACCTTGTTATTAAAAAAATATCTTGGATATGACTACATTTTTTTTTATATCATCCCTGTGGATATACAGTATAATTAATTTTGCACTAGGATGCTATTTTCAACCTGGCAAAATTTTTCCAATTCAGCTGTGACACACGTCAACAGATACTGGTTTATTTGATGTCCCAAACCCACAATGATAATTCCACAAAATTGATAATGTGCTGGAAAAAAAAATAATACAGAATTGGGAGGTGGGGGGGGGGGTAGACCGATTGTCTGCTATTAAGAGGGCAACAGTCCTTTATGGTGGGTTATTACAAAGCAAGGGCATCAGTGCTGCAAAAAATGCATTTTTATTATCATATGACATTGTGTGGTGCCTGGTGCCTGGATCTGGGACTTCCTAAGTGAGCCACACTAACTGTTTCTTTTGGTTTGAGGAGTTTGAAATAGTTCAAAATTAATATCTGTATGATAACAGACCAAGGCCACTAATTTCAGTCAGATTTGAGGGTTTATTGGATAAGACAGGCACAAATTTAACAACCTTCAGGAAACCATGCTTCCTTTTTTAAAAAATTGTTTTTATTCGTATATTTTTTCCAAAGTATTCACTCCACTAACTGATGTATATTCCCTCAGTTCAGAGACTTAAATATAACCACAGCAGATTTCACCTTGGTTGCTGGGGGAGCAGTTGCATGCTGGGATGCTCTAAGTCACAGTGGCAACTCTGGTGCATTTAAAACCAAGAAATATATTCAAAGTTAATGAATACAGGGGTTACAGTGAAAGTAATGTAACTTCAACTTGGTAGATGTTTAATAACATGCTGTGAAGGCTGTAAATGTGACTGAGCACAAAAATAAGGCTTTAAGATAAATTGCGGATATTTTTGAGATTTACATTTCAAAGCTTTTTTGCATCCATCCATCCATTTTGCGTACCTGCTTGTCCTATGCAGGGTCATGGGGAGTCTGGAGCCTATCGTGGAAGTTAGGGGCGCAAGGTAGGGAATAACCCAAGATGGTCCCAATCCATCTCAGGGCACAATCACACACCAGTTACCTTTTTACATGTCATTTGTAATTCAGATTTTTATGATGGAATGGTTACTTGCAGGTGGTGCAGTGGCTCCCTTGGCCCTAAGGGTGACGATACAGAGGACAATGTTGCGGATGAATGTTGCTTGGGCACCTTCCCATTGATACTGAGCCATGAATTTCTATTTAAAAAAATGTTAATCAGGCATGGGCAACTTTTCACGATCATTCAGATGAGCTGCCCATTGTCTCAGATGGGTTTAAAACCCGCTTTTGCACTTTGTATGTGTGTTTTTCCTGTGTGACTCAGGTTTCTTTCTGGCATCCTGGGTTTTTTTGTTCCACAGTCCAAAGACATGCAGTTAGGCAAATTAACTTGTGCATAGAGTATGATTCTGAGTGTGTGTTCATGTGTGTGCCCTTCGAACAACCTGCATCCCATGCCGGGTGTCCCTCTGCCTCGTGCCCTGTACCGCCTGGGATGGGCTCTAGTCCCTCTGTTACCCTGACCTGGATAAACACTTATACCATGAATGGATGATTCCTTTCACAGAAACAAAATATTTAACAACATTGTGCTGAGTTGAAAATGTGCCATCCAGCACAGGAACAAAGGAGCATTATCATTCCTGCCAGCCTTTGTGTAAAGAGATTCCATATGTAAAGAATACAGTAGAGTACATCTATTTGTACTGGATTTAAAGTTCTGGTTTGTGCAATAGCAATATCAGTTGTTATGGGGGAAAACATAGAATATTGATACAACTTTAGTTATCATGGAGAATAACATAAAATATTAACATTCTGATTACTGAACAGTCTCCCGCTTGCTTCAGGCGGCTAGGCAAATAGGATCATGTGACAGGGGGGTGGGTGGGAGCAATATATGAAATAATATAATAGGTCTTAGAAGGCATGATGATAGCAAGGCTTGTAGGCCAGGGTTTGGGGTGACCTGGGGTGACCTGGGGTGACCGGTGATAAGGCACAGGCCTGCATGGGCTGGTCATCAGCCTGGGACCCCCTCTGCCAGAATTCCAGGTACATTTCCTCCATTCATAAATACCAGCAGCGGCTTCCTTACTGGGGTGACCAATGGCCACGCTTCGTATTCAGCCCGCCTGGCGGATTAGGCCACCCGGAGAGAGTCGGACGCTCTCTGGTCTCCGTGGTCACCTTACACGTCCCCGCTGCCGCGGCCAGACGGGTCTACACCTGTGCCCTGATGGAGTGTGGGATGCTGGCCCACGCTGCCCCCATCACAGGGTGCTGGGCTAGAGCGGGGGGGGGGGGGGGGGCTCACCATATGGTCTTTTGAAGTAGCTGGAGATGAACATCCCCTCTGATTAGCCAGAGTGCTGGCCGTGTCACCCCTGCCAAACTCATAAACTTCTTTAAGTGGTTCAAGCATTGAAGCGAAGCCCCACCCCCTCATGAATAATTCATGTGTTAAGGGCACTAATTAGTGTTTGGGCCACTTTTTGAACGGCGTGTGCGCACGAGCGTGTTCTTCTTCTCTAAGCCTCCAAATGAGTGGGAGCTGTGCGAGTCGTCAGGAACATCGCAGTGGGGATCAAAGTGGATCCCATCCGCTGGAGAGCTCAGTCGTTAAAAGCAGCTCTTCAGGAACACCTGTCAGGCTACGCTCTTCAAAGCACGGCCTCGCATTATGGGCAAAATGTCTGGCAGAAAGAAATATATCTTTCTGCCTTTTAAATGAAATATCTTTTTATCAAGGCAAATACAGGTTGTTTTTCTAAGAAAGAAAGGTGAGCATAATATGTCAAAACTAAAATGAAAGTCAGTTTTTGGGAGATCGTCATGTTTCAAGTTTCACTGAAATTTCTACTTCTGCTTGAGGTAAATTTGGCTTAAACTAACTGCATCACCTCCGGCATCCTCACCGGGCACCTGCACCGAGTGGCAAAAAAGAGAGTGACAGCGGTTTCACGGGTGGGAGGGGCTGTAGTGCAATTAATCAGGATTAGGAGGTAATGGTCTCACCAGGAAGCTTAAAATGCAAGTGGTACCAGACACTAAAACAGGCATCGTACTGCAGGCTGGGCACGTTGTACATTCAGGAATTCTTTTGTTTTCACGTAGCCTGTTGAAAAGAAAAAGACGATGAATCTGTTTTAGAAATGAATAAAACTGAACCACGTCCAAATACTGTAAGTATCTGAGCAACAGCAGCTACATGTTATGCTAGAAATATGTTTTGTTGTAGTGCTGGGGAGCAGAATAAAAAGCCATTTCACCGTGAGATACACAGCCATCACAGATATGCAATATCACACAAAAGAGAGGCTCAGCTTGATGTGACGTAATGCGGTACAGTACAGGAAGTACATCAGGGTGGCAGTTTACAATACAATAGTATTACAATAAAGAAGAGCTGGTCCTTGGAAAAGGGATGTATGATATAGAATAATGCAGGATCAGCAATTTTGATGTACGGATGACCATTTTAAGCTACATGCTAAATATGAAGTTTTCTTTTTCATATAATAGGATGGAAACCGTGACAATAGTCAGCAGTGAGACGGACTGGACGCGTGTTTTTTGACAATTCTGCGCAGTTTGTTTTCTGCTCGCTGAGGCTGTGTCTCTCTGACAGATGCCCTTATATTATCTTCACAGTTGAGGGCCCATGAGGTTCCTGCCCACTAAATCTGAATAACTCTTTGTTTGGCATTTTGCTTTTCAGCTTGTGGGGGGTGACAGCGACCTGAACCCCCACCAACCTGACCATTAATTATAAGCCTATGCGTATGATAATAATTAAAACATTAGAAAAGCAATAGCCAGCTGGTTAGCACTGTGTATGAGAGTGGAAGTCGTCTTTTTCCAGAATATCCTGCCGTATTAGAGATGGGGGGGGGGGGGGGGGAATGCTGGAGGGACAGGCCAGACAGGGGACTATTCTCTGTGGTGCTAGTGAGAATTCCAAGTCCACCATAGAACGTGTTCAGCACATCCAGTAGTGAGGGGTAGTTCAGGACCTGACTTCCCCCATGTCATCCTTCTCTGTTAGCTGCCCATAGTGAGCTAGCAATTTCCCGCTGCCTTTATTAGGCTGCGGTATGTTTTCACAGGCTGCTATTCTCTGTTGCTGCCTCCTCTCTCCTCTGGCACACAATGGGCTCCTTCATAATGACACAGCAACGAGGGACGCCAAGTGCAGTGATGAGTTCACTCATTCTGTTCACCCGTTCATTGTTCCCAAGCATTACGTAATATTCTTCTCTCACCCCTGGCCCACGTACCCAGATGCTGATGCCGATCAGAACCTGCAGCTGTAGCCCTGACGTGACCTTACATTTCCTTTACTTACGTCTGTGTTTTCACATGCTAATGTTAAAATGGTCGTCTCTCATTTTTATTCCTCCTGGCTGTTTTCTTAAGCCATTTCCACCTCTGTTGTCAAAATAGCCCTTGTTCCTTTCTCTGATCCCCGTGTCACATGTCTGTTTGCCATCCTGCCCAGAGGAAGTGTGCATAATAACTGCAGAGCCGTAAATTCTCAGACACCTTTCAGATTGTGCAGAACTTGAGTAAATTTGCCGTAGCTGTAAATATGAATCATGAACACCAGACTTCACACGACGTGCTGATTTTTCAGCCTGAAATCTGTCATTGACTGTTGGCATCTTCTGCCTGTGTTCTGAATTAATTATTAGCTAGTAATATATAGTTTTCAGAAAACGCCAGTATCCCCCACATATCTTTCATTTTTTTGCCCCTGACCAAGCCTGGCAGCCATATTGAATATGTACAAACAATCTTTAATTCTAGCCTTAAACTCAGCTGCGCTCGCTGTAGCAGTTTATGTTGAGTTCTCTCTGAACAATGCATTTGCATATCAAAGTGGGAAGGTGTGCTACGAATTTTTTATGTTTCCCTCTCCTACCAGCCCGGCCAGATCCTTAAAATGACACAAATGTTTCAAGGACTCTACTAGCTTGGTGTAGCATTATGGAAATAGAGGAGCTGGGTTCTCCTTTGGTCGTTTTGTTCTTCTCCTCCCCCAGCTATCATGGTGTTTCATTTTTGAAGCAGGTTTTCTTCATTCTATCCATGTCTTTGTAACGTTGCGCATTTCGTAGCCACATGCTAATCATCACATATTGCTTAACTACAGTGCTTGCGTCTGTCATATTTGCAGCACTCGTGCCTAAATTGAAGCATGAATTGTAGGATCTTTTTTATCCAATATTATTTATTTAAGTTAAGCCCCAGCTCCCTTTTGATCATTGTCATGGTTGAAATGTACTGTCACGAGGGTCGTCCAAGCTCGTGTGCAGAATGCGATATGTACATAAAAAGGAACACACAACTTGTAATAAAGAACTCAAAAAACTCAAAAAGTGAATCGAAACAAGCAGTCCCAGGTATAAGGGACAGAATGGACTTAGCACTGAATGTATGTAAGCTGCCCTTCTGGAAAAATTATTTACGCTTCAATTCAAAGCAATGCACAGTGTAGTTTGGGTGTTCTTTTGTGTTTCTTTATCTGATCACGTGATATGCGAAAACTCAGTGTGAATGCAGCCTGATCTCAAGTTCAGGCACAGCAAGGCAGCTACAGACTAGCACACTGTCAGTTTGTTAGGTCAAGTCAACACAGGGTCTCCAGTTGGATTGAATCGATTCAGAGGATGCAAAGACGCATAGTAAACCTGCCCCATCCAAGTTAACTCATGGAATTGCCATAATTGTGCTACCGAGGAATGTACTAGTTTGCAGTTTCTGACAACCAAAACTTAATTTATTCGCTTTAATTTATTCGAGTAGTTACAATAGACACCAAGTGCAATTCAACCGAAACACAGATCAACCTATGTGCAACTTACCTACATAACAATGACATTACAGAAGTGCAGAACAGTACACCGAATCAAAGTATTACATACTCAACAGGAGATACTCACAGATGTGAGAGAGTTTCACCTACAGATGTTACTCATGTTGCACCACATGGGATCTTTGGCTGCAATGTGCCATCCGGGCAGGGCTGGTCGATCCTATAGGTGACAGAGGTGGGTGTCTATGGTGGCATCTTCTGCACTAGCCCATCTCACTTTGCTTCAGACCGGGGTCACCCCCGGCTAGGGTACCACATCGGCTAGGATTGGCACTGCCCCCCGCCTATCTTCTGAGCTCTTTCTTAAAAACCAAACCAAATGATAAGTATTCCCCTTGAATAGGCTAATCATTGCTCATATGTTAGAAGTGTTACTTTCCCGAGGATATGGCAACAGATCAATGGAGAGCCAGATCTCAAGACTAACAGCTGGACTTTCATTGATGGAGTTTCTTTGTACACCACGGGTACAAGGCAAGATTTCCCTTTACCTTGCATCTTTTAGTAATGGTATGACATTGGATGGATATTGGTAAACTGGGACAATAATTGAACTTTTATTTTTTCTCTCACTTTAAAAATATGATCCCGATTATAAATATTAAAACATAAAAGTATTATTTAAAGCTCATGGATTGAGCTTAAGTTAGTAGACCATTGAGGCATAAAGATATAGAGTATTTAGTATATAAGTATCCCAGCTTACCCTTTGTCTCACTGAACCAGTATTCACCCTGCTGTTTTAAGACTGACACCAGTCCAGTGAAACTAAACATGAATATCTGTATATCTGTGCCTCTTCCCTTCTCATTTTGTCTTACATTTACGCATTTTTGTGTGGACTCTCTGTGACTTGAGACAGATGGGCAAGAGGACAGGAGAAGCAGAGAGGTTGGGTTTATAAGCAGAAGGTGTGAAAGAGCCTGCCCGTGAGGGCTGGGGGGGGGGGGGTCCACCAGCCTTGGCAAAGTGAGTATGAGCCCAGTCTCATCAGGACCGACCTGGCAGGTCCCCCGCCATCCTGACAAACAGCACAGACCCCAACGAGTCCAATATCACAGATTTCCGTGGAGCCAGCAGCCTTACACCCTTAACCCTGTAGCTGGATACCGTCCATCAGTGAAAAACCATCAGTCCAAGCGTCATCAGCTCCAACACCTGCCCAACAAGCCAGTAATAATCAGCAGGTGCGTTCCTTGGGAGTCGTTCAGCGCTGTAAATTTCCAACAGACTACGGCTTCTGTCTGCCCACTGCCTCCCCCTGTTGGCTGCACCCTGCTGCAGACATGGCAAAATCTATTCCTCTTTATCAAATACACATAAAACATACCTTAGAAAACGCTGAATGCTGTCTGGCAGTATCCTCCTTCTCATATTCCTGCTTTAGTGATGCTAAATATGGTGAATTTAGTGAGTATTATATTTATATTTGTGTTATATATTTATACCGCCGATGGTGATGCTGTAATTAAGCTAAGTGATAAAGCGTTAATTTGAAATCTCAAGTGAGATGGAGTCGTATGTGAAAAGTTGAGCCAAATGTAGAAATGAAGCTGTCAACGATTTTTTTTAAAGATGGGAATTGACTGGGAATAAATAAGTAGTCCAGCATTTCCTCAGCGGCAGACATCTCCGCCAATTAGCATTTATCTGGGCCCGGAGCCGCGACACGCAGGCATGGTGAGCGTTCATTCGGCAGCAGCGAAGCCACTTTGCAGAGGGTGACGAGAGAAGAAATGAGGCAGCTTAATTTAAAGGGTTCAGCGACGGCCCCGCCCCCCCCCCCCCAAAACCCCAGACATGGGCTGCTGATTTGACAAAGCCTGAAATAAATCCTGCCACAGATCCCACTTTGTCTCAGCCCTGTTCCATTAGGATGCTAGGAAAAGAGCTTTAATTCCAGCCTCCGTCGCCCACACTCCAATTCCTCTCCCATGAAACACGTTCACACACTTTCATTCCCGTGAATAATCTGTGAATTTCCCCTCTCAATGTATTTCTAGATCAAGCAAATTAAATCACAATGTGGCTTTTGCGCCCTTAGGAACGCGGATACTCATGGTAATGCCTTTCGGCCTTAAAGGGCAAACGGGGGCAGGTATTTCTGTCCGTACCCCTTCCGTTGGTGTTCTTCTGCTCTAAGTGGATAATCGTTCTGAATAGTATCTCTTAGGATGCTCTGTTGCCACTCTGTGGTGACAGGTACATGGCCTCCAGCTCCAGGGCCTGTCCTCGCGCCTTTCTCAAGGGCGTCTTCCGGAAGGCTCTGTGGCACCACCTCAGCCTAGCTTTCATTTTCGAGTATGCCTGGCAGCATCCCGCTGGTGAAACGGCCCGTTTGTCCCGCTTGATTAAAGAATCATTGGATTCTTCTTCTTTTGAACTCAGCTTAGCTGCCTATACAGACACAGGCAACAAGCAGGATACTCACTCCAGTTTAGACGCTAATTGGATATATGCTTCTCATCCTCAGTCTATATATTATTCATCACGGAAATTAAAACATTTAAATGCTACAAAAGACCTTCATTAGCATTGCTGCATCCAGTGATGTTGAAACACCATTTTAAAGTGAATCTAAAAAACTGTTAAAAAACGTCCAAAAGCCTACAGCATTGATTGAGTCATCCAGGTAGATAAAGAACCACACAGTGCACTAATGCCAGTAGTGATGGTGGGTGCAGTAAATCACACTTATAAATCTTCAGAAAACTCCTATCTAACATGCACTGGGTGCTGGACACTTGGCCTGAGATCAGCTGTTATTGATCAGCCCTTTTTCTCTCCTGTATGTCAGGCTTTACCTTCTGCCAGTGCTCCTGGCAACTTACTTTGTCAGAAACCTAGTTATTATATATAAATATTAGGACAACTAAGCTATGGAAGACTGTGATGAACTAGTGTCCTGTGCTGCCTGGGATGGCTGTGCTGCCTGGGATGGGGTGCAGGCTCCCCCAACACAACAGGCAGAGTATAGATGGATGGTGGATTTGGAAAAAAAGAAAGAAGTGACTGAGTCTGCCGTTCACTGCAGATGAAGGGAATCAAAATACTTCAGGGGATTACATACATACATAGCTATTGGGTTTGGGGCGTTTTATGAAAAGACCTGGTGCACGAGAAAATGCTTTGGAAAGCTGAAGGTACAGCATTAATGGACAGAGTCGTCATAACAATTGTCATGTCAGTGGGCAGAGTGAAGAACCAGACAGAACATTCTCAAGAAATGCCTGGGTTCCAGGAGGTATCCAATAAAAAATGTGCATGGCACAATTTAAGTGTAACTTTTAACTGCGTTTTAAAATGAGGGAAAGTCATCTAACAATGCTGAGCTCCTGCTGTCTTCTAAGTGGTCATCTTAGTCAGAGTACCTTGGTGGGGGTGGGGGGGTGCCAATCCATCACAAAGTACATACACTCACAGTCATACACTGTGGGCAATTAAAGATGCCAGGGGAGCCAGTGTCCCCAGAGGGAACTTCTGCAACAGAGAGAGCATGGAAATTCATCAGAGCAGAAGTTGGATTTGAACCCCTAACCCTGTAGGTGTGAAGCCAATGTCCTTGTGTATTCTTTAAACAATGCAATGTAACTGATAGCCTTGCTTTTCCTTTGGGAAAGAAGGTAGAAGAATCACAGAGGACCTGTACCAATGTTTGGTTACATGGTTCGGTACATTACCAGCTACTATACAGGTTTACAGTTAATATGAAATGAAGAGCAATTTTTTCTTACCCGCAAACTCCGAACCATAAACAGTAATGGTGAGTATTATTTGTTGCTTTTACTGTCACGTTTTTCAGTTGGGGGTTGGGTTGAGGGTTTATCTGGTAATTCAGTCTGAAGGTAACCATTCAGGTTGTGAGTCCCCCAATCACTTTCCTGTCTACAGCTTGGTAAGTGTCCGAATTTTTCTTCACCTTCAGATTTCTTCTGAAATTCAATACCCCTGTGATCCAACAGAGCAGCCTGTGAGCCCATTATCACCACTGACTGTTGTGTCTGTGACCATTAACACTCCGCTCTACATATTAATTAAGACTCGCTGTCAGATCAAATGTACGATGTGACAGCCCTGGTGAGTCACTCATTCCTTAACTCCTTCACAAGCTCGCCAGGACGTTTTTGTTTGACTGAACGTCACTTGAGAACCTTTCTCTCAGATGGAACATTTATGCAGCTGTGAATAGTCACCATCATCTAAGTAAACCCACCCCCCGCCCGGCTCTCGAAGGATATTTCAACTCAGCGTGGGCCGTCGTGGACACTAGGACAGTATGTTACCATAAGGAGTTATGTATCACTTGATTAGTCAACAGAAACAATTATTACTGTCAGGATTTTTTTAAGGAAGGCCAGTTGTTAAAGGGTTTATTATATTAGACACTAAAAACCTGAGTAATGTGCTCAGATTGTTGAATTTAAGTTACTTTTTTGTAAAATTGGAGACCTGCTAATTCCAAAGGTTTCCTGTTAAATTAAGGGACCGGTTTCTGGGAGTTAGACATAAACTCACGCATAAAGCATGCTACAGTGTCCTCATGTTACCTCTCAAGGTTCACCATACACTATCATATACAGTATTTACAATCTTTTATTTAACTTTATTTAGTTTTTAACAAAATTAGAGCAAGTTTTGCAATGTTAACACTGTTTAGCAATTAAGCACTTATTTTAAAGACTATCATGTATTTAGGAAATAATAGGAATATTTTTCATTTTCTTTTCCTTCAAGAAGCTTAATGCATGCAAGTTGAGTGCATTGCTCAGCAGTAAAGAAACAGTGTAACAATTTGTAATGTTTTTTTTGTTTTTTTTTTTACATGAACCAACAGTTATGTTCAGAAAGCAAAATGTTTTGTTTACAACTTAATTACATTTTTTTGGTCATATTTCATGGCTGTCCAGAGCGTTGCCAGAGCTCTTCCATCACAGCAGGCAGAAAGCGATTCAGACGCCTGGGGTGCTGGCGTCACCTCTGTCTGTCTTGCCGGGGTTTGTGAGATGACAGTGCCAGTCCCTGGTGCCACCTGTAAACAGGCAGCAGCCGAGTAATGAAACGGCGCTGTCCGCCGAGCCCGGCAGAGAGGGTCTGGATGATGGAGCCAGACTGTCAGCCCTCAGCATAGCTACCATTATTATATGTCAGTAAGTAGCAGCCTCAGTGTCTACTGTTTTTTATATGTCTACCCATGAGCATAGCAGCTGTGCGTTGATGGAAAATAGTAAGTATACAGAACAGTTGTGGGGAAACTGATGTCTGTATTTGCAGTTGATGTTTTGTTGCCTGGGCTGCAGCAAGAGCATCTCTTCTAGTCTGTGTCTTATGTTTATGTCTTCATTTTATGCCACTGTATCATGAGTGACTTTATTATCTGGAAACTCTCAGACTTATTCATGTAGTTTGTAGCGTAAATTGCCTGAAAGTAAAAGGAAAGTAAGACTCTTCATGTGAAACTAATTTTAATACTGCTGAAAATTACCATTGCCGAGATACAGTATATAACATATGGTTAGGGCGATGCTTTTGAGTTCCTGACTGATTATGTGCCTTAAAGCGCAGATAATTATAGAAAAGGAAGAATTAATTGTGAAAATCAGTACAAAGTAGTCGCAGTCTATTTGTGGATTTTATGACCCTGCAGAGGCCAGCCGAAGTGTACCTATCCTTTCTGTCTATGGGATGTTTTGTGTAAACCTCTTTTTTGAGATGTGTGGCTAATTACTTAATTAAACGTGTGCTTTTTTAGGACAGTTTACAAACAGTAAATAAATAAGGTCTCTGCTCCTTATTCCTAAGAGCAATTAATGTATGAATTGGATCATTAATATCCTCCTGTTAAAATTTATCTATTAATTTGTTTATTAATGTGAACTTTTTTTAAACTTATTATTCATTTGCGTCAAAAGTATTTTCATTCTTACAAAAAAAACAAAAAAATGTTTATTGTGCAGTAAGAAATAATTTGGCAGTCTAATGATCATGGCATTCCCTGATTAGAATGGCAATGATTAAATGCTTATTTGAGGGGCGGCACAGTGGTACAGTGGTTAGCATTGTTGCCTCACTCCCCCGGGGCCAGGCTTCGAGTCTCCACTATGGCTCCATATGTGTGCATGTTCTCCCTGTGTTGTCATGGGGTTTCCTCCGGGTACTCTGGTGTCACAGTCCAAAAGCTTGCTGAGGTTCATTTGAGCTGCCAAATTGCTCATAGGCGTGACTGTGCCCTGTGATGGGTTGACACTCCATTCTGAGTTTTACTGCTTCAGACCCCCTGTACGGGACAAACAGTTACAGAACATGGATTGATTATTTTAGGGCGAATTCACACATTATTAAAGTAACAGAAACATTGTGGATACCTGCAAAAATCATCCCATTTCAATTACTGTGGCAGCAGTAGCCAAACAGCTTCAATAAGTGTCTCCACATTTTTCTTCTTACACATCCAGACTCCTGCTAGTGAGTTATCTTGACTCGATCTCAATTTGTTCAGGTGAAGCTCTTCGTGTTAAATTAATTTCCAATCCCCGGTAAGGATCTGCTTTCGCTTGACGCACAAATGACTGTCCTATTTTGGGCGTATTATGAGGAAACGCGGTGCACTGGAACAGCCCATAATGCCTGGATATGTTAAGGTGAAAATACGAGCAGGAAAATGGATGTAATCGTCACAAAAATGAACAAGCCTGTGGGGAGCTTGGAGACATGGACTGGTGACAGAAACTTCTGGAAAAATGCCATCTGTCTGGTCACCAGGAGTCCACCTGGTGGCAACTAATCATAATAGTGATCTGGTTTGCATTATAAAACCTGGTGAACAGACTTTATAATGCAAACCCAGATCACTATTAAGATTAGTAACCCTGTGCACTTGATATCAGAAAATAAAAACTGAATTTGTGAACCAGACTATATAACACAGTGGTCCATATATATATGAATTTCTTCTTGAGCATATGAAAATGAAGCTATGCTGGTCTTTATGATGAGCTCAGATAAAGTCACGTCTCCTATTGCGACATATTTTATTTCGTCGTCAAGGAGCCACAGCCTTCTGAAGAGCTGAGCATTCACCCTTTAAACTCAAAGTACCCCGTTCAAGACAAGGGGCGGACACGAAAGTGATTAGTGATTTATCACCCTGTTTCGTGTCACCTGTCACCCTGGCAGGTCCGGCCGTTAGCTGACCGGTGACAGGGCGGGCTGTGGGAGCTGTCCGTTTTGCCTGCCGCCGCTCGATGGAATTGAGAGCATCCTCCTTGGAAGGCGGCAGAATCGCCAGTCCTGTTGGACAGCTGTCACGGGAGAGCAGAGCAATGTCAGTGAGCATGGTTGCATTCAAGCGAGTACAGGCGGGAGTACAGGGTTCAAAGGCCCCCGCGATGGTGGAGGGAAGCGAGGCCAGCTGTGGGATTAAGAGGCACATGAATGTATTAAGATGCACCAGATTGTTCTGAAGTGTCTTTTAATGGAAGCTGCCACTGCAAGCTAACGTTTACCTGTCCTGACAGGTTGCTGTAGTGTTTCCCTTTCATGCTGCTGCTGTGCTCAGACTCGAGGGTAAGGATGCTTCCCTGCTTATTCACCCTTTAGATGAATAGCATTACTGTTGCCCACTAATAAGGATCAAACTGGAAGGAATATGGTAGAATGCAAAATCAGGAACGTTGGTGAACATTCTGAAATGTCTCCAGTTTTTGCTGGACAGGAACCCTCCTCCATTTCCTGAATGGGGGGGGGGGGGGTAAAAAAGGTTCAAAAAAGGTAAATATTAACTCATATCACTGTTACAAGCCTAAAGCTTCATCAATCAGCTCTTTCTTTTAATTACGCGTCCCTGTAATAGGCCTTGAAATTACAGAGAGCAGTTTTACTTTGCTATTGCAAATCCTTTTCCCAGAATCCCTTGCCACTGTACCCATAGAAATTCCAGCATACTGGATGGGCACAGGTGTTTGCGTTCTCTGCTGGGAACGCCCGCCTCTCCCCCCATTCATCTTCCCTTTTTACATCGACTGCCAGGTGTTAATGAAATGAAATGATCAGAATCGATGGCTTATAATATTATGCATTTTGTTTTGTTTTAACAAAACAGAAAGAGGAGGGACAGGCACTGCCACTTAAGGTATTCTCTGATTACAGTCTACCTCTGACTAAAATGGCTCTGGCAAGATGTGAACTCAAATCAAGCTGTTTATTTAAAAACAGAGCCAAAGTCTTCAGTGTAATTGCTGTAGTGCGGCTGGAATTGGCAGCGGAGTCCTGCTTAGTCTACCTGCTTTTCTCCCATATTCATTTCAACATATCAAAAACAGATGGGAGTTAAGCAGTGTCTGTGTTGGCTTCAAAGGATTTGGGGGTCTTATAATCACTTCTGGACGGGAAGATCCTCAGTTGCATAGCTGGGGTGTTGTCATGGGGAGTTTATTGGTGCATCGCCTATTATATGAAATGAAGCTTCATTTGCCTTTTACTCCAGTACGAAAACAGATACATCGGAATGTGTTTTCTAAAGACATGCACACATATAGATGTGAGATCAAGCCTTGGGGATTGAGTACAGTCTCAGTCATTTACTTTGTAGCCCCTGGAGCATTTTCCATGAGGTCATGGGTCTTGCTCAAGGGCCCAGTGAAGGTGTGTCAACCTTCTGATCACAGACACAGAGGCC
>JAODJU010000098.1:802142-814561 GCA_026776725.1 Gnathonemus echidnorhynchus | reverse complement strand
CACGGCTGGGCCTGAACCTGCTCCCTCATCCCATCACGGCTGGACCTGAACCTGCTCCCTCATCCCATCACGGCTGGGCCTGAACCTGCTCCCTCATCCCATCACGGCTGGACCTGAACCTGCTCCCTCATCCCATCACGGCTGGGCCTGAACCTGCTCCCTCATCCCATCACGGCTGGACCTGAACCTGCTCCCTCATCCCATCACGGCTGGACCTGAACCTGCTCCCTCATCCCATCACGACTGGGCCTGAACCTGCTCCCTCATCCCATCACGGCTGGGCCTGAACCTGCTCCCTCTGCGGTTCATCCCCCACTTTCCGAGCTCTAAAACCATGGGCAGCCGTGTGGCGAGGTGACCGTGGATCTGAAGTCTGGTTCTCCGTTGATGTTCCTGCAGGTCTTTGCCTCCTGGGGCAGAGGAATGTGTTGGGAAGGTGTCCTGCAGGCGTGTCAGTCCTGCAGTGCAGCTTCATTTAACATGAGTTTGGATCTTTCACTGTCTTCTGTAAGCTGATGAGGAATATACTGTACAGCTGAGTGTGACATTCATTTGAGTTTAGTGTTTAGTATAAGTGCATGTTTGTTTTAAAAAAGGCCGAATGGCAGATTCCTCATTCAGAGCCATTTTCCTCTTAGCTGAGGAGTTTTTTTGTTTTGGGGGGGGGGGGGGGGGCTGGGTTCTCATCTGCGCTGTGCCCCTGCCAGCTGCATCTCACGGCACTGTAATCCAGCTGTGCTACAGGGATTATAAGAAGAGGATGAGCCCCGTGGAGCAGAACAGCATTTCCTCTGAAGATGCCATTCACATCTTTCAGGAAAAGCCCTGCTAGAACTTCCAGATTTTTCAGGGTGGACCGATAGTCAGGGCAGCAGCCCCCCATGGGATGCTTCCTGATTCTTGTCATCCTAACAGGAGGGCAGCTGGGAAAATAGGGGTGAATGGACCGTTTCCTTACATCCACCCCTAGGAGAATAACAGACACTATCTCACATTTTCACAATCTGCCCTGGCCTTGATTGAGGCTTCTGGAAGATGATCAAGTAAAGGGGGTCCAATCTCAGCTTCTGAGGGCCAATGTGCCTTGCCGTTTTCATCACTGCTCGTCTCTCAGCTTTGTCCATCCTCCCATGCTCTGATTCAATCTAGTGATCAAAGTCTCCTTCTTTCACGGGCACAAAATGAAAAAGGAAAAAAAAAAGCATTTTCTTTGAGCATTGTGTGAAAACCAGTATCCTTGAAATGGTGCGGGCCCTACAGCCATGTCAAACTTGCCTTTATGTCCTTACAGTCTGCCCACATTCTGATCATCTTCATAACACTAAACTCCAAGCACTATTTGTTGTCAGAGCAGTACTATTCAACGATGAAGCAGGCCATACTGCATTGTGAATCTAGAACTTTCTTCCCCCAGATATATAGCCTTATTCACTGTTGTGGACCACCTGCCTCCCCTTCTAGAACCTTAGCTCTGCATTATTAAACATGTGTGGGTTTAAATGGGGGCATCAACCCTTAATTTACATTTAAGGTCACTACAATGACTTTTTTCACTTTCTGCCTTCTAGCATTTTTTGGGATGTGCACATTTACGGCTAACTTTGAAAACCAGATGGTGAGCTGCTCATTGGCCAGCGGATCTGCAGCTTTTCTCGTTGCACTTCAGCCAATGATTGATAAGCTCCTGTTTCAGCACATATGTTGGCCAAATACCGTGTTTAGGTAGACAGATTGAATGGGTCAGTCAAGGACTGGACTCAGGCAGTTAGGATGTGAAACTCCACATTGCCTCATTGCCATGTCAGCTTGTAGTCTTGTCCTTCAGAACACACGTAACTTAATGCTGCATTAATCTTGCAGTTTAAGTACTACTGCTCGGTAAAATCATCACACTGGGCCATGAAGCTTGTGAATTTTAAGCAAGGAACTAAGCTCTCCTTTGACATCAAGCCCCTGTAGTCTTGATAGCATTGTTGGTGCTTTACCCAGCCCTGGGGACTCAAACCCCAGCCATACTCCAACGTTGAAACCCGAGTATCTAAAGTTTATCATTATCATATCAATGGAGCTTACGTAGTCTATACCTTTTTGGGACCAGAATAGCACTCATGAATGTACCCTAAAGATCTCAACTTCCTTCATTTGAGATCGAGATTCAGAATGAAAACATTGTAGCTTTGCCTTGGGATATTCCACACTGAGATTATACAGCCTACTCAAGAAAAAGTGAGAGTATGTTGGGGTTAGCCATCTCCAGAGGGAATAGCAGGTGCTGATTAGGAAGGAATGAAGTGAGAATGTGATTAGCCTGATGGAAGTGGATGGAACAAAGAAAGACCTGTATTGAATATACTAATTTTCTTGCTTTTTGCACATATTGCAATTCTCTATGTTTGTGTCCTGTTATGGCTGGCACTGAATGCATGGTGCTTCCCTGCCGTGTGCCCTGCACTGCCTGAGGAGGGCTTTAAGGACCCCCCAAAAAACTCTGGATGGACAGATGGATGGCTGGCTGGCTGGATTTGTGGATGCATTTATGTCATATTTGTGCTTTACCTTTATATCTGTTGTAATGTTTTTTTTTCTCCAAAGCAGTTTTGCAGGTTTTTGGTAGCCTTTAATTCTATGTCCCTCAACAAAAGCCCTTCCAACGATAAGCAGGTCTAATTGCTTGGGTTTGGTTCCCCTACCTTTTTCTTACTCAACTGAGAACTTTAATAGGCACCTTAAATCATAAATTCCCTCGTTTGGCATGCAAAATGGCATTGTCACAATTTTGTCATTGAGATTAGTGTGACCCACACCCTGTCCTGTGCAAAATGATTGATTGTTATGGTTCGTGGCTAATGGCTACATATCAGGATGAAATGTTTTTTTTTTCATTATTAAATTAGACATTAGGTGTTCAAACTAAGAAATTAATTGAGATTAATCATTTAATTACTTACTGCTCATCATTTAAAAATTGCATATAAAAACCATATGGAGTTAATTACCTTTGAGGTTTAGCTTCAGAATTCCCCATGTGTATAATATACTGAAGTCTGACCTCGGGTGATAGCTTGAGTATGTAGCTTTAGCGATGGGTCCCTGTGTACGATAGAACGGATTTATTGTCTTGACTGCTGATGCCACAGTATGCTAAGATGTATGCAGAGAACGCAACAGATTTGCATCTCACTCTTTTTCTCAACTGTAGGCCTAGTTTTTTCTTTGCTAGTCCTTTTATTCCGAGAGAGATGTATCCTGCCTCCAAGCAGTGTGTGTAGGGTTAGGGGCACCAATAGTTACTGTTGTATCATTTTTTTTAAATGTTTCACAATTGTAGGAAATGGCGACCTTGAATCTTTTTCAATGCAGTGATTCGATTTGTAACGACATCTTATAATAAACACTGGTACTTGTAATGATGTGCAGAGCATTTATCTTAAAGCATGGTTGTGTATTAACTTTGGTAATTCTCTTAAGTTACTGCACACTAATTCCAGTCATGAGCTTGTTACGCAGTGATATTCATCAGGGATGAATCGGCGTAACGCGATCTGCTGAATGTGGAAACGAGCGCCCCCCCGGGATAGCGCGATGACAGCGAGACATCCGGCCGGCATGCGCCCCCATCCCCGGGGCCGGCGGGGAGGGGGACTGAGGGGGCTCCATGCCGGCGTGGAGTGCTCTTCACCATCTGTTGCTCCTGCAGCCCTTTGGCCCTTGCACACGCTCTTTTTCTCAGCATTCCCCCCCCCCCCCCCCCCCACAGCGAGAGGAGCACCGGCTGTTCCAGACGCTGGACATTGGTTCTTGAGCCAAGGGCCGAGCTCGGGGCCCGCCAACCGCCTCGGAGGGCCGTCTCGTAAAGCTGATGAGGAAGTGAGAGGGCTTGATTCGGCACGGTAGAAAGGCGAGGTCTCCTCAACCCACCCCTGATTGAGCGCACTTTCCGAGGCATGGCTGGGGGCCCAGAGCCTGTCGCCGGCCATCTGGAGGTCACCCTCGACGGGAGCCACAGTGGCATCGCCGTGGCAGCAGTGTGGCACTGTGTTTAGCAGAGGCCCGGCTGGAACTGTGATTGTTTCTGCCGCGTCTACTTGGGAAAGCACTTCGTGTTGCTTTCACTTAACATCCACAGGGGGCGATGTGGGGCTCAGCAGGCTGAAACATTTTTCTTGTGATCCAAAAATCCCAGGGCTGGCAGAGTGATTTCATCTACGGGCTCTTGAACAAGGCCCTTAACCCCAGTTGCTCCAAGGACTCCCTGACCCTATTTTCAATTGTATGTCGCTTTGGACAAAAGCGTCTGCTATAAATTGAAATTGTAACATACATCTCACCTGGTAGCTAGCATTTGTAGGCAAATTGGGGTGGGAAAAACAACTGTACAGCCAGCCGCTCATGGAGGCAAAATCAGGGGCTTTATAAAGACTTCAGGCCAGAGTGATTAGGACCCTCATGAACGTGCAGACCGTTAGAGTAATGTTGGCTGTGTTTCGCGTGATCTATTTCCACCACCAATTGCGATAGCGCTCTGGAGTCGCCTCTTAATGAGAAGTACACAGTAAAAGCCAGTAAATGTGTATTCTCTGGGAGTGCACCAAATACATCCAGAGGGGTTTTGCCCTATTTAAGCTCAATGAGAATGCATACGCTTTTTGAGAACCATCAAATTAATCTCCGTCGGGATGATACGGCATTCTTTCGGTTGTTTGCACATGACTGGATCTAAAATGTTATCATGGTCCTACAATTGTAGAGGCAGCTCAGAGCACAAGAAATGGGATGCTAATTAAATGGAGGTGACAGTCGCTACGGAGATCCCGATGATATGTCACTATGTAAATGGGGGTGGGGTTAAATAGTCTGGCCTTTTACTTTTGTGTTCTGTTCCCTCGAGTCCCCACAAGCTTCACACTGTTCCGTTTCAGCATTAAGACAGTCACGTGAGTGACTGGCTTGGAAGGGATCCTAGCGTTCTGCACAGCACTGAGGATCTCCTGAATTGCCCTCCAAATAGGCCAGATTTCTTCCCCTCCACTTAGGCCGGATTTCTTCCCCTCCACTTAGGCCGGATTTCTTCCCCTCCATTTAGGCCGGATTTCTTCCCCTCCAGATAGGTCGGATTTCTTCCCCTCCAGTTAGGCCGGATTTCTTCCCCTCCATTTAGGCCGGATTTCTTCCCCCCCATTTAGGCCGGATTTCTTCCCCTCCAGATAGGCCGGATTTCTTCCCCTCCAGATAGGCCGGATTTCTTCCCCTCCATTTAGGCTGGATTTCTTCCCCTCCAGATAGGCCGGATTTTTTCCCCTCCAGATAGGCCGGATTTCTTCCCCTCCATTTAGGCTGGATTTCTTCCCCTCCAGTTAGGCTGGATTTCTTCCCCTCCAGTTAGGCCGGATAGATCCTCAGCCTTTTCCAGTCACCCTGTGCCTCCCTGCCTTAAGTGCAGCTGCCAGTGCTCTGCTCTGAACAGGGGACGACATCTCTGGAGAAATGAAAGCGGCTGTCAAGATCTTTTTGGACAGAAAGGACAGTGTGTGGCTGTTTCAAGGGTACAGCAGAAGCACCATCACTTATTTCCAAAGGCGTGAACGGACAGGGGGCAAGGTTGTGGGTTCGATTCCTGCACTGTGTGCTGGGAGGTGTGCAGGTGTATGTGGGCTGCTCACAGTTCATTTCCACTTCCTCCCTTGTCCTTGCAGGGTTAGTGCATTGGCCTGAATTGTGTGTGTCTGCGTGTCCTGTAATTGACCAGGATCCTGCCTGGTTTAGTCCATGCCCTGTGTGTTTCTGGGATATGCTCCAGGCACACAGCAACACTGTTGAAATCTTTGTAAAACTGGATGTATACACAGTTCGGGTTTAAAGGGCTGGGTGAAAGCAGGCCATTAGCTGTTTTCACAGTGAGAGGATCTATAAGCGTTACATCTGCAGTCCCTGCAGTCAGAAGCATTTTCTTTTCATCTAATGACATCTTATTTTAAGGCTTCCACATCAGAACAGGCTGCTTTAGTCTGTATGAGATGTCGAGAGGCATCTCATCGAATCCTTATCTCTGTCTATCTGTATGTGTTTGCGATATCCATGTCAATCAAGTGCCAGTGATTTGTATTTATTATTTAAAAGGTACCACTTTAATCTCAGAAAGGCCGACGAGTGCATGTCTGAAATGATGTCCTGTTTTGCTCTCTACTTTTGTCGTGTTAAATGCAGATCATTTTTTATTGCTCGTGTAACGGAAAAAGGACCACTACAGAGTTACAGCTGTGACGCATGTGTCGAGCCGGCCGTCCTTCACAGAGTACATCTCTAAAATTTGATGAGTTGATGCTTGAGACGGATCCCAGTGGCACTGACTGTGCGTGCTCTTCTTATTCACAGCAAGTATAGGCAAAAAAAGTAAAAAGGTTACATTTTAAAGCTGCCGCCCTCTTTTGTTCCATTAACTTGAAATGTTAAAGCATGGAGGAGATATTTCCACGCGGGTCCCAGGAGGCTTCTCTCCTGGCTGCTGGAGTGACCCTCGCTAAGGCTAAAATTAAGCTTTGAGTGAACGTGAAGCCCAAGCACTGAACAGTATGTGGATGTATTTTTAACACATCAAGACAAACAGCCCTTTTACTTAAAAAAAAAAACCCACACACTTCCATTAATAAAGAAAATGATTTATTGTGTTTCTTTTGGAAGCGGAAGGCAGAATCAATTCTGGTTTATGGCTCATAGTAAAAAATTAGGCGTTTGCGCAGCCTGTTCCTCCATCCTGCCGTAATTTTGAGCTGGTCTGTATTGTAACCTTACTGTGATACAGCAGATCACACACACATCTGTAAGGTCCCTTTAATGAAGCCCTTAGGTTGCTGACTTGCAGTAGAGGTGAGGAACTGGGCCTATATCTGGATATTGCCATGATTCCAGTCTTCTGTTAATTATACACAGAGAGCACATTTATATTTTTTGAAGCAAACTGTAAAACCAGTGACGATTACAGCATCAAGCCATAATGCCAATACTACCTTGTCGCATTTTCCCAATGACTATGTGAAGATAACAAGATGTGAGCGGCTTGCTACAGAGCTCTGATCTCAATGGGAGAGTTCAGGCCTTCGGCTGCTTCTGAATCCACATCCAGGACTAGCCACAGTGCATAGTGAGGACTGGCAGCCATGCTTACTTTGGCTCTTCTCTGGTCCCACCCTGTTCCTTGACGGATGGGTTACTCAGCTGGTGAGCACAGGCAGGCATCCTGCATGGCTCTGCAGCGTCTCACTGTGCACTGGACATGCCTGCTGGAAGCTGCTGAAGGACGTCGGTGTGCTGGGACAGTGCGGCTGCAGGCCCTGAGGACGGTGCGGATGCAGGCCCTGCAGTTACCTGGGCTCACTTCACTTTCTGGTGGAGTTTTTAAGTTTCTTATCATTAAAATCAAACCATTTTGATGCTGTGATACAATAATCCACATAGCACATTTACATGCCCAGATGCAGTGCATGTATGCTAGAGATGGATCCCAGTGACACTGCTCTTATTCACAGCGAGTATAGTCAAAGTATGCTTTTATGATTACTGAGTATTATAATTATAAATAGATATTTATTAGGGGCAAGTGAATACAGGACGATCTGTATTTGATCATCATCAATGAGCACCTGTTCAATCAACTAAATTATCTGAATCTGTATCCAGAATTGTTAGGGTTAATGATCAGATGTGGGTATGGTTTGATGCGGAAAGTTTTGTGGTTATTCCCATATGAATAAGGCTTGTAAGAATACATATGACTCTTATTTGCTTTATGTTGACCACGTAAGATTAGTATGTTGCACTAGTAATAAATATACAATCCATATGTAGCCATATATAAACGTGACCACCACTATCATGTAAGATCACATGTCGTACCTGTATGAGTCATATATGAAAGCGGCCATAATCATATGTACCTATATAAGAACCATAATATTTTCCTGTATGGGTGGAGAGGCTGTTTTTTCTTTTCATTTACATTTACAAAATGTATTTAAAATACACAAATAACGATGTGAACTAAATTTACTTTTTGAAGTGTTCTCTTGAACTAAATGATCAGTAGGTGATAACTGTGTGTGTGTGTCTGTGTGTGTGTGTGTGTGTGTATGTGTGTGTGTGTGTGTGTGTGTGTGTATGGGAGAGCAACATTGCCTGCCAAATGCCAATTAAGTATAAGTGTGTTAGATAACGCAGAAAACTTTTAAAGTGCACACAAGGAAGAACAAGTAAACAGAACTACACAAAGCAAACGTGCATCTAAGTAAACATGCATCATGCAAGGTACACAAGCCACCTAAGCACAAGAAACAAAGAGAAACCAACACACACGATATGACACACAAGAGGACAGTGTTTACACGTGTAATGTAGTGATTTGCATGCAATGCAGGTCAAACACCTAAAAGATGCAAGGATGTTTGGAAAACTGCTCACGTGCAAAAGCGACTGGTGACAGGCACCGGAAATATCCTGTGGCCTGTTTCATGAAGCTTGATTTCTTACTTAGCCGGATAACTTGTATTTAAGGTACCCCAAATTAAATTGACATTACCTTTGTCCACTTACATTTAGACAAAACTTTAAATCCAACAGGTTATGTGGCTAAACAAATCCTGCTTTGTAAAACAGACTGTCATAGGGGTAATGTGGGACAGAGAGTATGTGTAGCAGACCAATGAGCATTGCTACTTCCCTGAAATCTAATGAGAAAACAGATACGCTGAAGACAGTCACAGATATGCGTCAATAATGATTGGATGACTATAAGCTTTGGAAAGAACATGTTATTTGTAGCACATGTTTGGCTCACCCCTAATATTTGTGCAATAATTATTCAGTCATCCTTATGTTGGGATTTTATCGTCATGTTGGGATTTTATCGTCATGTTGGGTTTTTATCGTCATGTTGGGTTTTTATCATCATGTCGGGTTTTTATCGTCATGTCAGGTTTTTTATCGTCATGTTGGGTTGTCAAACAGCAATGTGACCCCCCCCCACCTTAGTGTTCCTGGTCCTCTTTAAGCCCTGCTTACAGGAATGTAGCCCTTCCTAGTAATGTGTTGCTTTCAGACCCATCCAGGGTCAGCCCTATGTGTTCTCGCACGCCGGGCGAGATTCTGCTGAGTGCCTCCTCTTACCTCAGTTTATTTATGTTAAAACCATTTTTAGTCCATACCAGTTAGCATAATTCTGAAAGCTGCTGTTATGTTGATGTTATGAAAAGTACAATATGTCTCTCCATACTTATATTGACTCCTCATCCAGTACAGGGTCACGTTTACCCTGGGGCCGGTCTCATAAAGTACCAGGCACAATGGTGGGTGAGCTGGGCAGGATTCCAGTCTGTCACAAGGCACAGGTTCACTCTAAGGTCCTTTAGCCTGTAAGTGGGCACCAGAGTACCAGACCAACAGAGGAGGAACGCGTGAACTTCGCATCCTCGGCCCAGAAACCTGCTGGCATAAGCCCATTCTAACCACTAAGCCACTGTGCCACCCAGAACTAAATGTCCTTTCGTCCAGGTCAGTCCTAGAACATGTCATTCAGTACGAGAGCTATAACACTCCAGTAAATTGGCTAGAGTTTACAGGGAATGAGGTGATGAACAAAAAGTGTCTAGTCAATGATAGTTTTGTGGTTGAAAACACTTTGTCAATGGAAAAGATCAAGAGGAGAATGGCCAGCTGACAATGAAGACCACATGTGTGAAAGCATCAGCTCAGTACAGCAGGGTGCAGAAAAGCTGCCTTTGAAGCACTTCTGGAGGCAAAAATGGTCTTCTGTTCAGGACTACTTCAATGGGTTAAGTATCTGAGCTTGTGCCTCGTAGGTCACCCTTGAGCAGGGCCTTTAAGTGCCACGGGTGACAGACACTGACTGACCCTGTGCTCTGACCCCAAAACGTTCTCGCCTATATGTAAATGTGTCTCTCAAGTACGAGATAGGCTATGTCAAACCACCCAATTTCCCCACAGGGATGAATAAAGCACTGCTATTCTACTCTAATCAAGTGGCCACTGAGTATATATTGAATATATATTGAAAATGTTCAACATTTATATAACTCAATGTTCTACAGTTATCAGACCTTTTCTTATGAAACATATTTTTTCTGTCATATCGGGCTCTTTGTTTCTTACTGTATGGTTATTTCATTTCTGTGAATCGTGAATGGCTTTTATAATGTTCTGTCTATTTTCACTAAAACAGTATTCTGTGCTGCTTCTTGCTGACCTCTGTTACGATGTCACTGTGGTGAGCTGCATTGGATCTTACACACAGGAAGCTGCAGAAAATTATATTTTCAAATGATTTACGGGCTTAATTGGATAACACAGCAGTAGAGCCACATTCCTTGGGTGGAATCTATTACTTAAAGGACGGACTGATTTGCAGTTATGTCGATAATGCCAGTGCTCTGGTAACTGATGTCACTGCACTGACACTGAGGTGTTACAATAGTGGTCTTGTGGAAATCCTTTAATCTGGATCTTGGGAATATTAATTAACGCACAGCCTGTCAAAAATGTACATTTTTGTATGCCATATTATAGGTGTTGTATAGTAAGAAGCAGCTTGTAGGTGACAGGAATGGTGGCACTAGTTTCTGGAGGGCAATACCCTGAGTTTACAATACAGAGCTTTTCTGGAGAGCAGAACAGGTCTGTGTTTTTTAAATGGATGACCTGCCTCATGAGAGTAGCTGTGAAAGGTTACTGAAAGGGTCTCTCCTTTTGTGCTCATTCATTTACTGACTGTAGGCAGCTGTGATTTCCACCATATGTTTCAGAGCGTTAAGTGAGGATTCGGCCCCCCAGCTGCTACCTCGGCTCTTTCTGCTGAATATTTTTGACTGAGTTCAGCTTGACAGGCTGGAAAACTGTCACTCAAAGGCAAAGTAGAAGTCATCACTTTTGGAGTAGATCTGCTGTTTTCTATGTGGTGCTGCAGTCTTCTGCTTCTTTTGTTGTGTGTAGATTATGAGACATACCATATGTTTGTTTTCAAATCTTTCGTCATTGTCTGTTGGTATGTGTTTATCTCACAGGAGTTAAAGAATGTAAGACTGTGTTTCTAATGAAAGAACAAACCACTATATACCCAAACTACTATATACCCAAACTACTATTTACCCAAACCACTATATACCCAAACTACTATTTACCCAAAGCACTATATACCCAAACTACTATTTACCCAAACCACTATATACCCAAACTACTATTTACCCAAACCACTATATAGCCAAACTACTATATACCCAAGGGTGGTGAGTGGCTCAGTGGCCGCTCAGTGTCTGTGCCCCTCATCGGAAGATCACTAGTTCAAGCCCCAGCCTTGTCAGAACAGTCACATGTCCATGGGCCCTAGAGCAGGGCCCTTAACCCCCAGCTCTGGATGTGCTGCATGTTAGCTGACGCTGAGCTGTGACCCCCATGCTATGGAGAGCAAGATGTGGCAGGCAAAGAGGAGAATTCCAATGTACCTGTACTTGTGCGAATGACAAATAAAGGATTTATCCTTACTATAGTGCAAGGATGTTTGTAAAAAAATAGTATCCATCTAACATATCAGGATCAGTGGGCAAGTTGTAAAATATTTCATGGGAGATGGTGAGGTCAAATCTGTGGTTTAACCCTTACAAACAAGTGCATGTTAACTCTTACCCAGGGATTGCCTTTACTACACTACACAAAGTTTTACCCTTATTTCCACTCATTTTCTTGTAATATTTGTAAAGATATTCTCACATTAATTATACAAATACAGATGGAACTGGTGAGGATAAACGTTAAGCTGCTTTAACCCTTAGAACCTGACAAACGCGAAAAGAGTTGATTTTTCCATCTATTAATCTCAGACTCGTAACTTTGGATAGGTATAACACACAGACATGAATCGCATATTGTTGGAATCCAGAGAACTTACTCGTCCCTCCCATATTGCCATGTTTTTTGCCTGAGAACCCCTGTGTCCATACAACAAGACATGCAAATAACCACCACAGCTGGAAGGAAGATTCTGGAATGAGGCATCCAGGAAGGGGATAGTTAGGGGTGTAGGTCAGAGGCAACAAGCAATGTTTGCTACTGTGTATGTGTGTGTGTATGCGTGCATATATATATATACAGTGCCCTCCACAATTATTGGTACGCCTCGTAGGGATTTTGTAAAAAGGATTAGAAAAAAATCCACCTTTAGGTGAAGTGGCTTCGTGTCACACTGAAAAAATGAGAAAAATCCAATGTTTCATTGAAGTAAATTCAATGAAGCAAAGGAAGCAGAGGTTCCACTTACTGCCTGATGGTCCCAAATGGTGATTCAAAAGCCCTGCACCATCCTGGATATTTATGAAAAGGGTGTATAAGCCTCTACTGGGGGGGGGGGGGGGGGGCGGCAT
>JAODJU010000098.1:779930-792282 GCA_026776725.1 Gnathonemus echidnorhynchus | reverse complement strand
GGGTGCCTTTCTGCTGGGAATATAATTTCCCCGTTGACGGGGCATTAATGTGGCTTTTATGTCGCCAGCTCTCAAACCATTTGATCATGTATGGAATATTCTGGAATGGTGGTGTATTTTCTTCCACCATAATGGAATTTCTTCTGGAAGAATGGTGCCTCCCACAAAGAAGTTGCATAAATGTATTGGATATACATGATTTACATATTCTATATAACACATATAATAGAAATATGTGGCCATGTTTGGGTGGAGGAGCAAACACTACATTATGATTCAGGATGTGCATCACATTCCCCACCTTGTCTTTTCAGTGAGATTAAGGTCTATTACTTTGTCTTCAGTGACCGGTGCTGTATATTTACATTCATTCACCTACACAGACAGATTTCCATGACTGTTAAACAAACGTCCAGTCACTGGATTAGCTGCTCTCGTTCCATAGTGGTCAATAATATCTCATCAGAAGGCAGAGGGTATTAGCAGGTCTGTTTAGGCCGGGCGTTATTTTCAAGGACAACGCGGGAGTGACTGGAGCACAAAGGCCCGTCGAGCTCATCTCCCACGGACACATTGATCCCGTCACTGGCTGCCAACGGTGACACAGCTAATGTGGCTGCAGTCCCCCTCCCTCCTAAATAAAAGGGCACTCAGGGTTCGTCCTTTTGCTGTGGCTTTCAGCCATTTGTCTCGTGTTTAACCTGCCCCTTCAACTCATAGCGAGCCTTTTTCTGTGCGGTTTTCATATAAACACCTCCGTGTTAGTGGGAAGATTCTTTAAGGTATCGGATGTTAAATTATACTTCCTGATTTGTTTGGTATCCCATTTAAAGGAAGGAGCCTGACACAAATTACACTTGACAGAAATGATGACTCAGCAGTATAAGTACCCTTTTGATTACTGTGACCCCTCTTATTGTTGTAACAGCCGTCACTTTAATTTCATTTCAGATGAACTTAATATCAGTCAAATGCTAGCTCTTTTCTGAAGTGTTGTTCTTGTCTGAGCAACTGTAGCATCCTTTTCTGGACTTACACATGAAGCATCTGCCTTCAACCATAACTGGAGCCCAAGGTCGCATTTAGCACACAGCCACTGATGTTTGCTCAGACTCCTGTGTCTTTGTAACCATGCAGCTCAACAGGAATGAACCCATCCTGCCATAGCCTGTGACCACGTATCCAATAAAGAGGGGCGCTGAGCCTGTAACCCACCCCAGCTTCTGCTCTTTGCTTGATTTGCAAATATATTTGTGGTTTAAATGGCCCAAAGAAATCCCATAAAGGAGTAATAATAATAATTTTGGGTTAAATAATATTGGATTGAACGAAAAGGTCTTACTGTTTGCACAACCAACCAACCAAGAAGGAGGGCACTTGCAGGAGTGCCCTCCTTCTTCCAAACCAGTGTCCTCCTCCCACAGCAGGAGTGTCGTCCTCCTCCCCTACAAACATCCTCCTCATTTAACATGAGTGTCGTCCTCCTACCTCACCAGTGTCCTCCTTCAGCAGCAGGATTGTCCTCCTACCCTGTCAATACTTCCTGTCTTTGTCTTGTCCTTGTCTTCTGTTTTCTTTTCTCTTCTCCTTTTGGCATCTGGTTCACCTAAAGGTTTACTCCAGCTTCCCTAATAGTCTATGCTGAGTATGCAGGTATAGACCATACATTTGTGTTGGTCGTTAGTGATTTGATACTTCTGTCCTTAGAAAAGCACATATAAATTTTGTCAATCTGAAGTAATATTCATTAATAAATGATTGACTAATTAATTAATAAATGGTGTGAGGTTATATGCTAGCTCTTTAGCGTTTTAATTGCAGGCATTGTGTAGCTCAGTCGATTAGGGCTATATGCCTGCACTAGCAAAGGTTGTTGGTTCAAATCCCGCAACAAGCTGAGTAATCATCACTTTTGGGCCCTTGAGTGAGGACCTTAAGCCCACCTGCTCTCTGGCCCTGATCGTTTGTGTTGTGCTTTGGACATGTGTCAGTTAAATAAATATATGTAAGCCAGGTTATTTGCTTTACAGAGTTACGGCAGGAATAAGCTAATGCAGCCTATTTTGAAACTCCTGTACTTCCATAATTGCTTGCAGAGCCAGTCTCCAGATGCTTCTTTAAAACTAATTTTAATTGCCTACAACAGCTTTACATATGACCTTTATATACCATAACTGACAGCCAATGGGCAGTGAGACTTTTAACCATTAAAAGATTGCCCGCTTTTCTGAATTTTACTGGCACTGTCCCCCTCATTAACATGCATAAATGTACTCAGAGCTAAGGTTATACTTGTGGGGTTAAATTGAGCCCAACCTCACCAGTCCAAACAGTTTTCTGCCCTGTCTAATTACAGATGCTCAACTTGAGCCCCATCCAACCTTAGATTTTGTGAAATCTTTTCCATTTATGCAAGTGGCTCTGATATACAAACCGGTGCTCTTACGATTAGTCTCGGCTTTTCGTTGTTCACCTTCAGCTTTTTTGTTTATGATTCTGTCAGCACACAAACGGCCACCTTTCCGCAGTCATGCATGGACACACACTCCGCACATATGCTAGCTTAACGTCTCACCTTCATCCTGTGTCACCTGCGGTCTGAAATCACACAACAGTGAATAAACGAAAGCCGTCCTCAGGTCATTCGAGCCCTGGGGATCCCTTGAAGACTCAGAAAGAAAAAAAAAAAAAAAAACGTAAAGAAGCCTGAGATTCATTGATGTCTCTTCAGCAAAATTATTGCATGAAAAATCTGCACAACTCTCTTGAAAAATGGATGTTTTGAATGGAACATCTGACTTATTCTCTAATGCAGTAGCAGAACATCTCTCCTCTGGTGTGCTCCTTCTTCTGTCAGCCAGGAGCTTCATCGTCAGGTACCCTGTGCACTCCCTGAACACCTCTCATCCTCCTGGGGATTCAGCGTCTCACAGCCTCATCCCGCAACCCCAGTGTAACAGCAATGTCCTCGGGGGTGTCGGAGCCATGCCTGGCAAACAGATGGCATTCCCGGGGATCACCACACGGCAACCCCAATTGCCCGCGGCTGGTGGCTAATAAAGCCGGCCGGCTCTGGCCCCCGCCAGGCCCTTGGCAGCGTCTGCGTGGAGACGGAGAAGCGGCAGCAACACTTTCTCCTAGACGTGGAGCCCATTAGGGCTCCGGAGATTCATGCTGGATCCAGGCTCCCCTTCGTGATTAGAGCTCTTCCTTGTAATTTTCTTGTTAATTAAGTGTCTTGCACCTGCCCCCCCCCCTTATCAGTCTCACACCCAGGTTAGTGTTAATGGTTGTGCTGGTCTGCTTTGACAGCTTACGACCTTTTCAAGGGGAATATAGGTGCTGCTTGGTGCCTTGGCTATAAGTTAAAAGTTGCCCAGTAAGAGTTACAATTCATAATTTATGCTTTGTTTAAATATTACAGTTAGTGCTTTGAGTTTATTCAATTCAGTTTATTGAATAGTGCCATCTGGTAATGTACTCATTTAAAAAAGTGCTTTGTGTCAGGGCAGAAGTGTGAAAGGCGTGTTTCTGATATAGTTTTTTTTCTTCCACAAACTTCATTTTTCTACTACTGTGTTCTGTCTTTATGGCCTAAAACACCCACGGGAGCCATTTGCACAGTCAGCTCTCAGTTTCATTCTTTGGAAAGCAAATGTTCCTTTTCTCGAGTTTGTCTCAGTCCCTCACACCTCTTCCCCTTTTATTGTGCAGTTGGGTAGGCAGGATTTCAGTGAGATGCCCCCCGCCCCCCCCCCCCCTTTTAGGCTCAATACCTGCATGCATATGAAGTGAAACTGTATGAATTTAAAGCCGTGTGACTTTCTTGGCAGCATTTCTGTTGTACTCCTGAAATGGGTTTGGTTAGAAGGACACTTAGATGTTTGGATGCCTGGTCACCTCAGGAGGACCTGTTGATGTTCAGGTGCAGGCACAGTGAAGCGTTACACATGCACTCTGTACGGCATCAGTCCTACAGCCGACAATATGAGAGACCTGGTGCACTCAGAAAGGTTTTCTGGAACATTCCATAAAGGATAAGTAAAGCCACAATTTGAGGGTCACTAGATTCCAGTCGGAATCCTCTACCAGGACACCATGGTGATTGAAGCGTGATCATACAGAAAAACGCTGGAAACTAGCTGAAAGTTTATCCATATCTGTTCCCTCTCCTCTAATCGTCAGGATTGTCACCTCATCGTAGTGTCAGCCGTTGTGGTACATTAGCATTTTTGGACAAGGCAGAGGTTAGAAGTTTAACACAGTAATCGCTGCAACACCTGTCATATGTGTCTTGTCAAACGATTATGATTTATTTTTTTTTACATTTTTATAAAAGTGCTAATGCAGCACAGAAGATGAACTGAATGTTTTTGCAGGCAGTTCCTCACTGACCACGAAGGATGGACCAGTAAGATGAGCTGCATCAAAGGCTTTGTTTCAAAACATGTCATCGGTTCTTCATTTCAGAGCTGCGGTCCAGCTGCAGAACCATAGAACGCCGCATCATGCCCATGTGTTCTCATCCCCCTCCCTCCGGCTGGCTTGGGATTCATTCTGCGTCTGATAATTGTGTTCTTGCTCTGGTTCTAGGTGTCAGTGGTACATCAAAGCCAAGATGAGACCTGACGAGAAGCGCAGAGCGCACTACCAGAATGGACACAGTAAGTTTGGAGCTCATGTTTGCATTAATGTTTTATAATCTAAACAATCAACCATGTTTTTTTTTACATATCCAGTTGGTGGTGGATATTTGGCAAAAGGTTTTCAGAAGTTTCATTCCGTTATTGTACCCCTGGGCAAACTAGGGAACCTCAATTCATTAAGAAAGATGTGTCATCATAAATCTTAGTAGATGAGACAGTAACGCTGTTTGGGTCGTTTAGACTGAAGGTCATCTGCAGGGCATCTTTACATGTGTGTTAATCCTTAACGCGTGTGAATGTGTGTCTGTTAGACACGAGGTGCCATAACTTTTGGGTTTGGAATGTGCCACATCATTGCAGTTCGGGTTAGATAAGCAGAGTGGTTATTGTTCTGGGTGGAGGTAGAACAGGAGAACCACAGGTGGTCTGAAGGGCTCCTCTGCCTTCTCACATGTTTTGAAGAATATATTCAAACAAGCTGCGGCGTGTGACTAATTGCCACCTGCATGCACCTCATATTCTCTGTGTCATCGTTAAACCCTCAGGCCCCTTCCTGTCATTGTTTTGAAGCTCTGCCTGTCCTTTCCATCACTCTGTGCTGAAAATCTTGAGCTCTTCATTTGAGAGAAAAAAAAAGACAGAGCCTGTCTCTTTTCTTGTCTCCGTATCCACCTCCCCAGAATAACTTACTCCTGTGATGAAAGATTGATATAAAAAATGGAGGGGGGCATTAACACAGGCAGAATGGTGAAACAGCAAGTGGGGTGCAGGAGGCATAAATAGGCTCTTTGTTTTAGGGTCCTCTTTGGTCCCCTCTCACAGCTGAGTTACGTCGCTGGCCTGCCAGAGCCTTTTGAGGAGGAGTGTGGCCTGCAGGTGCACAGACAGAAATGCTGCACTGTTAAATAATCAGACCTGTTTGAAAGCATACTAGCTGTGTTAAGTAGCGTACTAGCTGTGTTAAGTAGCGTACTAGCTGTGTTAAGTAGCGTACTAGCTGTGTTAAGGCTACTTACTTTCCTCTGTCTGTGGTCCCACCCAGCCCCCATTAACCATTCAGTGCATGGAGCCAGCTTTCCCGTTTCTCTGTACAGGTCCTGTGCAAACAGAAAGCCTGTCTGGCTTTCAGAACTGGCCTTGGTGGTTTGACAGAATAGATCAAGACAGAACTGCATATTGATGCCTTTTCCAGAATTGTGTTTCCAAGCACAGAGGTCGTTTGGAGGTCACCGTTTGGATGCTTGCTTTTTCGACTGAATGTGAGAACAGAGCACTCAAAGCAGCCAGCAGCAGGATTGTGGATCCCTTGTTCAGCCTGAATCCTGTTTGTATCGGCACAGTGCATCCCCTGCTTCTGCCATGTTCAGCACCCTGTTTGTCTGGCTCAGTCCCCTTTCCAGGCATAAAGACGTACATAGACCCAGACACCTATGAGGACCCCACACAGGCTGTCCATGAGTTTGCCAAAGAGATTGATCCCACCCGCATTCGGATTGAGAGAGTAATTGGAGCAGGTGGGTCTTTTATTTGGAGTTATTGATTATTTTAGCTCTACGGTTTCAAATACATTTTGTGAGTCAAAATTTACTATAGGTATAATTTATTCATACCTTTATTAATTGCATAATTATTTTTAAAAATTCTTTAACTCCTATGACTAAAAATGCTTGTAAAAGTCAACTTTTAGCATATATGATTTATTTTTAATAAAGAATATCGTCTGTGAGTTTTCACTTACTCGAAGCCCTGAAAGTTAATATGACTCCATGCAAACTGTTACTTTTCGAATAATCCATGATTGCCACCTAGTGGCAAATCTTCAGTAGTGCAGCCAGTAAAGCTCTGCCCGGTCGGTGCTCAGTAGCAGTTCGGCGTGACGGGTGGCATGAGCGAAGGGGCCGGTTTCCGCAGGTGAGTTCGGAGAGGTCTGCAGCGGGCGCCTCCGCACGCCGGGAAAGAAGGACATCGCCGTGGCCATCAAGACGCTGAAGGGCGGCCATATGGACCAGCAGAGGCGGGACTTCCTGCGTGAGGCCAGCATCATGGGCCAGTTTGACCACCCCAACATCATCCGGCTGGAGGGAGTGGTCACTAAAAGTAAGTACAGCAATGGAAATAATGGATCAAACTGATAAAATGTAGCTAGAATGGAGAGCGAGTAAAAGTAAAAGTGACAGACTGAAGGCGTGGGAGAGGAACACACCTCTGACTCAGGGGACACAGGCCTGCTGTGGCACAGCCTCAAGCAGGAACCACACGTGGGCGCTCTTCACAAGTCCCAGAGGCCTCCTGGGCTGGGAGGTAGAAGATCCTACATGTGCATTTATGGGGGCATGTCCAAAACCCCTCATGCTTCTGCTAACACCAGAAAGGCAGCAGTGATTGCAGTACAAAGTCTGTAATGACAATGGTTACAGAAATGGCCGTGATGATCATATCCTGCTTGTTTTGGCTTCTGTGGTCCACACAAGCCATGATTTGCAGTCCACACAACACCCCTGACAGCAACGGTCTGGAAATCTCTCAGAAGCTAATGTTTCAGAGATTACTGCCATCAGCAAATGATCGTCACCTTGACCGCGTGAGAATCCTCATCCTGGAGTGGAGATGGCGCTCCCCTCCCAGCCAGTTTAGATGGGGAAAGGCAGGCGGTGAAGATGCATCATCTTGAGATACATTGTCGAGAAGCAACAGTAATGTTTAATTAATGTGTCTAATCAATGCAAACATATTAGAATGTAAAAATAGGAACCGTTTAAAAGACATTTACTGCATTTTTGTGTCAGAAACTTTTGTGTCTTATGCTTTGAGGTTGAAAGTAAATGTTGTTCTCCCGAGGTAAAGGCAGTATTAGTCTTTTCAGTCCCGGTAATCGTCATGGCGACTGTAGTTCAGATAAACAGGCGGTAATGGCCCCGTCTGTGCTGAGAGCCCAGATTTGCGCGAGTCGCTCCGGATTCCCAGCAGCTTGGCCGTTTCCCGGCTTCTGCATCTCGCTCATTTTCCGGCCTGGCTCCGCGCCGCCCCCCCTGAGGCTCCCGGCCCCACCCCACGGACACAGATCGCTTGCTGATCAGAAACCACAGAAACCCTTCCCACGTCCACAGGGAGAAAAGAAGTCATTACTCAAAGAACATTCTTTGTTTTTTTGTGTTCTGTAACAGGCTGGCAACCGGGAATCAGACCTGCCAGGATTGGTGTTGTGGAATTTATTATTTTTTATTGATTCTTTACAGACTGCCCATAGTAAACACTGATCATCTCTAAGAGCATATAGAGCTGGTAAATTATGGCTCTTGTGTGAATTTCAGAAGGGCTTGTGCCGTCTTCCGACTACCAGTCTACAATCACAATCCCTGTGAAGCTGAGTTATGTACGATTCCAAGTGAGCAACACTCTTTATGAATCTCCCAGTAGCAGTCACTGGGATTATATGGTGGAGAATGGCTGAGTGGGAAGATCCTTTCTGGGGATGAAATGAAGGATATTGATGAGTGCGTATATTTGGGTCACCATGACGTGTGCGTTATATCGAATAGTGGATGTCGGTGCAGCTTCAGCATCACGGGGGCCGCTAGCTTCATTAGCATGCGCGCCTAGCGGCAGCCTCCATGCGAATCATCCCTCACACATGACACACCTCTCCGAATGGCGCGCGGCCACCTCACACGTGCCGCCGTGGCAGCGCTGCTCCAGTCGGCTGCCTCTGCACCCAGCAGGACACCATCTGCTGTTTTCCTTTTCCAACTGCCTCGGAGACTAATTAGCGGAGAATGGCGCCGGAGCGCAGTGAAGAGGAATTACGCGTAGCTGTCCGCTACCTGCCGCATCCAGGTGATGGTCCCGATGTGTCGCTCGCCCTACAGTGTGTGCGTGTTTACGTGCTTGTTCCTTTACATGACGATGCTTTTGTAGCTACTTTCGAACAGCCTGCCGTGAATCCTCGATGTCCCGCCGCAGCGTTCGTGCCTCGCTCTCTTTTACTTTCCAGGACACAACCAGCACATTTCCAGATGATATCCAAACTACTTTTTTTTCCATGTGCCATTTCCGGCCGAATTCAGAGTAGCTGGCTGCAGTCTGTTTTTAATTAACATCTTTCAGTTTGACTGAATGAAATGTATTTCGCGGCTGACAGGAATAGCATATTGGAGGGTGGGGCAATACCAGACTGTTAGCCAATTATGAGTTCATTTGGAGGGGGGGTGATTTGACACTGCTATCTCAATAGTATGCAGAGAATTGTACCTTTCTTTCACTTGGCATGTGTTGCAGTTGGTATGAATGTGAGGATGGGTCCATTTTATCTGGAAATGAACAGTAAATTCTGCCAGCCAAATAAATTAGGTTATAGGAGAGCAGTCATTTCTCAAACAGATTTCAATTTATGCAGCCATATCACATAATTTATTCTAAAACCACTCGATGAAGTCGTGAAAATTAAATTTTGCCTAACTATAGCCATGTTGACTTTATTCCCTGATTGAATATATATATTGTAATGACTGATGTAAGACCGGCACTGAAGATGAGTTTACTAGAATCACTGCATTTGATGACTGATTTTTAGCAAACTAGTTCAGAAAAGATAAACAGTCCGGATCCATCTAAGGCAGGGGTCTAAAACTCAAATTACCTGGGGGCCCCTAGCTATGTGGTGCCCCCCCCCCCCCAAGGGGGCACATGAAAAATCACACAGACATACAAAAAAGTGTCCCATCTATTTCAACTAGAAATTAAAATGTATTCAGTGATTAATTATATTGAGGACATTCTGGTGACTTGGTCAGTTTTTGTTTATTGCTTACCACCAGAAACCTGCCAGTGCTTCTGATGAGTAACATTTGCATCGAGGGAGTTGACAGTGGACACTCTAAGAATGTCCTGGGCACAGCCATCAGACAGCCTGGACCTGCATTTTCATTTATTGTAGTTCATAGTGGAGAAAAGTTTCTCGCAAAGCTTCCAAACATACAGATTACCTGCTTGAACTGTTTGGACTCTAGCACAGAGGAGCATAGCACTCAGAAATTGGACAATCATGTTTGGGTTCCTGTTTGCATCTCTTAAATATGCTTTGAGGTCAGCGCTGCATTGTAAGTAATAAGCTCCATCTGAAGTGTACTTATTGGTATCATTGTGGTATGATTAAAATGTTCTGAAAATGTACAAAAAGTATTGATACCCAAACTGCAATCATTTCACAAAGTTCAATATTGAAAACCACAAATATAATTAGCAGCACTACGGACTTTTTGTTTGCAGAAACATGAAAATAATAACATACCTATGTAAACATATGAAAACCATATCATATCGTAAGAGTTCAACTATTTATTGAATTTCAGACCAATACAAATAATGCCATCACATCGTAGTTATGCTGGAAAATCCATTAAGAAGTGGTGTTCTTACTAGAGTAGGTAACATTGAAAGTTCCAGTGTACATTATTGAATAACTATTAGCAAGTTAGACGGACAAACCATGATATTTTCCCCCCCCATTCCTAAGTTCTATGCTCATGCAATGAGTTAAAAGGTAACTTACCGGGCATTTGCTATGAAGAAGTGGGTGGGTGGTCATGAAGATTAAAAACCAAAATACGATCACATCAGACTTCTTAAAAGGCTGAAAAATCCCCAGATCACTGTAACTGCCTTTTTCCATGGTTTTACTGACACAGAACAAACCCACGTTGCATCTTGCACATGCGCACTTGTGTTTGTTGCTACATTTGGTTGATGCTGGAGAACTTTTTCAAAGCGTGATAATGAACCACGGTTTTAATGATAATTAAAATTTGAAAAGATAATACGAAGCGTTGAGAATTTTACAGTGAAACCATTTAATCCCTAATGCAAAGTAAAGATTGATTTGAGGTGCAGATTAAATAGTAAAATCAAAACATCGTGGGCAGTTTGAAACTGCCTGACAAGCCAGTAGTTTGAGACCTCTGTTCCAAGGGCTCTAGGAAATAGATTCACACCAGAAATTAGCAATGTTTTCATTGATGTGTTTAGATATGTTTTAATTTTGTTTTAATTGACGTGTTTAAACATGCAAAGGAATTAATCAAGCTGACCACATCCAGCCATTGCACTTCTTTTATAAATGACTGTTTTTGCTGCTCTGTATGTTAAGGGAATAGGAAGGAATCCTTCTTTTACAATTCTGGGCAAGCATCTGAGAATTTTTTAAAACCTGCAAACAGCCCTATTTGCGTAGTTGATATACATTTTTGGGAAAAGTGATGATCACATTTGTTCCTTTCAGTGGCAATTTACCTGCAGTGTCTTAGACGAATGGGCTTGTCAGTGACATTGACTCAAAGACGCCTAATTGTTGCCACTGTAACAACCACTAAAAATCTTTCATGGTAAACAGCCAGCTGTGAAAATACTGGCATATGTGTGCATGAATTTGTACCATTCATCTAAAGCACTAGGCACTGTGAGTTCTTTGTGCTCTTGTGTATGTTAGGCTAACAAAGTATCATGGAGACAGATTGCAAGTTAGAGGAGAGTTAATCTTACATTTATATCTTCTGTTAAATCTTTGTGGCTTTCAGAAGGAAGGAAATGTCCATTGGACCTTCTCAGCCAGATGTCCATTGGACATTATCAACCAGATATGAACTCAGCTTCCTGATTCACTTATGACTCGACTGAAGTGATTTATGCTCCTCTACATATGCAAAAACAACAGACTCTATTGAGCGTTGTGGTTGAGTTAATCATTTCAAAGGTCACAATGTATGTTGCTATAATTTGCTCTTTGCCAAATGACTTGTTCTCCATGTTTTTCAGGTAGACCTGTTATGATTGTAGTAGAATACATGGAAAATGGATCTTTGGACTCTTTCCTGAGGGTGAGTACAACACAGTACCATTGAAAAGAAATTCTATATAAATAAACTTCATTTTCTTAATAACAGAATGAAACTAACGAAAAGGACATATGCGCCTTAAATTATGTCTGTTGAAGTGCTTTTCTAAATATGTTTTTAATCAGAGGTTAGGAAGCTGTTATCTGCCTTAGAAAATGATTGGAGGGTCACTGGTTGGAATCCTACCCAGTCAGCAGTGCTGTTACCAGTTGGCCCCCGAGTAAGGCCCTTAACCCCAATTTCCAGGGAATGGCTGACCTGCGTTCAGTTCTGTGTCGCTTTGGATGAAACCATCTGCTAAATAAATAAAATAAATAAATGGTGATGAGTGTGTGAGCGCTGGTGCCCTGTAGGGGGCATGCCGGTTGAGGATCCCCCAACACAGCGTTTCAGACCTGTGTTTCCATGAGCTGTTGCTTCATTTGGCAGCACTTGTTAAACCAAGAGAAAAAAGGAAAAAAATAAATCTTATTCTCACTCTTCTGCTGAGCAGATTCTGTGAACCTTCAGCCATTTTAATTACAGCTGCTATCCTGTATGGATAAAAAGAGCCACATTAACCGGATAGACAGATAACTCACCGGCAAAATCTCACTTTGACTGATGTCGCAGTCATATACAACACCTCAGAAACCTGTAACTTAAAAAAGTCTGGTATTTTCCGGTATTTTCTGGTATTTTGCCTTGCTTAAGATGGGAATGACTGACATTTTTTCCTTTCCTGTCTGAATACATAATTTGATTTTTAAAATTTAAATAACAGCAAACAGCATGTTGTTTTATCTGAAAATGTATAATCTTATTCAATATAAACAAATG
>JAODJU010000098.1:735579-772095 GCA_026776725.1 Gnathonemus echidnorhynchus | reverse complement strand
TTCTTACTTTACAAATTACTGTTTTGATAAATGTGCTTAGATGTGTTTAGTACAGTAAATGCTCTTCTTGTTTTATCTGGTTCATTTTGTGTTTAAATGCTAAAAAAAAAAACATATTTAGGTGTAATTTTTTGGGGCCAGGAACCAATTACTGTAATTGGTTTTCCATTACTTCTTATGGGGAAAATTCGATCAGAACTCAAAGTTTTTAGGATTCAAACCCCGAGTTCTGAACGGATTAAGTTCAAGTTCTGAGGTACCACTGTATATTGTTAATTTGTTATATCTTCTTCCCAAGATATACAATATGGTAATACTTGAAAACAGTTGAGTGCCCATTTTTTTAGTACAGACTACTGAATGTTTTCAAATTTTAAGTGTATGATCAATTTACCAATTATTATCTTAACCTGCTATTTAGGTAAGTGAAGTCCTGTATGTGAAACCCTTAGAAAATCTAAATTTTGTTTAGATTTTTTTTTTTTTATTACAGCATTATTTACTTCAGCAATATATGCAGTTGTTTCAAAAGCAAAAGGCGACTTGGAAAAACAGTCCACTTTTGTACTTAACTACAGACTTTAAATGTACAACAGTTTTCACCTCAGGCAATCTGGGACAGCGGACATCAGTGCCGTGGAAAGGCTATGGTTAAGAATGAAACAGCCCCGGTGAGATTAAGATACCTGAATGTTATACACCCTTACCCTGTGCTTTTGGTCAATTCTTTCTTTTGTACTTTGAGGAAGGGATCTATTTGTGAAGAAGGTTAGGAGATCAGAGAAATGGGAACGAAATATATAATGACAATCAATGTTTGCATGGTGTACAGCTCCTTCAGAATGAGAGTGTGCAAGCAGCTAGCTCTCCTGCTCCCTAGCGCTTACCTGTAAAGCAAAGTGCTTCCACAAACAGGCACAGAGGAGCAGCGATCTACACACAGAGCTCAGTCAGGAATTAAAGGGCAAATGCGTGTCCTTGCACGGACGCGCGAATGTCTTCTGATGATGCGACAATTGCCATGTTTACCTGACAAGCAGGCCTCAGGCAGATGTGCTGCTTGGTGACAGCCACGTTTTCTGGACAGCGAGGTCACTCGGCGCATTCCTGCACAGAAGATGTCCACGACTCACAGAAGTACAGCATCGCTCTCACAGCCCGGAGGCCTAAAGGAACAGGGGACGAGAACCACTGTTTAGCACACAGTACTGCTAAGCAAAGGGAGGTCATATTTTGTACAAAGTACAAGTATCTATAATTCTTGTATTTTATTTTTCTATCATTTCCAAGGACACATTTGCCAGGTCCCACAGACTATATATATATATATATATACATATATGCCTATTTATGAGAATATTTATTTGCAAATAAAAGCTAGCAGTTCTGGTGGTTACTCTGTAGTGTTTGCTCATATCTAGTGGTTTTGCTGTTTTTATTTAATTCCACCAACAGCTACACGATGTTTGGGAGCCGCCACACCATTTCATCCAGACTACGCACGTATCAACAACCTTTTATTTTTCAGAATGGGGGACATCATCCAATTGGTTTACCGACTTTTAATATTGTCATAATGAGTTAGTGCTTGGGCTTAGTTAACATAGATATGTAGAAGGAAAATGTCTTCTGTCACCTGTTGCCAGAAAGTGCAGTAGCTAACTTCTGTGAATTTGCTTGGCTCACGTTGAGGACGGTAGATTAAACAATTTGTTTCAGTCATGGGGGCCAGAGAAGCGGCAGGGAGGAGCCTGTTTGCCTTGGGATATCGCTGGTAGCAGGACATTGGTAGTTTTCTTGCGTGCATATTATGTTGGCCAATACGTATATGAATCTTGGTTCCATGACGTTTTTATGCTTTGCGGCATTTGTTGTTTCAATGCTCCGCTCTGCCATTCTGTGGTGTTAGAAACTATGGTATATCTGGTAAACCCTCATGTTGGGTCAGGGAGTGGGTAGTCAGGGCCTGCCCAAGGCATAGGCAAACTATGTGGCTGCTTAGGCCTCGGCGGCCACCAGGGGGCACCCCCATCTGATCAGCCTATCAGAATGGGAATGAAGATAACTACTATGTTAGTCAGATATTGATTAAGGCCCACAAAAAGGTTTGAATCTGCCCTGTTGTTAGTTCTCCTGGTTTTTCTGCTTTGCTCTGCTATATAACAGACCTCTTTGAGCCCTCCTGGATAAGAGGTTATAGAAGATGTCGAGTCATATAGACTCATCGTTTTTCATTAATGCAGCCCCCCTACTGTTTGTAAACAATGCCTAGGATCTTTCATTTGTTCTTCCCTTTTTGCTTTTTCAACCTTTTTCCCTCTGTTGTTTGGCATATTTTTGTCTTATTTACAAAAACCTTAATAAATATCTGTTATTTTCGCACCCTTTCCCTGTCTTTGATTTCAACGGCCAGGACCAACTGACACCCTTCAGGTGGCAGTAGTGAGTGGTAGTTTTATTTTTTTATTTTTTCTCTTCTCCCTGCATTTTCCCACCTTTTTTCTTCTGACTTTCTTCCTGTGTCAAGAAAAAGGCCAGAAGTGAAAGAATAGAGGAGCATGGAGCTGTAGGAGGTGCAGAAGGTAATGGAGGTGAAACAGCGCTGAGAAGCATTGCTCAGGACATGACTCCTTTGTAGCAGGATGCCTGGATGAAGGTACAATCATACCAGTTAGTCTGCTTCAGCAGGAGTTCACTGGTGCCAGTGCTTGGGTGGGCTTTACAGCTCAGCATGGGGCATGACGGACCCCTTCAGTTTACCAGGATGATCTGAGTAGTAAGTAGGCCAGGGATTACTGAGAATGTGGTGTTAATGCCTAAAAAGATGGTAGTCTATGGTTCTATGTAAACTACAGACAGAATAGTTTCACAGAGCAAAATTCCTGACAACCATTTGATTAGTGGAGAGACAATTTGCAAGTCCATCTGAGTGCCCATTCTAACGAAATGGCTGCTTTCTAGACCCCCTGGGGTCTCTTCCAGTTTTCTGTGACACCATTTATGTTATGTGGAGTCCCAGAATGTTCACTCTGGGCCAAACACTTGAGAGAACCCTTGTCATGTTCAAGAAGCCAGTTTGAGATACCTTGTGTTTTGTGGTATTGTGCATTATCCTGTTGGATGTAGCCATTAGATGATGGGTTCCATCAATGTTCGTGACACATAGGCCCCCAGTCTTCATTCTGGAAGTAAGGTAACTCTGTGAGCACTTTTAGATGTGTCAATGGAAAGCTTTGTCAGTAAACATATCATAATAAAAGAGTAGAAAGGCCAGTTAGCACAGATTTCAGCAAAGTTCTTTGATGTTCATCTGGCTACTGTCACATAATGGTATCCCAGGTAATTTCATGTAACCCCAGGACATGTTTGGGATCAACTTTGCCTGGAATATGACCATCCATAGGATTTTTTTTTTTTTGCATTCTGGTATGGACATTCTTGTAATTGCTTCTATTTTACTCTGATCTGGTTTCAAACCATCTTTGGAGAGAATGTTGCCTAAGCATTTGATTTCCTTATATTTTGCTTTCTTCAAACTAAATTGCCGATGCTGTCTCCAGGAGGACTGCTGCAGACTTTGGGGCCTCTACCCAGACCAATCCAGTTATGTTTCAATTTTTTAGGGCCTCTGTCCCTCAGGGACCCTTGGAATCTTCCTACTGTAACTTCCCCCCTTCACAGCAACCTTGGGTGTCTCCAACACCCTCCTTATTCTCAGATCCTGGTGCACTTTCATCTCTCCCTACATAAGTATGTCATCAATGTAGATTTCAAAACCTTTGATGACCCCAAATGGCTACTCCACCTCTTTGTAGAGTGTGTCAGGTACTGAGATGTTTTATAAATGAAGGTTAAGAGGCTAAAGATTGTGTTATATGCATGAAGCTAAGAGTTGACATTATCTAGCTTGAGTTGTTAAAAACTTGAATTTGCATCAGGCACTGAGAAGTATTTATTTGTCGAGTTGGCATGTTATTTCCTCCAGTGTATTCCAGTGGTGAGATTACAGGGCTCTACACAGGTTATCAAGCTACCATCAGATTTCTGAACAATCGCAAAATGGTTGACAGTAACTGTCTCTAATAAGAGATTCTTGTGCCGACAGGCTAATCAATACGTCCCTTTGAATTCATATTAAAAAACTGTCTTCACATGCTTTATATTTTTTTGAGTTAAAGTACTCCTTAAATTTCTCCAAGATTATTATTAGACTATTATTTTTATCAGCATCTTCAGACATGAAGGAATATTGCACATTTCCATTGTGTCTTTGCCAGGAAGTATTGCATTTTACCTTGTTTGCAGTCAACTATAGTCAAATCTTTGGTAGTCATTTCCAGTTCTCAATACTGCTGTGTTATAAATCAAATCCAGTTAACAGCCTCAGTATCTTATAATATTCATTATAATATTTATTATTACTTTCCTTTTCTTGACACACTCACACACACAGACATAGAAAGTCTTGGGACGCTTGCTTAATTCTGCAGAAATGTTGCTAATTTATTAGTTTAAAAACAAAAGTCCATTGACAAGCAATGTTTAATGTATCTGCACATGTCTACTGCACATTTCTTTTTATTAAGTGTCAATTTTTTTTTGACTGATTCATTAATTTCTGTTGTTGCTATTTTGCTATTAATTACAATTGTAGTCACTGGCTCACAAAGAGATACTGAACACAAATGTTTGGTGTTTTATGTTACTGCAAAGGTGTTACTAATTAAAAAGCACCCAATGATGAAACTGCTTGTCAATGAACTTTTTAACTCATAAAAGCTCTTTTAGATTTATAACTTGGGTTTCAATTTATTACTACTTGAAATTAATGTTTGACTTAAACTACTTGTATTGGCCTCCCTGCAGGTCCTGAGTGTCGCTGTCCAGTCAGCTTACACATTTACCTAGATAACTCCAGACAGAACCAGGATTCTTGAACTGAAGTTTACTTGAGTAATTTCTTCACTTTGTCTTTGCTTCACTTATTTAGTTTCCTTCACTTGTAACTTTAAACATCACCATCTAAACTTTAAACTTCACTTGTAAAACTGCAAAATTGTGAAAATACAGGAAGATTACAAACATGTAACAGTAAACATACATATGGTAAAACATACATATAGAAAACTTCTAAATCTGAGCTTAGCTCAGATGACGTGCCACTTAGAATAAGTAAACAATCTAAAATACTCTACAACAGGGCTATTCAAATCACAGTCCTCAAGGTCCGAGCACTGCTGTTATTCCAGCTTTCCTTTACCTGTGAGCCAGTTGTGAAGCCTCTGGCCAATTAGAGGCAGAAATTATTAAGCTAACTACCTGGGAGACTTGAAAACAAGGCCTGGATTTGGAATCGAGTGCCAGATTTGAATTGGGGGGCTCTACAACCTTAAAATAAACCGCTTCCTACATCGTTATAATGATAAACAAATAACACTTATGACAATGTGTCTAGCAGGTTGTACACCAATGAATGCAACTCGATTGAGAACACGTCACTGTATGGCTGTCATATTGCAATGCACTAACAAAATGGCAACTACTGTACTTCCGGTCTTAACAGGTTACAATACAGTAAGGTACCACTAGGTGGCACCTGCCCATGTAACACTCCCTGCCTAGGGTTGTTTAAAGAACCCCACATCATCTGCGCCGCTTTGATTTCGAGAGTCGTCCGAGGAAAGGAGAAGAACTACTTCTGTGACAGTTTTTAAATAAACCCTTGGTTTGATGTCCCTGAACACTCTCACTTCAACAGTCTGCACCAATCCATCTACTATAGGCTTCCTCTGCACTAGGGTGTCTTTCATTAAGACCAAGCTTCGTAACTTGAGGTTAGGCCCCTTGACCATCCATTTGTGCCTTCTGGCACCATCTGCTCCAGAAAACGTCCACCAAGTTCTGCACTTGGTTCCATTCCTCTCTGAGAAGCTCATCCTTACTAAAGTCCCTGGGTGGAGGTGAGAAAGTTCCAGTCTTCTGGGTCACGAGGATCAGGGGGGTGAGGATGACGGGCGATTCGGGGGCAGATGATACAGGAACTAGAGACCTTGCGTTCATGATGGCACTAACTTCAGCCATGAGTCGTCATCAGTCAGGCGTGATTTCCCTTCAAGAAGCATGCAGTCCATGATGCAAAGAGTGATGCCAATCATGCTTTCCCCAAACACCTCCCACGTGTGATGAATGGGGTGACTTAACCCTATGGGCCTGACAAACACAAAATGCATTGATTTTCACACTCATTAATCTCAGGCTCATAACTTTGGATAGGTATAACACACAGACATTAATCACATATCACTGAAATTCAGAGAACTTACCCAATCTTCTAAGTTGCAACATTGAGCACTAAAGTATTCCAGAGTAATCTAGTGCGCAATGAGGCATATATTTTAAACATTTTCCACCAACAATAGTTGGAACAGACCTTTAAAAATGCTTTTGTCAAATAGTCACATATATATTTACTGTAATAGTATTATTCAACTGGTTGGTCTGGATTAGTTCTTTCTGAACACTATCTTTCCACCTCGGAGATTTTGTCTCAAAATTTGATTCCTTGCAGATCTCTGTAAGGGTTGAAGAATATTAGTCAAGTACTTTTTGAGTTATCACTCTAACGAGATAAGTGTCTGTAGCAGCGGCAGGCAGATCACAAACCCATATTTATTCCCATTCCTGGGAATACAATAAGGGCAATCATAAATAATATGTTTGCAGTACCAATGTAGTACACTAGGTGGTAGCAATTCTCCACATTCATGTACAGTATGTTTGAAATACTTAAGTCCCACATTGGGTTTCCCCTGAAAGTGGGGGGAGGGAGGATAAAGAAATTTAATAAAGAAATTTAATTAAGAAATTTAATGGCAGGACACAGGAAATATATTGGTAAAATATTTATTTCAATTTTGATTAGGCATGTTCTAAAATATAAAAAGTACCGAAATATGTTTTGAAAGTATATATATTTTTGGAAGTATATTTAGGCAATAGCATGAAAAACACAAGAGGAAGAATTTCCTGAAACAGGAAAAGCTGGATATCGCATGAGTTCAACAGCCTCTTTTTGGCTGCTGCCGTTTACATCCTTGTCCTGCACTGGTTGCTGCTTGGTTATTGCTGCCGTTTGGTGCCGTTTGGTGTTACGTTGGTGTTTCCACCCAATGTTACGTTACTGCTGTGATTTACATTATTTTAATTTAATGCGACCAGTTATATCGATACCAATTCCTTGTACTTGGGCTATACAGTACATGGAAAGCTGATTCTGGTTCTTTCAACCATTATCCAAATTCATAGCAAAACACTTTATTATTGTTTTGGGCCTTAGATATTACTGTATATGCATCAGTCATGTGCAGCCAGACATACTAGGCATAGAATCTTAAACACCATCTTATATTTTCTTATTTTTGGCCCAACACTGTACTTAGATTCAGTTAGATTAGACACTTAGATTCAACAATGCATCAGCTGGAAGTACGTGAGCCTCATGCAGTATATAATCAGGCACGGACCCTGCATTTATCCAGAACTTCATTAATTCAGTCACTAGAATGTACTAATGACTATGGATGATGTTTTTCTACATGGGTGTTCTGCTGCTCTGCTCCCTATTGAAGGTGACTGGGAGCCTCATGACTGATGTAAAGTGATTCACAAGATGCTGAAACCCAGAGCTCAGTTGGAGGAAAACCCCACTTGATCTCACTCCATACTTTGTGTACCAAGATCATGTAGCTCTGTGGAAACTGAGTAGTTTCCTCACCAGTGCTGGACAACTGATACAACACAAGAGTTAGTAATGAATTTGATTGGTGCCTTTCAGTTGCCTTTCTTTCTCTGGCTATGTGCACATTCCAGCCTCACACAGGGTTACATGACGGAGCATCACAAGTAAACGACAAGGTCAATGCTGCAGCAAAGGAAGCAGCTCTCTCTCTGGTGCCCTTGTAGCCTGACCCCTGATGATGGATCCATCTCCTCCACCTCTCCCCATTAATGATGTCCTTCTGTTGTAGCAGGGAATTGATCCACAGGAGGAGAATATATATAGAAGTGATAGATATGAAATGGTGATGGATGACTTTTTTTTTCCTAACCCTCGCCTGATTGGTGAAGGACCATGACCTACAGGTGAAAGCGAAGGAGGGAACCCTGCATAGCCTGCAACCTGGTGACTGGGTGGTGGTCCAGCCCCACCAGGCCCAGCTGGATCCATGCCAGCCATTGCCAGACGATGGTCACCTGGGAGACACAGACCATGCCGAGAAGCAGACAGGCACCAGGGTAAAAGGCAGATGATGTCATGATGCAGCCCATTGGGCTGGAATGCCCTCGACGACGTGAAGCGTGGCTACCCTGGGGACTGGGCTGAGGGACTGAAGGCACTGATGTATATAGTGCTGATTGCAAGCATATGAGTTTTCATAACTGTCTTATAATTGTATGAAATGTATCTGCCCCCCCCCGCCCCCCCATCATCAAACCAGTCTCATGAAAGCCCACATAATTTGACCTGATGTTCAGTGACTGACTTGACTTGAGAACCTGACGTTAGGATGTTATTTTCAGAAAGTGTGTGGTATCAGTTAGTCTTTAACATCCGTTCTGTATATAAGGACACTTTGTGCTGCATGTGTACGCTGATGCCCCACACAACCGAGGCCCCGGGGAGGGAGTTCACCCTACTCATGGTTAGTAATTATAGTAACTGTCTGGCCAGGGTCACGAGCAAATCCGTGGCCTGACCTCAAATGCATAATGTTTTACCCCATTGTCCACTGTGCTGTAACACTCTGTGCCAGAGAGCTTTCCAGCCCTGAGCGCTGATAAGAGCCAGGATGGCTGTCCTCCATTCAAATCAGAGCCAAGCAAGCCAAGAGAATGCTTGTGTGTTACACTCAGGAGGGCTGCTGGGGACCTGATTTGAGATATTCTGGGAGCTGTGATGAAGATATTAGAAATGATGACCTCATCTCAGGGACCACTGTATAGATGGATGTTTACTGGCAATGTGGAACCCAGCTGGGAGACTCTCTTCCAGCAAACTGGAACGGGAGCTGTGGGCTTATTGCAGCCTGTGCTGAGAGTGCCTGTCACAGTCCAGCACTTCCTGCCTCACAGTCGGAATAAGGGAGCTGGGAGAAGCGAATTAAACCCAGCATGGATCATATTCCCTGGGAACATCGTTTATTCACAAGTCCTGAAATGTTTTGGAATGTTTTGAAATGTTAACTAACACCTGGTGGATTCAAATTTGTTGTTAGACGAGTGTCTGCTCAATATGTTCAAGTGCTCAGCACTGATAACAATTAAGATGGATCCATTTAGGGAGGAAGATGCGTTTCATACATTCAGGCAAAGGAATTACTGAGCAAAGATGTAGGATGAATGCATTTTAATGGATTGTGGATGAAATTTGTGAAGGTCTGCAAATGAACACAGATTGCATGCATCACTGCTGTGGGCCTACAGGCCTTGAGCACAGGGCTGTAAATGGACTTTTCCAATAGTGTCTTTTGCTAACTTGTAGCCATGGCCCAGAGAAGTGGTGTGTCACTTTCCTTCCCTGTTCTGAGTAACCTTCCTCCCTTTCCAGTACATCTGGAGGATCACCTTGTTACTAGGCTAAGTGCTATGCCAGGCCTGAGTCTATGAAGATGTTCTGTGGCATCTTAGAGATGATGTAATCCACTCCGCTTGTCCGCTTGGGCCCTGTATCTGCCCCAAGCAAATAGTTTACCTTTGCTCACAACCCTCAATGCCTCAGCCGTGGTGGGTGTGTGTGGGCCTCCTCTAAACAGTGTGGGATTTTTGCTTCTCCTTACACTCTAGTTCTCTTCATATACAAAGAAAGATTACAGTCTTAAATTTCTACAACAAAATAACAAACAAAATGAATGTTGTGACTAACAATAAATATATAAATAATGATAATTTAATATTAATAATAAGTGTCCAGTGATAGTCTGGTCGGGGGGGAGGGGGGGTGTCAGGAACAGGTAGGGAGTTAAGCTGTGAAGGGCCAAGATGGGGCATCTCCTAATTTAACGTGGAATTAGGGACGTGGTATTTAGAAGCTGAGAGTGCTTCTGCATGACTGTCAGCGCGGATGTTCATAGAGCAAGCGAGGGTCCACAGCTGTGACAGAACATCAGAGAGGAGACCTGAGCAAAGGTCTTAGAGCAGACGATGCAGTGACACGGGCCGGATGGAAATTATCATCAGGGGACGATGCCAACTGGACAATTGGAGCCCTGCGGCGCCGGGGGAAAATGTCACTGGGTTGACAGAAATTCTTCGAATTGATGCTTCATGAATGAGCTGGGAGTTACTGGAGATAGTGAAAGTACAGATCATTGTCATTGTTTTTTTAACACATAATCACTTTGTCGTTAATTATTGACTTTAACAGGTGAACTTTCATCTCATTGAAACTAAGTCAATAAGGCAATAAATGCATCATAATTCATGATACATTCACAAGCCTACGGTAAGTTTTGTGTCAGTGCTCACAACTGTATCTCAGGAAAAGTACCTCAGTTGAAGAATCACCGAGCAATTATTTTTTGTTTCTCTCTGGAGTGCTTTTGGGATAATTGCAGAGAAACGGTCCATATGCCCAGGAGAAGAGAAGTAAACAGGCGAGAGTTAATGACGTTCATATCCGTCATGGAAGCGGTCAACCGGGCTTAAGGAGAACATCGGGGATATCACAGCAGAGTGATTCCACACCCAGCGGACTTTACGTGACTGGTCACAACGTCGGACGTATCACAGCAGAGTGATTCCGCACCCAGCAGATTTTACGGGACTGGTGAGAGAAATCGGCAAATTCAAGTAAACAAACATTTTACAAAGGATCATTTTATTCTGGAGTTCTGCATTTAGCTGTTAAGTAGCCAAGGATGGCCAAAATGGCAGTGCAGCTTCTGGGGTTCTTCCTGGGTCTTCTGGGCCTGCTGGGAATGGTGGTCACCACACTGCTGCCGCAGTGGTGGCGGCGGGCTTACATTGGCTCCAACATCATCACGGCTACAGGTTACATGAAGGGGCTGTGGATGGAGTGTGTGTGGCACAGCACGGGCATTTACCAGTGCCAGACCCACCGCTCCCTGCTGGCACTGCCCCCGGACCTGCAGGCAGCGCGGGCACTCATGATCATCTCCTGTGTCGCCTCCTTTCTGGCTCTTGCCGTCGCCACTGTGGGCATGGAGTGCACCCGCTTGGCCCCGGACTCCCGCAACAAGAACGCCCTGGCTGTCTTCGGGGGCATCAGCTTCATCGCCGCCGGCCTCCTCTGCCTGGTCACCGTGTCCTGGACCACGAACGACATCGTCCAACAATTCTACAACCCCCAGCTGCCCAGCATCATGAAGTACGAGATCGGGCAGGCTGTCTACCTGGGCTTTATCTCAGCCCTGCTGAGTATCGCCGGCGGGGCCTCACTGTGTCTGTGCAGTGGGTCATTCCTGGAGCGTAGACCCCGCATCCCACAAGCCCCTGCGGCGGTCGTGCGGCGAGCACCTCAGGAATATCAACACCCCACTGTCCATAAGACCCTTCATTCTCCTTCCCGCTTCTCGGGTGCCAGTGATGGATACAGGGTTGGTGACTATGTGTGAAAAACATCACATAAGACTATTTAATGGACACACTCATTGCTTAAGTGCTTATTCACACCGAGAAGCTCACCACAGAAAGAAGCCAGTGTCAAGGAGTTCTGCAATGTGTTTTCTGGTACTTTTCAACGCATTTGACAGTCTTTGCATTGTAACATTCGTGCTTTTTTATTTATGTACTGCAGTGATATTCATTTGACTGAAATACAGAGCAGTATACGACACTGTAATTTCACTTTCACCCTGTTTTTGCATTTCTATAGCACTGTTTTAGCTCTCTTTCCAAAAAGATGGCTACATTTATTGAACTGATAAATGTAGATCATATAGATAATATACAATAAAAACAATAATTTTGAGATTCAGTTAAAATACAGTACAGAGATTATAAAAGATGCCATCCATTCATCCATCCATCCATCTTCCAAATGCTTATCCTGGACAGGACCATGATGTGGTCCTTCTTATGATGTGGAAGTCGTTCTGAAAGCAGGACATAATGCTTATCTTGCAGATGGCGCGTTTCTAAGAAACCCCAGAGCACGAGCGCATATACTAGACAAATTAGCAGATGCCATATTCAACTACACAGCTAATCCAAGCAGCAACCAGATGATGGTAACGCTGGAGGCTTTAATTCAAAAGTACTCCTGTCTACAAGACACTAGATGGCTGCAGAGTATAAAATAAAAAATGAGCAATTACCCAAATTCAGGAAGCAGGTGAATCTGTTGCCTGAGATAGAAGTCAACACTTTGAAAACAGAGCAGGAAGTTGTCAGTTTGTGCCCTCAAGTTGAAGAGAGAGTTTTAGCGAGAGGTAATACAGAACCATATATATAATTTTTTAAAGGGACGTTTTTGGTACCACTATGCAGGGCTCTTGAGAAGAATTAAATCCAGCTTTTTTGATGACTCAGTGTTTTATTTGTCTGCTTTTGTGTCTGTTGCGTCACTAAAGCATCACTAAAGCGTCACTAAAGACTTATGAAGGGAGGTGCTAAGTCTTCATTAGGGCGGTCTGATGGAAATGGCCCACATTCTTAGTGTACATTTATTTGGGAGGAGGCTAAATCCCCTAACAACACCCCTGGTTGTGACTGAATGGTAGACTTGTCTGCATTGAAGTTAAGTGCATAAATTCAGTAGGAAAATTTATATTTCTATCATATTTTAAATTTTATGAATTGCAGAATATTAAATTGGCTGTATAAAGAAAAAGACTAGTAAAAGGAAAAACATATTTTCAAGTAAAAAGTAACAATCATGTTTTGGTTAATTATCACAATGCATTTGAACTACAATATTTTTTTAAATCAGAATCAAGACACTGAAATTTAATAATACTTCTGTGAATTTCTGTGAAAGATTCCTGAACCAAATGTCCCCCACAATATAATAAAAACCTGTTTTTTATGTCGTTGGGACCGTTTTTCAGGTCCCCATAAAGATCTGTGAATGCAAACAAAAAAGGAAAAATGCCAAAAGTCTCATATTTATTTTGGATACTTTTGGTTAAGGTTAGGGCTGGGTAGGGGTTAAGGTCGTCAAATTGGAATTAGAGTTTTCCCCATAAAAATGAATGGAGAGTCCCCACAAAGATATATACACACCTGTGTGTGTCTGTATGTGCATATAATGTAGCTTATATGTGTGTGACAGACAGAGTAAGAGAAGGAAATTAGTCCACATCTGACTTGTTGCAGGTATAAATGACTCCTCCATCAGCAAAGCAGCATGAAGCACCTGTTCCTGCTCTGACAGCCACGATAAAACTTGCTATGCTGGCTGGACACAACAGCTTTGAGACATGCTAGCAATGCCTGTCAGAAGCTAAGAAAGCACTAATTAAAATGGTGCGCCTTTACAATGCTTCAACGCAAACAATTTAGACAGTATGACAAAAACTTTGATCATAAAAAAATTACTTTTTTACCTTGAAAAGTAGTTTTTGCAGAAGGAATGGTCATATGTGGCTGCCTTCTTCCAGGAAGGAGGAGGGACTAACTGAGTGTGTGCAGTGTGAACATCATCACTGTCGCTCATTCCCGCTTTTAGGACTAAGACATGTTGCAAGTGCTCCATGGTGCAATGGTCCCCAATCTACCGTACATCATACAGACTTCTTGATGTGCAATAACTTTTTAAAAATGAAAGATATTACTTCAATATACACAAATTTAAAGTAAATTTACTTATATTGTCTTAGTGCAAATTGTTACCAAAAAATTTTAAGCAAATCCACCATTTTTTGGTGTAAAAATTCTGTCCATAAATGTTTTGAACAGTCAGTGACACAGGACAGCCCTAGCAGAGTCCAACACACTGCCGACAATGTGAAGCAAACTCTTGCTCCATTTCTACAATCACAGGGACCTGATGGCCCGCAACAGTGAAGCCCATACCCCATAATCCTGAAGCACCCCCCAGAGGACCCCCCCGAGGACATGATCATATGGCTGGGAAAACTCCCATGAGGCCTCCAGTGTCCCTATGAGGGTGAAAAGCTGGTCCAGTATTCCACAACCAGGACAGAATCTGCATGCTAGGGGTGGACCTTCCTCTCTATTGACCTTCTGTGGGAGGCTAAGGAACGTGAGGATAACATTTAAAAAACTTAAAAAGGTAGGGTCGAGTAATAGTTAAAGCTTTCCTCAGTTTGCACAGTTGAATTCCGGAAAAAAGACTTACTGAAAATGGGTTCAAAGGAATTGTGGTTGTGAAGATGACTTCAGGCACACAGCAAATGAAGAAAATGGCAATCAACAAACAAACAAGCAATTGAATAAGAAGTAAAAAATTTTAAAAAATACTGTAGTTTCACCTGATTTGTATGTATGATTAGACTCAGTTTAGCCAAGTCTACAATATAACTGAAGAATATTTTGAGATTTTTATCATTATCTGGTTGATAGTTCTTGTGGAAGTTAATTAGCCTGCTTTGCACCTATAGGACATGATAAATTTCAACGCATCTATCAATAAAAAGGTGTATACAATACGAAATAGTATTTTTAATATCTATTTTCTGTGTTTAAGTGTTAAAGAAGACCGAATATAATTCAAGCCATTTGATATAAAAATGTGACTAATTTTAGAGAAATAAGTGAATGATATAGGGACAGAAAAATCACCGTGTAACGGGAACGACCAATACAATTTTGAAAAATTATTATTCTTGTTGTTTTACTACCAGTACTGGTGCTTGCTATCCTTGTTGCGCTTTTTAATCCAGTCTGGGTAAATCTGGAGACCCGATTAGTGTTTGCACTCTCTGGAAGCCGTAGACATCTCTTCAGCCATTCACGTCGCTTTTTGAGTTTGTTATATTGGTCATACTGTAACAAGGCTCTCCATCCGCTAACTCTGTTGTACAGCAGCTCCGCGTTTTGTCGCTGTAGATATTCCTCATTTATCTTTTTCATAGCTAAAGAAACGCGATCTTTGCGATCAATCCAAAACAAACCTTTTGAATGGTAAGGAGTTGAGGGATAAAGTATTTTAATCGTTGATGGATAAAGTATTTTAACAGTCCTATAATTCCGACATCTGATTAATTAAAATATTGCAGCCTATAAAAGCTGATTTTATTTCTAAAAGTGTCGGCGATTAGAGAAGCGGAGCTGGGTCTACGACCTTATATTTCAGACGAATATCAACCTCATTCTGAATGCTGTTAAATTTTAATATTACAGAAACGGAGCATGCATATTATCTTCTCTTTTGCATTACGGAGCGCTTGTTCAAGATGAGTCGTTCGCAAAACGAATTTTACACATAAATCCGCCTGTAATTATACAAAACGTTAAGAATAGTCATCCATTTAGAAACCGAATAAATCTAACTGAGGCTGCAAAAATATAGCGCATTAAACATAATAAGCACTTAAATGTGTAAAAGTTACTTAATAGTCCGCCGTGCTCGTACAGTTAATGCAGCGGTTTGTCCTTTAAAAGTAGTTTTCTTAATGTTTCTTATCATGCTTCGTCATTCATCAGCAATGGTCTTTGATTTATTTTGTGGAAAAGGGTAAAACGAGATGTCAGAAAAGTGGACTGATTAATTGGGAGTTCAGTGGGTATTCGTCCTTTTCCCCTTAATCTCTTTATCCAGGTCTAGAGGAAATTCGAGTCTGGCTGGGAGGGCTGATTTCAGAAGATGGCTCTCCACGTGGAAGGACTTGTGGCTATAGTTATATTTTATATAGTGATTCTTCTTGTGGGAATATGGGCCGCCTGGAAAAACAAAAAAGCCGGCGTCATGGGAGGTGTCGATCGAAGTGAGACCATCATGGTCGGCGGAAGGGACATCGGATTGTTTGTTGGTGGTTTTACTATGACTGGTAAGTGTCACTGGTTTTGAAAGAGTATGACTGCATTGCCACAGGCATCAGATCTCTTTCATCTAAGTACACGAGTATTTCGGTTTTACATTTTTATGCATAACGCAGCTTACTCGCATGTATTTTTGAAACCCTAGAATTATGAACTTATGTTATAGCAGGTGCCGAAATGTTGTGAATTTTATTTAAAAAAAACCTCGAAGAAACCCTACAAATATGATTTAAAAATAATATTTCGTGTGAACTTTACCGTAAAGCAAGAAACCCGCCCCTTTCTCTATGTATAAATTAATGGGAATTACATTTGAAAAGGCTCTGGAAGTACGTTACTGTGCAGTTTTGTGCTGTGTGGATTATCGTGGATCTTTTTTAGATTCTAGACAAAGCAAAACGATGTGAAATATATCTGTTATATATCCGCCAGGATTTTCATTATTCTAATGTGTGTCTCATTATAAATACAGATTATCTGTTTCTTAACCTTTTCAAATATATGAACATATGAATGTATAATAGTTAATCATAATGTTAATCTGACTTTATGGCTTTATTTGTATTATTTGTGGCGTATTTGTCAGCAACCTGGGTCGGAGGAGGTTACATCAACGGCACTGCCGAAAATGTTTACTTGCCAGATTCGGGTCTGGCGTGGGCGCAGGCGCCGTTCGGCTATGCTCTTAGTTTGGTGGTGGGTAAGGATGCACATTTTGTTTGCCATACTGAAGTTAGAAATTCCTGTGCAATGTTAGCGTGCATATAACTCACAGAAGAACATTGTAATTTATGTGCAGTTAGGAGATATATGATGTCAGTAAGATTCATTACTATGGACTTTGACAGCAAGACTAAGTTAAATCCTATTAACTTATATTTACTTAGACTCCCAGTCACCACGGTAGCTGAGCAGGTTCTTCGGACATGCATTGGAATGATTAGGAGGGAGGTTGGTGGTCCTTTGCTCCGTTCAGCAGATGCATGATTTGCCGTCCTCAGGTGGCATGTTCTTCGCCAAACCCATGCGCTCCAAAGGCTACATCACTATGCTGGACCCCTTCCAGCAGTTGTACGGTAAAAGGATGGGAGGTCTCCTCTTCATCCCAGCACTGATGGGCGAGATCTTCTGGTCAGCAGCTATCTTATCAGCTTTAGGTGCGACCAGGGGTGTGTTTGTCGTTTCTGGGACCCTAAACAATAACTTATTTTTCAGTGCCCTCTGCCCCCCCCCCCAGACTATATTGAATGGCCTCCTCTCATTTGTAAAGTTCTTATGTTCTTATGTTGTGGCCAAGGGGGGGTGGGGGGCAAACCTCAGGGGCCCAATGAAAATGTGCGGTTTGAGTTGTGGTGCGAGAACCAGAATCTGCTCATTTTCTGATCTCATTTACATATGAGGTTTTATTTATTATTGTTTTACTACATTGTATAATGTTACGGAGCTGGCAAAGGAAGTGAGCCTGAGGCCATTAACTGCATCTAACAGCTCGTTTCTTCGGCAGGAGCCACCCTCAGTGTGATTGTGGACATCAACATCAACATGTCTGTGATCATCTCTGCCCTCATCGCCATCTTCTACACGCTGGTTGGTGGGCTGTACTCTGTGGCATATACAGATGTAGTCCAGCTGTTCTGCATCTTTATAGGGCTGGTAAGTCCAGCAAGACCTGAATATTAGATTTTTTAAAGCACTGTGGTTAAATCAGAAGGAGCTAAAATGATTCAGACACCAGGATTTATTAGATATTTAAGCCCATGAATGACTATGAAGCAAACAGGAATTCTCTCTTCTCTTTGACACTCATTTTTAGTGGATCAGTGTGCCATTTGCATTGTCCCACCCCGCTGTGTCGGACATTGGAGTTACTGCTGTGAATAAAGTCTATCAGAGACCCTGGCTGGGCAAAATAGAGGCATCAGACATCTGGATGTGGATTGACAACTTCTGCCTTTTGGTAAGCTGTCACCCAATACTCTTAGAGAGCAGCGAGAACCATTCAGTGTGACTATAAGAAGCACATTATGAAAATCACATACATATCTGTTTATTCACTACATGATAGCGTCGACATTCAGAGCAATCTCACGTCACCCAGTTCATCTAACTACATATTTGTGGACAGGAAAGTGAAGTACTTTTAGGTGCTTGAGCACCTTGCGAACACTGGGAGACTCTGCAAACTGTACATGCACAGAGCCGGAGGCAGGTTCAGGCCCTTCCAGAAGAATTAGAGTAACATTCAGCTCATAAGACAGTGATTTGTCCCTGTGAACGCTCTGCTTTATCTTACACGCCTCATGCACTGTGCACCGTCAGACTGACTAGGTTGCTGCGTCATTCCTGGCCTGGCGCTGCATCTGCGTGTCTGTGTCTCCTCCTCTGGGCCTTTTTGTTTCCAGGTGTTGGGGGGGATTCCCTGGCAGGTGTACTTCCAGCGCGTTCTTTCTGCCTCTTCAGCCACATATGCCCAGGTGCTCTCCTTCCTAGCGGCGTTCGGCTGCCTGGTCATGGCCGTGCCTTCGGTCCTCATAGGAGCCATAGGGGCCTCCACAGGTAAACTCACACGCCCCCCCACCCGTGCTATATGCATTGGCTGCTTTTTCTTTGATTAGACTTGAATTAAAGCTGTATCACACCCCCCCCCCCCCCCCCCCCCCCACTGCCAACACCACCACCACTAATTTTGATGCACTAATGAGATCAGTAATGCATTTTGACAGGCCTGGAATTTTGTTATTTTAAGGACAGGGCCACTTGACCTTTGTTGGGTCATCAATAAATCAATAAATGTCTTTTCCACATCTGTGTTCCCCTAATTCCACTGTCACTGTCCTATCAAAGTGTTCATTAAATACTACTGACAAATAAAGACTAAATAATTTCACATGTATTCATAATATAAATACTGAGTTCTGAAAGAGATTAATGATATCTGCATTCATACAACCAATGTTCATGCATATCATCAGTGTATAATTACTTATCATGAAGCTGTTATATGATCACCCATCTCTCAAAATGCATTATCTAGTACTGCAGGTCTTAGAATATTAATGCAGAACTAAAAATTCAGCAGTTATCGAAAGAATTAGTCCTGTAAAAGAAGTTCTCAAAATGTTCCTTATCGTCTTGACAATCATCAGCAGTCATCTTGTATGGTTAATAGATTTGTGTGAATGGCTCTTACTTGTTTGATACAGACTGGAACCGGACCTCATATGGGTCACTGTCACCAACAGAGAAGGAGGAGTCCGATATGATTTTGCCCATTGTGCTCCAATATTTGTGCCCACCCTACATCTCCTTCTTTGGCCTGGGGGCGGTGTCTGCAGCAGTGATGTCATCTGCTGATTCGTCCATCCTTTCTGCCAGTTCCATGTTTGCCCGGAACATCTATCAGCTCTCCTTCCGTCAGCTGGTAAGAGACTGTGTGATGCGCCAATGGATCATGCCAAGGGCATAGCCATGGAATCAACATGGCCGTAATTATAGTATATATTGGGGGGGACATTGTGATCACATCTGAATACTGGGGGTACGTGTCCAAAATATATAATAATTGTGGCCTTGGATGGTGGGCTTGATGATGTATTTTGAGTTTGTGATTGACACATATCTTCAACCTTTCGAAGAATGATATAGTTAGCTCTAAAGGAAAAAATACACTTCACTGAATAATTATCTTCCATTCATTTAATTTAATTGTGTAGATGTTTCAGTCATTGATTGTCTATTGCAGTGCTGAACAGAATAAATAATGGCATTAAATAGGAATTACAGCAAGAACTTAAAACCGCTAAATTGCATATTTATGAATTTTCAATAGGCAATCAGAATTTATTATTGAATTATTATTGGTATTTTATTACAGCGATGCATTTGTAAATATTATAAAGATTAGATTATTGTAAAATGTTGCATGATTATGTATTGTTATCAAAAATAAATTGTATATTTTGTGAACTAATTAAATATTTAAGGTTTAAAGAGCTGTTCAAAGATTTCAAAAAATAAATGTATATACATTGTGAAATTATTTGACGTTATAAAGAATAGCATAGTTTTTCATATAGTCAACAGTCTGTTGATGTACTGATGAATGCTATTTTGTTTACAGATGATTTCATGTAGGGGTTTGGAGTACAAATCAATCCTGCCTAAGTAAGAATATAAATCAACAAAATTATTTTAAACTAAGGGCGAGCGATCTGATGGCTGTGTCCTAATTAATAGACAATTTTAAACAAGTTATAACACAGTTTTCTTTTTATTAATGAGTTACTACCATTTACAAGCAAAAGGGAGCCTCATTGTAAAGTGGTACCTGCAATATTAAAAACCATCCAAAGGACATATTGTTTATCCTTTGCCAATGTTAAATTTGAATTTTATAAAAAGTACAAATTTGATAAAAGTTTAGATGTTTTTAAATGTTCTTGGTGAAGTATGGTGTTTTGGAAGGTTTGTGTGTGCGTCCTTTATAATTGTTTTCTCACTGCTTAGTCTTTAATGCGATCATGAAAACACACACTTAGAATCTTCCCTACTGACAACAGCAGCATCCAATTAGAGACTCATTAGCAGCCTGCATCTGTCTCACATGTCAAAGAACGTGGGAATATCCTGGCTTGTTAGTCATACCACTCCTTTTCTGCTTTCTAAAGAGCACGCTTTCCGTGAAATTACTACCTAGTGTAATGAAATTTATTATTTCATAATTGTCAAACGTTTTAGACCTTTAGAGACAGATGTGCCACATTCATAAGCTACATGCTGTCGAAACAACAATGTATTTCCCAGACAGCTCACCCTCTCCCCCCTGTTCCCCCCACAACCCTAACGTCTACAATCTTTAGTTCTCCTACACACTCTCCCCACTTCTCCAAATAATCTTTATTAAATGCCCAACTATGTGTGACTTGTCTTAGTGTTACTCAGCCTCACCAGATATGTGTCACTTGCTGTCCTATCAAAGCAACAGTACATCAATTTTGGTGCGATCTGTCTCAAAATTTGTTAATTTCCAGATCTTCAACCATACAATGTGTCTGCAAAGTCTGAAAAGTTCAGTGAAAACATGTTCTGAGGTGTCATATATAAATGTCTGTGGCGGTGGCAGACCGATCCCAGCACCACCTGCATTCCCATCAAATACAATAAATACCATTCATTTAGAGGGAGAAGGGAAGCTGTGAGCGTATCAGCTTGTGTTGAATGACTCACTGCAGATGTGGTGCTATATGATGTATATAGCATTTAAAGGTCCACCAGTAGAATTCATGAGGGCTGTTTTATAATTCTGCCATATATCATTTTTTGTAGCAGAACCCTAAATCCAAAGCGACATACAATTCAGAAAGGATGGTCAGACAGTCCCTGGAGTAGCTTGAGTAAATGGTCTTGTCCAATAGTTTAATTATTCCTCTGACCACGGGATCCAAGGTAGCACAGGCAAAGAGGCACATGCTGCCCCGCATAAACCGGGACAGAAAAGATTATCATGGTTGTACATAAGAACAGAGAGTTTTCAAATGCAATTCTTTAAACCTTGTGATGTGAAAAACTGAATGTTTGGTTTGTTTACAGTGAATGTTTGTTTCTGGATGATTAAATGAGTTAAATATGCAACTACTGTAGCAGCCAGGTTTGAGATTTAATAATTGTTTAACATCAGACAGATGAAACATGAAATTAAAAAAAAATACAAATGTGTGGTAAAATAAGCAAAAGCTTATTTCAGCTTTTTTGTTTTTATTTTAATTTTGTTTTAATCACATTAATCAATTAATGATGACTTTGCATTTTTTTTTTTTTTCCCTGCATTTCTGTTTGCACAAAAGTGGCTCCCAAACGAAAGTAGTACATTTCAGGTACAGGTACATTTGGTGGTATTAATTACTCTAATATGAACATGTCCAGCATGTTCCATGTGGATGCAGCAACACCCACTTCTTCAGCACATAGTACGAAATAGTTGTGGTACGTCTATCAGAATAATCCTTAATATCGCCATGGGAATTCATTGAGTCATCACTGTTTACAGATCTTGTGTTTGTGGTCCCATCGCAGGCCTCAGACCGTGAAATCATCTGGGTCATGCGGATTACAATCTTCCTGTTTGGGACCTTGACCACATCTCTAGCACTGCTGACGGGCACCGTCTACGGCCTGTGGTACCTCAGCTCCGACCTGGTCTACGTCATCATCTTCCCCCAGCTAATCTGTGTGCTTTTCGTCAAGGCCACAAACACTTACGGATCGGTAGCTGGCTACATCTTTGGCCTGCTCCTCCGCATCGGCGGTGGGGAGCCGTACCTCAGAGTTCCCCCTTTCATCTACTATCCTGGATGGACCCAGATGAGAAAGGTGAATCACCTGACACATGAAGCTGAGTATTACATCAGGCAGAGGTTCCCCTTCAAGACTGTTTCCATGCTTGCATCCTTCCTGGGAAACATTGCCTTTTCATATTTGGCAAAGTATCTGTTTGAAAGTGGGAAGCTTCTGCCAAAATATGACTTCCTGGATGGTGTTGTCTCAAAGCACAGCAAGGAGATCATGGACAAAACCACATTAATGAACAGCGACAATATCACCCTGGCAGAGATGTTCCCAGTGAAGTCACAACTCAGTAGTACACTGGCTGGAACATTTATTAATAAAGAGGAATTAGACGATAAGGAAACAAGCCCTGATTCTTCTAACAATCAAATTAATTAGAGGTTTCTCAGGGTTTGGACTGAACATTTTCCGACAATGACACAATACAGATCTTTGATGTTAGGTAAGTTAAACAAGTGTAATAACTATATGCATTATATTTGTGTGGGTAATTGTTTTTAAAATTCTTTTAAGTGCTGCTACTTTTTGTAAACTAGGAAATAGATTTGTGTTTCAAGAACAATTTAAGAAACTTACAGGAACTGTAATAATTGTACTTTAATGAAAAAGTTTCAAGTCCTAAACTGTCACGATACAGTTCAGGTGTTGGTTCTTTCCCATTAAACAGCTATTGATATGGGATATAGTTTTATAAAGGGAAATGTAAGTAAATGGCCATGTTGCACATTTATTTGAAATGATGCTTTATTTTCCATTTGCACAAGAACAGGTGCTCTTCAGTTTGCACACACATCATCTTGTCTGCTTTGACACATACACATGTGAGCGTATCAAATGGATCAGGCCATTTATGCAGCACCTCTGGAGCATTTTGGGCGAATAATGGCCCAAAAGAAACATGACTATTCTGTCATGGATGGGATTCAAGCCAGCAACCTTCGGATGCACAGGCACCAAGGCCTAACCCAAACACCACCTTGAATATATGGGTACAATTATGTACAGCTATGTAAATGTGTACTGTTTGGCGAGGGCTTTAAGTGGAGTATGTTTTTCTGAGAAGCGAAAACAATGAATTGTTCGTTACACAGGACCTGGGAAGGGAACGGCACATTTCTTGGTTGTAGGTGTTGTGTCTTCTTATGTGAATAAAGAGGGACAAAGCAGGTCAGGGATTAACACACGAACAAAAAAGGGGATCATTCTGTGAGATAGGAAACAACAGAAATCAATCAGTTGTGTCAAATGCTTTCTTTTAGGGTGGTTGAATAGATTTGCCATATTACCTCAGGAAGTGCAGATCATGGTCTGACAAAGTTTACAGATAACTTTGCTTACAGAAGCTCCTCTACTTATGAACTTTCAGCTTACAATCTTTCAGACATATGAACGAAGAGGACTGGAAGTCCAAATGGTGTTTGTTGGGCTCCCGTTTCCTGTCCGCAACATCATTTTTTTTCTGCATGCCAATTCCACCTGGTACGACTTCTGGCCACTACTCCCACCACGCTGCAGCATAGCGTGCGTACTCCCAGCATTCTAGTTCTTTGTACTTGCGAATGATGTTGAATAACGGCTTACGAACATTTCAAGTTACGAACGTAACTTGTATCTCGTCGTGACGTTGTATCTCGTTCTAAGTAGACGAGAGTCTGTATATGTGTCCGGATTCAGCTATGAAGTCTATGAAGGTGTAGCCTTTGTAGGCTGTGGTCTTCGAAGGTCAAAGCAGAAAGCCTTATCCAATTGGACGGTCTGTGTGATGGTATCCTTTGTAGCCCAATATATCCCAAAATTCGTCGGGTGGATCCTTTGCAACTTGGTAAAAGGAGGACACACTTCTAGACAGCCTTGTCACGCTTCCATGGTGGGATGACCATATAATTCCCTTCTGTTCAGAGTGAACCAGTGCCATAAGTACCAAAAAGGCATGTTGCTGTGTAGCAGCATTTTCAAGTGATGTAAATATAGACTAATATTTCAGATATGGGATACCTAGGTATCGTGGTTGATCGAAAAACTGGAAATAGACGACGAGTGAACACTTAAAATGACAAGCAAAGAAATTTTCAGTAGCGACACTTTATGACTCAAAAGTATGGGCAGGAACAGCTGGTGACGCAAATAGGAAATTATCCGTAAGCCAGACCAAACCATTTAACAACACTTTCTGTTTGACCTTTGATGAACACTCCCTACAATGACTACACCTGCGTAGACTGCACCCTTGGAAAGATGTGGCCCCTGAATTAGGACACAGCCGTCAGATCGTCCGCCCTTAGCATGAGGTTTAAAGTGCTTTGCTCTCTTTCATTTCACTCCACCAGACCTCCATTTAGCACCTGACCTACGAGTCACACTCCCTGTACACCACAGAATGCTTGTGCACCATTTCCTCAGAGTGTGAGATATGTTGAGAGTAATTGTTTGAAATTAAGTCAGTTCTGTTTACCGTTTTCTGTGACAGTTATTCAGCCTCCTTATCAAATATACTGTCCAAATGAAAAATCACAAGAAAGGTATTCCTTTAGATTTATCTACATTGATGTGTGATAATTGTAACATTAATGTTATTTGTTTTTGGCGTTCTCATAGTGTGAAATGTGTGTGATAATTGATTAATCAGTTAATCTGCCTTGACACTATACAAAATGTCAGTGAACTGTGTCAGCCAGCACTGCTACATTTAAATGTGAATATAATAATAGTTTTGTGGTCTGGCTAGGTCAGAAAATAATCTGTGAAGGCAAATATTTGTGATTTTTGTATCACATGTGGCATTGCATATTTTTGTGGCAGATAGTTTATGTACTGTAAATTAAATGCAAGTAGTACTATATATCTATTTTTGTGCAGAAATAAGTGAAAAAATGTAAGTTAAGTTGAATAAACAATTGCATATGTCAAAGAGATTTTGTGTTGCATTGTGTGTGTAGTTTTGTTTTTAAAGTGTGTACGTTTGAATTATGTTTTTTGTGTTTTGAGAGCAGTGGGAGATTTATGTAGATAAACCAAAATCAAAATGCTATTGATATTTTTTTATTATACTGATAAACAATGACAAAAATGTTTTTGATAACATTATTTTAGAAGCTTTAAATGATTAAAGCTGGTAGATAAAACTGTGATTAGCATTGTGCTTTATAAAGTGTAACAAATAATCTGTGATATCTTTGTAGTAGCAACATGTCTCTGGGGGCTTGCATGCCGAATGCATAAATGCACAATTTAGCATTCATTTAGAGAGCTCCTCTGTTTTGGAGTGTGTTATTGAAAAACTTAATCTCATTTCCACAATCTTCATCTTTTAATTTGCAGTAATTCATTATATTTGGGTGACGTTACTCTAATTATAAACCCGAGAAGCATGTTTATGGAATGAAATGCCAGTCATATGCATGGTCTTCTTCGGGCCTTGAAGATAAATATCTGCTTGAGCATTTTCTGAGAATTCCATTTCTGAGAAACACACCCATGCAGAAACTGAAGGAGTATTTTTATGATATGTGTAACCAAGTGTGAATGAAATGGGCAAGTCTGACATCTCCGACGTGATTATTAAACTCGGAAGCAAGTTATGATGGGCACTACCCTTTAAGTGTGCATGAAAAAATTCCACTGCTCACTTCAATGAAGGTAACAGAAGCCAAAATAAGTGCCCCACTTTTTGCTATGATCACATCTCCAATTCAAGGATGTCCTTCAAGTCAGTAAATTGACAGGCAAGGGTTCCAGTCTTACAGGGTGCCCACACACACACACACACATGCACTGGGCCATTTAGTTAATTCAGCTACATGTTGTAAGGCCCAGAGCAGAGGTAGTATAGTGCTTTCAAAGTATTATCAACTGAGCTGTGTTAAATAAAATGGGCTTTGGCATATAGATAATATAATTAATCACTGATACAAATTGGTTGTGACTGCGTGTGTGTGTGTGTGTGTGGATTATATTTATATTACATTGTGGGCACCAGATGCAATAATGTGGTCCCCACAATGTAAACCTGTTATTTTGAGTTTGTGGGGGCTTTTTCTCAGGCCCCGCGAAGATCTGTGACTGCAATTAAAAAACTAAAAATGCCAAAAGTCTAATATTTTGTTTTGTTACTTTTGGTTACGGCTGAGTAGGGGTTAAGGTTGTCATGTTGGGATTAGAGTTTTCCCTTTAGAAATGAACGGAGAGTCCCCACAAAGATATAATTGCCTATGCTGCCTGAGGAAGGACTCCCCCTGCAATTTCTGTGTTGGATAAGCAATCGAAAAATGGGCAGATGAACAGCATGGATCAGGCATTAAAACCTTCATTTCACATGGGGCAGCGTGTGACTCAGTGGGCTAAGCCTGGGTGCCCAAAATCAGGAGGTCACTGGTTCAAAGCCAGCCTCAGCATGTCTACAGGTCCTTGAGTAAGGCCCTTAACCCCCAGCTCCCTGGGCACACCAACAGGTGGCTGCCCTTCACAGACAGCTTGCTCTGCAAAGAGCTAGTTGAGGGAGGTGTAAAAAAGAATTTCCCCATGAGGGACAATAAAGGATCGATTATTATTGTCAAACTGGAGACTTAGGAAGAATGACAAAAGAGCGACTTTGTCATGTCATACTGGTGCTGACTATGGCCGTACCCATGAAAATGGCTGCATGTTAACATATTGATTTATATCACTGATACTAAAAAGCCCACTGCTCTGCTCATAGCTGACAGAAAATAGTTTCCATTTAAAGCACCACTCGGAAACAACACAAGCCTGGCAATCCATCATACCTTTAAACATACATAAAAACATGTTTTATAAGAAACACTGCCATTCGGACTTGCCTCTGTTGGCCCGTTCCGCCCGGTGTTCCCGCCCCCTGTCTTGTGCCACTTCATAGGACCCCGGCTTCTGACCCACTTGGCATAGCTTCCTGGTTCACAGATATTGCACCGCAACTTGGACTTACTCAGCTTCTCCAATAGTCTCCTGCACCTGTGTCCTCTGGGTCCCCTGTCCTCTCTTCATGACAGAATACTTTGCCTAGACTAAATGGAGTGTAATGCGCTGGTGTCCTACCTGGGATGTAACCTAGCTTAACCTAGCCTAGCTTAACCTAGCTTAGCTTAACCTAGCCTAACCTACCACTAATTACTACCCCTGTCTCATGAATAACTTGTTTAAAAATAACCAAATGATAACCTGAAGAATAAAAGCAGAGATTTAAGTCATTATAACACGTTTAATTTTTAACATCAGTATTTATTCATGTTTTTATTTTGCATTGTTCTATGACCAATGCTTTCCATTGAGTTGTCATTCAGAACGGTTCATTTTTAGAACAATAAACAGTACCAGTCACCAGAAAATGAAATCAGTGCGGTTTGGTTGAAGTGCAACTTAGGAACCACTGTCTTTTTTCTTTCTTTTTTTTCTATTCACCCATGAAACTAATGATCCAGCTTAGTGCAAGTCCAACACAGCTGGTGTCTGTCTGGCTAATAAGTGGAAGATAAAAAGGCAGCTGTTGGGAAAGACTGAGCAAGGTTGTTGCAGTAATATGTGGCTCTGGGGTTTGATGGTTCCTTCAAAGGGCTGTGTTTCTATTCCTTTGCTTTGTTCCGTGTGCGGTCCCACAGTAGTTAGCCGGTTACTGGTTGTTGTCTGTCTAGATTGTACATTTCACTGTTCTGTGGTTGAACCACAAGTCTGGCAAGATTTTACTCAAATATTACTGCATTGTAGATCTACACAGAAAAAAAAAAATCTGTCAAAAGTGGAGAATAAACTAATACCAGAAAACCTTCCCTCCTTCTGTCCTTATTTCCCAAAATAATACTAAAACAAAACAAAAACTGCTAAGAAATGTGCAGCTCAAACAGGGAGATTTAGCCACATTACGGGGACAGACACTTACTGACAAAAACAAACAGGCGATCTGGAACAAATGCTGCTCTTTACCAACTCCCTATGGTTGCCAGGTTGAAACATGACATCGTCACTGTGGAGGGAAAATAGCTTCTCAGCTCTGAGAGATGAAGGCAGATGTTTGATATCTATGAGAAACCACAGATAGACAGAAAGGTCTTTTGCATGTTTGTTTGGCTGTTGAGGGCAAATAACCATATAAATGAATTACACATTGTTGATCTATAAATTGTTTAAGGAGAGGTTCTCCCAGTTTCGGTCCCAAACAAATCTTAGGATGAACCCTTTTATTTAACGTTAAAATTAAAAAGAAATTAGTGTAAGGTGAATGTCCACCTCCCATGATGCTTACCCTGGGTTCTCCTCATTAGCCTGTAAAGGGTCTTTTTTATATATATGTGAAGGGTCACGATGTCCATGATGATGTACTCCAATATGACACCCTTTCAGAGTTTCAGCAGTATAAATAAGTGATGCAGCAATGTCATTACTTTATGATTAAACACATTTATGTAAGTTAGTTTGAAGCGTGTGATGCTGTTTTCAATCTATAAAATCCATTCACCTTCCAAATGCTTATACTGGATGCCTGAATCTCAGGTAAGCACAAGGCTGAGCTCCACCCTGGATGGACTGCTGGTCTGTTTCAGGACACATACAGACTCACAATCATACACAGCAGGAATTTCAGAGAGGCACTGCATGTCATAGGGGCTGCGAGAGGAAACCCGTACAATACAGGCTGAAAATACAAGCTGCTCACAGAGTCACTGCCTTAATGACTGTCACCCACGGCACTGTAACCACACAGTAATGAAGTGCCTTGAGAGGCTGGAGCTGAAGCACATTTCGGACACTATCCCAGACAGTTTGGACCTTTGTATTCTAACTTCTGCAATACTTCATATTGCTATTTTGCTCTGCCACATATCGCTCTACTATCTCACATCAAATGTTGTATTATACAGCCGAGGAAAAAAATTAAGAAATTATTCTATATCTATATGATTTTTTAAATCCTGGTTTAAACCTGGTTCTGCTGGCAGAAGGCTACACTGACAGCGGGCTGCTTCCAGGTTCAAAATTTCTAAGACAGCAGTACACAAGAATAAGATGAAACAGGAGACACTGGGAACGGGCAGAAACCAGCCAGGTAAAGGGCAGAAGTGACTTTCTAATGCCAGAGATGGCCGTTAAATTATTCGACAGTTTCTCTTGAATTGTAGGATGACATCAAGTGACCTTCAGAAGGAACAGGAAACATTAAGTGCAGGTGTGAAGTGCACTGCTATGAGGCTCTTAGAAGCAGGACTGAAGTCCCATAAAGCAAGGAAGAAGCCATTTATTAATGAGAAACAAGGAAGAACCAGGCTTCGGTGTGCAAAAAAAATTATTCACAGACGCACACCCATTTATTGAGAACAAAAGACTGTACTGTGGTCTCTTAATTTTTTTCCGTGGCTGTATGTTGTTAGATCACGTAGGCAGTATTTTATAGTTAGTATTCAATGTGTTATAACATTGCACTGTGCTAGTAATTGTCTGTAGTCTGTAGAGAAGGCATTCTATTCAGAATTTCTTTGTGCTAATGACAATAAACCTAGGAGTCTTAAATCAGATTGGAGATGGAATTGAAATCCACAACCCTGGAGGTGTGAGATAGTGCTGCTGCCCACTGAGTCACTGTACCACCCTGAGCTATGAAATATTCTTTTCAATTAGGTCATGTTACCATAACGTATTTTGCTGAAGTCCCTCTGTACACCAGTACCACAGGCATCAACCAAGAGCTTGCGGATCTTGTACAAAACACAGATTTAGTCCAGAAGAAAATTCCAGCTGAGCTGCACCCAAGATTCATTTGAAAAGTGTAAATGGATGTTGAGAAGCAGCTCATAGACTAAAATCTCAGGGCTAACTGCTTTTGCTGTCCTTGCTATACAGCTAGGAAGAAGAGATTCCATCTTATTGTATTAGGGTATCTTAATTAGAGTTTACATTTTACAGTGAGGACATTAAATGATTATGATTGTGACATTTAGTACACAGCTTTACCATTACTAGTTCCCTTCATCATCTATAAACTCAACTTCATCGAGATTGAAATTTCATCTTAGCCTATATAGCTGAATATGACAATAAACTCCAGAATTCACCAGCTTCAGTATCATTCTAAGTCCCTTGCAAAATGTCAGACTTTCACCAATAATCCTGCATCTCCTATTACTGGACATTTCATTCCACAATTGGTATCTATACTAAGGAGACCTCAGACCAGAATAGCAAGCTCTTCTGAAGAACAGACAGTATACACTCATCAGAGGACAATCTAGGATTTGACCCTTGGAAATACAGGATATATCACTACCCAGACTTAGAATAATAATTTTTCAGGGGGGTGAGACAGGTTGGAATGACAGAAGCCATAAATAAGGTCTAGAATCACCCATGAAACACGCTAATAAAAATGCATGTAATTACTGCTGTTAAATTAAGTACAGTTTAATCTTTGCATGTTGCCCGTGAGATGCATGTTTCACTGTTGTCTCTCTGTCCTCTGTTCTCTGGCTGTTAAGACTCAGCAACAGAGCAGAACGACCTGGCAAAGACGTGTTTATGAGGTGAGGTCTAGCTGTAGTCACCGCCAATGCAGCAGACCACCAGCACTGGCTGTCCAGCTGTAGTCACCGCCAATGCAGCAGACCACGACACTGGTTGCACCCAAGCTCAATGAGTCCAGCAGAGGGCTTGCAGCACAAGTAGATGCAATCAGCTCACAATCAAAGGTAAAAGGTCCACTAGACTGCTGGTCTCTGCTGTGTATAATCCTCACTGATCAACTAAAATTAACATGGCTCCCTGTACACACATCAGCAGCAATTCTAGCAATTTCACAAACAAAGAAAAATCACCAGACCAAATCTCTATTGCCTCGTTTTAAAACTCCTATATTCATCACCCCTCCAGGGGCCACGAGTTCCCAATTTCATGTTGGCCCACATCATATTCCCCAATAGTTCCAGTCACCTTATTCAATAAGTGCTGCTTGCTTTCTCTACCCAGTGACTCATTCCTGTCCAATTATTACGTTTATTAAGTTCAATACTGAATTTTATATTTCCATTACGATTCCATTATAGCTAAAATGTGAAAGAGAAATGATTCTGTGCTTTTCCTTTCTGAATGTTTGTCAGCAGGAACAACAGCTATTTTCACATTCTCCCCATGTGACCATGCCATAAAGTAAGAGATCGTGAGCCAGCATTAACAGGAAAAAAGTGGCTTTTGTGGCTGGGTACATATATATGCATTTCTGCAACACAGATCATTAAAATAGTTAATTTGATTTAAATACTACACATATTAGAAATGCAGGAAAATATCAAAAAATATTCAGCTGTAGAGAGTGTAGAATTCTGTTGGGGAGGCAGCTCTGAGCATTTGACTGACAATAAGTACATAAAAAGTAGGAAACACCTGCCAAAATAGATGATGAATAAACCCGAGGGAGCAGGGGGGCTGCATACTGTCGGAAGAGAAGGGTGCCTCCATATGGCCGACTGACAGTTTCCATCAAGGCCAGGGTGGGGTTCGTTTTGGAAAGACTGAACAGTGAAATACACTGCGTGACTCAAATATCTAGAAAATAGGTTAGCTCAGGTACGATAAGTAGAATTTTGAATTGTCTTCCACATTGTTTTATGAAAAACATATTCACATTTATGTTCAAATAAAATATTTTACTCTTATTTGAGGTGGAAGAACATTAATTATATATATGTACACGTGATATAATTTATAGTTATATAATTAGGTTTATTAATTGTCATTTAAGCTATTACCCAGCGGCTTGAGATATTTCATTCATAATGACTTCATGATGTAATTATCAATTCTTTATGTAGTAAACATAATCCAGGATATTCTTCACTTCTGATTCTAGGCAGTATTATTCATAGCAATGAACTCTATACTTTCTTCCATTCATTATGGTTAGAGGCCAGTTTTATCTGCCTGGAGATGCGCACGACGAGCCTAACAGGTAAGGTTCCTTCTCATGGATTCTTCAGAAGACTCAGCGGAGAGCTTCACCTCTCCAGGTCCTTCGCTGCTTCGGCTGGATGGGCCCACGCCTGAACCATTCTCCCTGCGCTGGTCACAGCTGTCACACTGCTCCTGTTTTAAATGATCATCTCAGTGCATCTGTGGTAAAAATACAATAGGCTCTACATTACTTTGGTTAAACTTCTCTCTATATGTGCCAAGTCCTGGGATGGATGACGTCCCACGATGCAGTTTTCAGGGTCAGGAAACTTTATTTCCAACTCAATACTTAGAAACAAAAGAGACCATGATGGGTCAAAACATGCAGGCAAGTGATAAAAGAAACTAACAAAAACGTAAGGAAATGTAGCAAACAGCAGAGTACAGATACAGACTTGGAACAGGGCTTTCAACTGGGAACGGCAAACACAACCAATGGCTGACAAGTGGACAGAGGATAGACAGGGATTTATATACACAAGTAACGACGCCTAGATGAGAGCAGAGGTGGAAATTTCAGGTCCAGAAAACTCCAGGTAGCCTCAACATGTTCCTGGACTGTAGGGGGAAACCAGAGTACCCAGAGGAAACCCCTCAATGACACCGGGAGAACCTGCAACAAACATGCATTGTTGCATTTTTCTTTAGCAGATCTCGATCCCTTGTAAAAATACCGGAGTATTTTTTTAGAGGTGGGGGGGGGGGGTTAAGTGCCTTAATTAAGGGCCTCCCAAATATGGGACTATTCAGCTAAGGGTGAGATTTGAACGAGTGACAGTCCAGTCACAGGAGTAACCGGCTGAACTAAGCATTGACTGGGTGAACTTAGAAACAAAACTAACCTCTGATTGGACTGGAGATTCTCTTAGGATCCTCCTAACAGGATCAGGCAGCTGGCTTTTAGAATACCTGGGATTTTGTTACCTGGGAAAAGAATTTGGGCTGTTTTGGTATGTCTGTGTCTGTGAGTTATTGAGTTCAGTATTGTAATTTTTAGTACTGATTCATATTTTTATTCTCAAATATATTTTTTGTGTGTTGTAGCTACAGTAAAGTCCTTTGAGTGATTAAACACTACTGTCCTTTGCTTTTTCCCTGCTCTCACCTCCAGCCCAGTCAGAAAATGCATGAAATCTGTGTTTTCTTGTTTGATGATTGTTCCATCATCACAAATATTAGAATTGGCATCCAGAAGCTACCGGGCATCTCGCTCCTGCCTCTGAAGTACTGAGCTCCCTGGGTGGCAAAGTCCAACAAAGAGAAAGCAACGGGGGTCCTGATCACTCAGGTCCGAAACGTTGGCTGACACAGATTCCTCTAGGTGGGCTAATGAAGGACTGATGCTTCCTTCTGCCATCAGCTCCACTTCTACCTCCCTTCCACAGTCTGTACACATCACCCCTGGTGTCATTAAATATTGGTTTATGGGGAGAACATGAGCCACGAGAGGCAAAGTGTCTGTTTGGGAGAAGGCGTTGCAGAAGTAGACAGGACTATTGATGCATGTGTCCATTTAAAATGGCATGCAGGACGTGTTCAGTGTAGCATAATGTAGTGTGGGTTTGCTGAAATGGACAATGCTGCAGTGTATGAAATATACAGACTGTCAAAATATTCCGAAATTTGACATCCATGTCACACACACACACACACACACATATATATATATATATATATATATATAGTTGCACATCTCAATGGCTCAGAGGATACACTGTATTATATATTACATTGTGAGGATTAAAGGATTAAATGTCCCCACAGTGTGATAAAATCTGATTCTTTTCAACTTGCAGGACATATTTTCTGCCCCATACAAGGGGAAACTCAGTTCTATAAAAATCTGTGAGTACAAGCAAAAAACTAAAAATGCCAAAAGTCTTGTATTTTGTTTGGTTATTTATGGTTAAGGTTAGCTTGATGAGTATAGGTTAAGGTTAGCATAGTTGGGATTAGGGTTATTTAGAAATAAATTGAGTGTCTGTATTTGTGTGTCAATGTGTGTATGTCTGTATGTGTCTGTCTGAATGTTCTCCCTGGTTTCATCCGAAGGTTCAAAGGCATGCAGGCATGAAGAATTAATTGCCTATGATATACTGTCCTGTTTTTCCCACAATAGGTTCCTCACCATCCTGTACCAAATAAACAGGTATGAGAAATGGAGGAATGTACTTGAAAATGCACTGCTGTCAATTTTAAAATATTTGCGCGTTACAGTTACACAGACAGTTTATGCATACAGACAGGTATAAACTTCTTCATTAGATAAATATAGTATAATATGGATGGATATTTTGATACTTGCCAATGTCTGGCCTTATTTAAATACATTGACATATATGCTTTTTTCATGAAGCTAAGCATCTGTTGAGTCTCATAATGTGCCTTTTAACAATAAGGTGGGGGGGTTCTCTGTGGTGAGATCAAAGGCAGGATCGGGGTTTTTTCTGCCCCCTTAGAATTCCACGGCTTATGGGAGCTGCAGCCTGGGACATGTGAGGCGACAGACATCAATTATGCAGCAGTGTCACCCAGCTTCAGAAGCCCCCGCCCCCTAAGCAGAAGAAGCCCACTGCAGGCCCTTTCTTGTGCTCTTTGCCAGGGGTGTGATATTTTAACTGATCGCTCGTGTTACGACTCTCAAAGCCGGAAGCAGCTGTACACCATCACCTCCAACTCCAGAAAGAGGGTGGGTCAGCTCATGAAGTTCACGGTATTTTAATAACAAAATGTGTTAGTAGGCATCGATCTGAGCAGACGGGTCCTAGCTGGTGGGGCACGCTGGGTGATGCTTGGATCGCTTGTAACTATCCAAAGTCACAAGCCTGAGATTAATGGATGCGAAACTCAATTCATTTTGCGTTTGTCAGGTTCTCCGGGTTAAACAGCTGAATCTTGAGGGGTTTTGATGAGTGCTATTGATTGGTCTTGAATAAAACCTTGAGTCCTCTATGCCTGAGACCGAGCCAAGACCAAGTCAAAATAAAGTCGATTCCAAGAAGAGACCAAGGCTGCAAAAAAGTGTCTGCAAGACCGGTCTCAAGTACTATAATACTAATCGTGACTGACATACATCACAAAGTGATGTTGGACAGGTTTATACAATCAGAGAGGGTCATGTACTTGATTTTTGAGTGTTTCCTAAAGCAAACGGGGAAAAGAAGGCCTTCCAGGTCGGCTGAAGTTACACAATCAATTACATTAAGGACATCCACTCACTGATTGCGAGGGAGAGGCATCTGAAGTGCCAAGACCATCCTGAATGGGTCAGGTAGGGGTCTCCTCCGCTCTGAAAGGAATCCCACTGTCACTCGGTGTGAAAAACTCAAAATGATGTTAAAATGGTCTTCATGTTGGTGTAAAATTACATTATCAAAGTGTGTTAGCTTAGCCATTTGAAAAACTCTCCTAAAGTCACCCCAGTTTTTGCAGTAGCCATTCAATACACCCATGTATTTTTCCATAGCACGCCCAGTTTGGCTAACCAGCACCTCGTCAAATTATATAATTATGTTAATTAAGTGAGCTGGTGGTGAAATTTAACAAATACATGGAATGGCTGGGGAGCCCCTGAGGAGAGGTTTGGGAATCACAGCAGTGTTTTTCTAACCTTCCAACATGAAAGCAGCAATAAGACATGAAAACAAATTTCTCAAATTGCTATTATTTTTTGTTTTATTGCTGTTCATTTGCATATATTCTAATATTATATGTCACAGTGATGGGGCATGGTGCAGACAGGAAATGAGGTGGACAATCCACTCACAATTCCAACAAAAAAGGGGGTTTATTATTTAAGGGAAGCAGAGAACACTGGGAATCACACAAAAAAAAACTATAACAGAACTTAATACTAAAAGCAAGCTACAAAAAGCATAAGGTAAACGCAACCAGGGAGCAGGGCAACACAGAGAGCAGAACCAGGAACAGGATATAAGGGCCATCACACCATGACATCACCATGAGGGAAGGCACAAAAATACATGAACATCCAGGAAAAACAAGGAACAAGGTGTAACCTAATCAATGAACCAGTTAAGGGAGAGACAGGAGCAATGAGAAACAGGTGGAGACATTAACTCTAAGAACACACAGAACTAAGAGAATTAACAAACACTAAAGACTAAGAATCCATAGCAAGGACTAGGGGAGACACCACCAGGAACATCTAGAAGTTCTGTATCTAAGGCCCCGTTTACACTGTCTGTTAAATGCGACCTAATTCCGATTTTTTGCTCATATGTGACACAGATCGGATCTGTT
>JAODJU010000098.1:717339-727956 GCA_026776725.1 Gnathonemus echidnorhynchus | reverse complement strand
GTATCGGCAGATATCCAAATTCAGGTATCGGAATCGGATCGGAAGTGAAAAAATGTGGATCGGTGCATCCCTAATATATATTTTAAAGATACTAAAACACAGTAAATGTTGATGTAACCCACTCATAGCAGCCTATAAAAAGGGTTAATTCATTTTGGTTTTATATTTGAATTCTATGTTACTTTTAGGTTTGTTCCTGTCCAGTAGATGGCAGTGTGTCGTGCTGAGGGAGGAGATTAACCTCAACAAGGTTTAATAGCGAACTATTTCTTTTTACTACTAAGTACTAAGCATAGTATAGGTAGGAAGTCGGACGGTGATAATGTTTTCTTTTCTCCGGTGAGTTCATTTGGTGTTCGCCATGTGCGGCACTAGTTAGCATGGTTTTAAACTGTATGTTGTAAAGGCGTAGCATGAAAAGGATGTATATCTAATGACGTTCTCATTCCTAATTTTGTTGTTAACTCAGATGGTTGTTGTATAAATGAGGAAAATTGAGGTAATAACCACATTGGGGGGGAAAACAATCGGCGTTTTTCTTAATTTAGGTTAACTATAGTGCTACTAGCGCAAACTTTATACTACCAATGGTCTAACTTCCACAGCCGGTCGCGTACAAAAACTCGTAAACGGTGTAATATCATATTTATCATATTTATATATAAATAAATATGAAAAACTGAGAAATAGCAATAGAAGCAAAATAATGAGACGCTTCTTGGAGTGGTAAACACAGAAGACCTTTTAGCTATGACACTGCATTTTGTGAAAGACGCTTCATCTGTAATTACATTGACTTAAGTTCATTGTGTTTCAATCACACTACGAACACTTACAAATTCCTGGTCCGACGTTGTCACTTAGAGAATGTTAGTGGCTGACACGATATTACACGCGCCTGTCTATTCCAAACATTAGACGTCATTTCCCGAGTACAAAGGCATGGATTCGTATCTGACCGCTGTAGTGTCATTCTGCTCTTCCATTATGGCAATGACAGCTGTCAGTGAATAAGGAGTACTTCATCAAAATGCTGTACTCTATTCTAAGGCGTCTGTTGTCCCTCTGAAGTTATGCATGTAATGAAGACACTGCACAACACCCAATGGTCTGCATAGGGCTACAAATACACACGTACACATACTGTACAAGGGATAATGAAAGTTGTCCTTCATCATGCTTTGTGGTTGTCTGTGACCTCCAGATGAATACCTAAGTAAATTAGGAAATTTGGCACAGGTGGGAAATGATGTGCTGCTTGAACATGCTCTACACTATTTAAAGCCTTGTGGCAGTGGGAAGAGGTCCTATACGCCAATGTAAGTATGGCACAGGCACGAAAGCCACAATTTACAGCCGCAGAGCTTGCTGTGTTGGTGGATGAAGTGGATAGGAATAGGGCAGTCATATTCTCAAGGCTGAAAAATGCCACAACAAACGCTGACAAGAAAAATGCTTGGAGGACATCACAGTGGGCCATGGCTGGAGATGTACAGTGGAGGATGTGAGGGGGAAGTGGAGGGAAGTGTTACTAAGAGGAAGGCTGCAGGGCCCAGGAGGCAGCAGGAGAGGACTTGTGGTCTAGTCTACCTCCTCTCACTCCTAGGGAGGAGCGAGTCTTGGCCATTCTAGGGCCAGAGGCACTTGAGGGAGTCCCGGAGGCGTAGATGTCTGTGGTCTATGCACCTCACAGTCATCTGTGCTTTTCTACCTCCTGTCACCCAGGGGCTGCTTGCTCGGAGGATGACCTTTCCAGCCACAGCAGAGATGATCACCAGAGCAAGGCTTCCACACCATTACTGGCATTCCCCGAGTCAGTGGTGTGATCGACGGCACCCTCTTCCCATCGCCAGGCCGTCCATCAAGGAGTCGGCGTATTACTGCCGGAAAGGCTATCCGGCTATTAATATTCAGGTGGTTTGCAACCATCAGGCTGTCTTCACTGACATCGTCACAAAGTGGCCTGGGAGCACCCATGATGGGCCAACTCTGCTCTCTGCCAGGTGGCAGAAGGTGGTGGCTTTGGGGGCTGCTGGCTCCTTGGAGACAGTGGTTGCCCTCTGTGCCCATACCTGCTCACCCTCATCCAGCAAGCCAACACAGAGGCAGAGCAGAGATACGACAGACTGCCATCTGCTGGACAGGAAGGTTTGAACGAACCTAAAAGTAACATAGACAGCTCACACCAGCACGCGCGCTGTCGGGGAGCGAGCCACAGGGGTGTGGGGGCAGCGTCTCCGCTGTCTGAGCAAGTCTGCTGCTGGCCTGCAATTACACTCTTCAGAATGCTGTGCTGTGGTGGTGGTGACTGCACTGACTGCACAACATGGCTGTCACAGCAAACATCCAGCTGCCTGACGATGAGGAGGTGTTGGCTGAGGAGGCTGAAGAAGGCCATGTTGAGGATGATGGGCCGCATCATGCAGGCCTAAGTACCACATTCTCCCCCACTGGCCCTTTGCTTTTTCCCTCCCCGTTAGTTTCCCCGTTTTTTTGCCATTAAATTCCCCGTTGTATAATCTACTTCCCCCATGTTTCATTCTATCATGATTTATTATTATTGGGTTTTATTCTTTTTATTTCCCCATTTTTTACTTTGTGGTGAAGTGTACCATATGGCACAATGACCACTGGGAGCACAACATCCTTTACCAAGCAATACACACTAACTGCGTATGCTATTAGAGGGGTAGGCAATCATATCCAGAAAGGGCCAGTGTGTTTGCAGGTTTTGTTGGGATAACCATTCGATCAGTTGTTCAGTGTGCGAACTCCTCAGTCGATCAGTCAGCTACGTACTACTCTAAGTACGGAGTTGCAGCGAAAATGTGCATGCCTAACGGCCCTTTCTGGATAAAATTAACATGAAGCACTAATATGTAGGCCCTATGAGTAAGGCGGGGGAGTGAGCCGTTGGCCCTCACCACTCACTCCCTCAAGTTTCCTGCCAAGTAGGGGCAGTTTTTCAAGTATTGATTACATCTGCATTCCCAGCATGCCTCAGAACGCTCCTTCGGAGCCCGACTAGGTACTTGCGGTCCAATCCTAGGAGCTCTGACAGCAGGAGTGTTACTAGCTTGAGAAGCTGAAAGTTTATCAACTGTAACTTTGAGTGTTTTCACCTCCTGGTGTAGGCTTTCCACTGTCCGTAATAAAGTAGTCATCTGAGGGTCTGGGGAACTACTCCACACCCCACCCATTTTAGCATTAGTCGCTGTTTGACTTTGTTCCAAATCTCAAAGCTCTAACTCTGTAGCCAAATTCATGGCAGCTTCCAGGGTAGTTGGTTTAGCACTATGAAGCTGCATGCGCAGTTCCCCCACCCCAGCATGAGCTACAAAATGTTCCAGTGCCAGCAGATCTTGTGTGGCGCCATTAGGAGATGGATATGCTTTTGAGACTAATCGCCTCAGGACATTACCAAATTCTCACGCCGATTCTGTGGGTAACCTCCTCCTAGAGGAGAAGCTAGCTCGATTCCAATCTTCACTTTCACAGGGATTAAAGCATTTATTTAGGGCTGCTCTTAGATTCAAATAGCTGCTCCTATCCTCTGCAGTCAATCCACAATAAATATCCCTAGCTCTCCCAAATAACATAAGACAGAGAGACCATAAATTTTAGCGTAAGATCGTCATTCCAGTTATTAACGTCCACTGCCAATGCAAACTGTTGAGACCACTCTGACACAACACGGCCCTGGCCAGTAAATGTTTCGGGCATAAACATGGGACGAGTAACTGTTGTAATACCATTATCAGTGCCCCCTTCGGCTGGTGCCTGAACAACCGCTGCCTGATTAGAACTAGCATTTCCCGGGTGTTCCGTTATGAATATAGTTAATTTTACAAAATTTTAAGTTTACAAAATCCCACTGCTGCCACCAGTGTAATAGATTTTCTCTTGCCACTAGAGGGCAATATTGAAACATCGGTGAACAACAGGTTAAGCCTTTAATTATACCCCAGTCTGGTCCGGTAGGTTAGAACACTCCACTCAGAATCAGGCAAACTGAAGCTATAACAATACTTTATTATTCAATTAGTTCATAAAACAATGGCATCGCGTTGGCTGCCTCGCAGCACACAATTCCCCCGCATACACTAAGGGCGTCTGATAAAACAGCACCGCACGAGCAAAATAAGTTAGGCTACACTCAATAAATCATTCAAGCTCATCACAGCACGGCGCCAATAAGAAAGTCTACACAGCCATCAACATCGCAATCCTGACCAGGAAGATACGCGCTAAGGCAGACTTCTGAAATGTATACGAAGCCCTCGCAGCCGTGATGGCCTACGATCAACCCTAATGATGATAGGACTCACTTAACACCCTGGCCCCATCTCAGCCGCTCCATCATGAGTGATCCTGGTAATATATGCAGCCCACCCATAATGCAATGCAATAAGGTCAGCGTACAAAACTACAAGTCTTTCCCAGGGTTCTGTAGTGTACATTACTGGTACAAGCATTGATTTAGGAATCCAGTGAGACCTGCTGCATGCAGACACATGCTGAAATCACATTTAGAGGCTGGAGAGGGTTAGCCTCACAAAATCACTGTTACTGTGTGTCAGTTGTGCTCTCATGTTTTGCCCGAGTGGTCAGTCCTCACACCTTTAGAATGATTAAAATGCTGAGTGGGCTCTTTTAAAAGGCGTGACTTTCACCTGACTATAGTCAAACAAAACATATGCTCTTGATAGTGGTATAATGTTGATTGTTGCCATGATTGATGCCATATAGTTGACGATGCATGGAAGACAATAACACAAAAATGACTCTGAAACTTTCCATGGTGCCAGATTTTCTGTCAAAACAAAATAAAAAATCTGTCCACAGCTCATTTTACAACAATTTCAGAGCTTTTGGAATGCCTTCCTGCTATTTATGGGAACATTTAAACTCTGCTTTGGGTCATCATGTTCACGGCAGGGGGTTCAGTCATATCTGGGCTGCCGGTGTTCAACCCGAGCTCCAGTTAGTGCGAATACTGTTTGACATCCAGGCCTGCGGGGTTCTGAAGCGCCTGGCCCCCGTCATGCCTGGCCGTCAATGTTACCGGTCCCAAGACAGTCGTATGCTGCTCTGGGTGGGGGGGAGGCTACTGACACACTCACACATTGAAGAATTGGTTTATTTGTGGGAGTCGGTATATTGAGCGTTTTACTGATTTGAGATCTGTATAAACAGTGACTTGACTGGTCACTGGGGAGTGCAGGACTCTCGCTAACGGCTCACATGAGGAGAACACTGTTCAGATCTGATCACGGCCCTCAGAACAAGGAAACGGGGGAGGGGCTGCGGTCTGTGTGCTGGGTGGCGGTCTGGGTGGCGGTCTTCAAAATGAGATCAATGTCATGCATGACTGCAGAATAACACATCTGAGCCGTATCAGGCTTTTTCTGTACCGAAGCCTTTTAAGCAAAATATTCAATGGGCTTGTTTGGTAGGAGAAGTATGACCCAACAAATCTCTGTGTATCTCACTGTTAGGCCTTAAACGTCTTTGATACTATGAGGCATCTTGAAAAACTGAATTTCAACAGCCACCTCAAACTAAATGTTGTTGTGTGATAAAGGCATTGTGTGTTTTTACATTTTCTGCACAACAGAAATAAATCATACTATAAATATGCCTCACTGCCGACCTGCTGTCCCATTTGTGCTACATGATGCATGTTTTTGTAGCCAAAGTCCTTGAGAGCTCATGATTCCCTGAAGCTCTCGGCTCGTATCATTACTCTGCATGCTGTGAGGAGAGTGCATCATAAAGACGGAGATGATCTGCAGCCCATGTGAGCACATCCATCTGTGAATTTGCATCTCCATCGTTTCATGCACTAAAACAGAAAAATAATACCATGTGCTGCAGGCTGTATAGAATGTTGGCTGATTGAACCGCTATGATGTTTGACTGGGAGAGCAATTGCTCAGAGAAGCTTCTGGAATAGTGACGTATTGCCCTTTACTGCTAAACAGGCAGTTACTCGATAATCCCACCTTGAGCTGAAAAACATATGGGTGCATCCAAAAAGCAACACGTGGTTGCTCCGTATGAGGGGCTGCGTCATTTAAATGGGCCTCATTCTCACTCAACAGTCTCAGTCACAGTCGCAGAGCGAAATGAGCGATGGACATCATTAATGCACAGATCAGCCGGCTCTTTGTTGCCGCACAAGCGCTCCCTCCCAGCACAGACTAAACATGGCATCAGCTTTCCTGGACTTTCCGGCCAGGGGTCAAGCTGCGTGTCTTTAGCATATAACCAATTAAAGCAGGGGTAGCCAATCTTATCCGCAAAGGGCCGGTGTGTATGTGGGTTTTCGCTGCAACTCCCTAATTAGATTACTAATTAGATAGTTTGATAGTTACGGCGCAGAGCATGGGCCACACATTTTAATGAACTCACTGCACTAAATGCAGTTGCCGAGAGCCTAGATGTTAATTCATGAAAGGTAGCGCTCCCAGCTGGATACGTGCATAATCTTAGCTAGAGAATTGTTCTGGACCTGGAATCCCAAAAAACAGCCCCTTGCCTTGAATTTTCCAAAGGGTGTTTTGCCACATTTATGCATCTGGTATGTTTACCTACCGGATGCATAACAGCTTTTTCATGTTTGGAAATTAAGGTTCTCTAAGTGCATGCTGGTTATACCTAACCATTCTGTGTGGGCTTGTGCGTTCACCAGCTTCCTCTAGGGGGCGAGGCGGAGCACGTTATGAGTTGAGGAAAGGCTGCTTTTCCTCCCTGCACTGCCTGGAGATCAATCAGCCAATCAGTGCTTGGCAAGAGAGCAGAGTGGGTGCAAAGCCTTGTGGGGGGATGACTCTGCAATGTGTTAAGGCCACAGTCGGTGGAAAGACTATGTTAAGGTCATTGTCTGGGGGGAGTACTAGCATTAAAGCCACAGTTGACGGAATGGTGTTGTTCGGGCCACAGTTGAGGGGGACAATGGCGTTAAGGCCACGGTCAGAGGGAACAACTGTGTTAAGGCCACAGGAGACAGGAACGGCAGTGTTAGGGTGACAAGTGGGGGGAACCATAGTGTTAAGGACACAGATGGGAGGGTTGGCGGTGTTAAGGACACTGGTGAGGGGAATTACGGTGTTAATGCTATGGGGGGGACAGCAATGCTAAGGCCACAGTCTGGGGGAACAAAAACGTTAAGGCCACAGTCGAGAGGAATGGCAGCATTAAGGCTAGAGTTGTGGGGAATGGCAGCTTTAAGGCCCCAGTCAAGGGGAAGGATGGTGTTAAGGCCACAGTCAGAGGGAACGGCTGTGTTAAGGCCACAGCCAGGGGGAATGGCTGCGTTAAGGCTACAGGTGGGGGGAATGATGGCATTAAGGCCACAGTCAGAGGGAACTGCGGTGTTAAGCCTACAGCCTGGGGGAATGGCGGTGTTAAGGCCACGGGCAGGGAATGGCTGCATTAAGGTGACAGGTGGATGAACCATAATGTTAAGGACACATGTGGGATGATGGCATTAAGCACACAGGTTGGAGAATGACAGCGTTAAGGCCACAGTCAGAGGCAATGTCTGTGTTAAGGCGACAGGCAGGGGAATGGCGGTGTTAAGGCCACAAGCAGGGGGAATGGCTATGTTAAGGCCACAGGCATGGGGAATGGCTCCGTTAAGGCGACAGGTGGGGTGAACCATAATGTTAAGGACACAGGTGGAGGGAATCATGGTGTTAAGGCCACAATCATGGAGATCGATGGCATTAAAGCCACAGTCAGGGGCTGTGTTAAGGCCATAGCGCTGCTGAATGTGGTTTAGTTCAGGGATATGGTCTTTAAGATTGGATTGAATTTTAATGATGGAATTTAAGCAACGGGTAAAAGCAAATAACGGTAAAAATAACAGATATCTAACCAATGCACAGTGTAATTTGTCTGGGTAACAGCCTTGTAAATTCCCTCATGTCCTCCTAGGCACCAATGACACTGCTTATGAAGACATTCATTATCAATGCAGCTCGGGGCACCTCCGCTCTCTGACTAAATGCATCTGGTCCAGGTGTTTCTCCTAATTTTAGCACCCCTCTAAAACAATATTGAACCTTTCAAAATACACAGCCATTATTTAAGGTCTTAGCAGAAAGTCGAGGTTAAGTCAGCTTCCTCGGCACATTGTGATGCTGTCCTACAATCCCATCATCAAACACACACACACGTGTTCAGATGTCGACATAAATCTTTCCACTATTCGCTGGGATGTGATTCCAGACCCTCTGCATGATGGCAGTATAATTGCTCACATGTGTTTCCTACACTGCTTCCTGCACCCCCCCCCCCCATAATGGCTACCAAATGGGGCCGTCTGCCCCACACTTGCTGCCGATGAGCGCCGCTTTGAAGGACGGCCAGCCGAAGCCCCCCGTTGTTTTCGAGAGAAAATGGAATTTAATGCTTTGAAAGGGTCCTGCTCACATTTTACGGGGCACGGTGATAATTACGGTACCCCCCCCCCCCCCACACACATCCGAGGCCCCCCTGCTGTGAAATGTTTGTGAACACAACCTCGTCACTGCTGATGGTACCGTTTATATGTTATATTTGAAATGTCGTTTGCTAAATGACCGCCTTACAAGCTCACCCCTGATGTGGAATTGACGAGTTTCCTGGAGAATAATATTGTGGTACCGATCATCAGTGTGATTTTTTTTTGGAATTTCCTATCTCATAAAGAGTGTAACTGATTTTATTCCCTGTCACTAGCTGACACACTGGCATGTATAAATCAGACAAATCGTGTTGGAGTGCATGTGCACAGAGGTGAACCTACCCGCCAGTCATTTGACGAATGACTTTCCTCGTTTCCGTGTTGACCCCGGCTCATGGAATGTGTTCCTGATTCTGTCTTGAACGAAACCAGGCCCCCACCCTGCCTGGTCTGGCCTGTTTGACTGATGAGTCCCATGACTCCATGGGGGAGCGCCAGAGAAGGTGGGACGGCTGAGTTCCTCACACTAAGCTGTATTACTCAACTGGTCCCTTCTTCCAGAATCTTCCCCAGAGACATCATGCTTGGGGGAGATATATGACTGGATCTCCTCCCCACGTCAGAGACCAGGGCTGAGGGGCCTTCAAAATTAATTTAAACATTCAATGTGTGTTTGTTGCTGGAAAGCAGGATGAGTTATGATTCCAAGTTAAAGATTATTTTGTTTGCACAGGACTGAGCAGTTTCCACCTGACGACAGCGATGGCCTCCACTTGTTTGTTTTCTGTAACTGATGGTCAGATCCAGCTAAAGGCGATGACCTCAGTGGTCATTCTTTAGCTAAAGCTAAGTTAGATATCTTATGTGCTGGTCAGGGTGGACTTAAAAGGGGAGGGTTTAGGGTGAACAGGCGGGTCAGTGACCAGCACCTCTATGGCTGCAGGACCGGATGGCTGTTTGTCTATGCTGGACTACCTCCACCTCCCCATTTCCCTCCCCTGTTGCAAGTCACGACTTTTTATGTTGTTGGTGTACTGACCATGTGCTTATGTTGCTAAGGTGTTTTTTTCAGTTCCTACATTGTACTCCCTACAGGTGTACAGTCTGGGGCCTGGTTTTTTATTCTCCTCCTCTCTCCTCATATAATCTCTCTGTTCTTCCTATATCCCCCGTCTTCCTGACCTGTCTACCCCCTATAATGTGATGTGTGTATATGTATGGTACATTTTACAGAGCACTATTGCACAGCAGTGAGCAATTCATGATTAATGTCCTAATTTTATTGCGTATTTTGGAGTAGTTTTGGGCAAGATGACATACATACTGTAGATGTATCATGTATGTAACACAGTGATTTTTATTTATTTATACTGCATCTATAAGAAGATAGTCCCACGTTATGGTATGGAGTGATCACAATTGTCAAACGAACTGGACTTTGGGAGTCAAGCATGCTCAGGTGTGTTACCTGTGGCTGTGGTGGCTTAATGGTTAGGGAAGCATGCTTGTAAGTGAAGGATTGTTGGTTTGAATCCCTGACCGGCAAGCTACTACCCCCAAGCTCTGCTTCCTGGGTGCTGAATTAGCTGCCCCCTGCTGTGTTGCAGCATGTCACATATGGGTTAAATGCAGAGGACACACTTGGTAGTTGTGCACTGTGCTGTGGTGTGTCAACTATGACCTCTAATCACCACCAAAGAAAAGCAGTACTGGATGGTGCCCAAGGGTGATTATACTCAAGCCTATCATGCAGTGGGACTTTAAGTGTGTTTTGTCATTTTTATGAGGTGGAGTGACTCTCCCTGGTTGTGTGCACTGCTGCATCATTCTCCCTGATGATAAGGTGAGGTTCCCAGGGCACAGAGATGAGTTTAACCTTCGACCCAAAGCTGACCCCTCCAGCACCTCCCTCACTGGAGAGGAAATGTGATCAGGTCATCAGGAATGTCCCCATCATCACCCTTCTGTACCTCTGGCTATAGCTGACAAACCCCAGCTGGAATGGACCAACCATTCCCGGGGCCCCTTCCCAGACACTGGGCACCATCACGGTCCCCTCATTTCACCACCCCCTTATTTAAAAACCCTCAGTAATGTGAGTGGGGAGAGCCGCACTAGTGGACTTAGGGACAGGTGCGTGTGTGTGTGTGTGTGTGTGTGTGTGT
>JAODJU010000098.1:694538-709894 GCA_026776725.1 Gnathonemus echidnorhynchus | reverse complement strand
GCACAACACTTCCAGCTGCCAAGTTGGTGACACCGTCCACAGACTGCTTCTGTCCAAGAGTGATCTTTATACAATTTCTCACTATGATGCATAACTAATATCGAGATTAAACAAAACACTGTGTAAGATGTTATTGTGACACTTTACTTGTGGGAGCACAAATAGTAATAACTCAATTACTACTGAAGTACTGATTATGAACAAATATATTTTCTACCTGAGATAAAAAATGCGTCACCGTTCATTAATGATGATCGAACATGAGATCAGTATTTCACTTGTGTTATTCATGACTTGTTCATTCTGTAGCTTTAAATTAACAGATATAGTGACAAGTATAGTAACTGCTTGAGATAAAACATGCATCACAATTTATTAATGATGCATTAACATGAGATTAGTCTGTAGCTATGACAAGTTTGTAGTTAATTAATACATAAGTAATAGTATAATGATATATTATTTGTGCCCCCCCAAGTAAAGTGTTACTGATGCTATTCTTTGCTGGGTAACAGCATTGACTTGCACCACATGTTTTTTACCTGAATAACTGTTCAAATGAGCCTTCTTTGTTCATAAAAGGAACCTGCTACTGAACACCTCCTGCTATTGAACACCTCCTGCTCCTGAGCTCCTCCTGCTCCCAAGCACCTCCTGCTCCTGAGCTCCTCCTGCCCTCTAGCTCCTCCTGCTTCCGAGCACCTCCTGCCTCTGAGCTCCTCCTGCTCCCAAGCTCCTCCTGCTCCTGAGCTCCTCCTGCTTCCGAGCTCCTCCTGCCCCTGAGCTCCTCCTGCCTCTGAGCTCCTCCTGCTCCCGAGCTCCTCCTGCCCCTGAGCTCCTCCTGCTCTGGAGCACCTCCTGCCTCCGAGCTCCTCCTGCCCCTGAGCTCCTCCTGCCCCTGAGCTCCTCCTGCTCCCAAGCTCCTCCTGCCCCAGAGTGGTGGGTTTCCATTATTTCCCGCTGGTGGTGCGAGGCTTTATGCTGTTGTCCTTAGCCTCGCTCGCTCCCAGAAGGCCGTGCAGCAACACTCCCACAGTCCTGGTAGCGACACCATAACTGCCCCGACCCCAGCGATCCCCCCGCCAAACCCCACCATGACCCTCCACCAGCTACAGCAGTCTAGCCGTGCCACCCCCCGTAACTCGGTCCCTGCCCCCCACAGAAGCAGATCCAAACTTGTTCAGACGGATCATAGGGTGGCGTGAGAATCGGGGCTGCGGGCAGGAATCAGCGGCACCTTCATCTAAATCATGCTTTTGGGTCATTGCTCCCTGTGGACTGGCTACGGTGCCTCAGGCTCCTGGCGGAGAGTCACCAGGTAACAGACGCTACATCAACCCTCCTGTAACCCCCCCCGCTCACAGCCTCCCTCAGAGATGAACTTCACATTACCTCCTGACATTTTTACTCAGTTAGGTATTATAGGGGGATTAAAATAGAAAATCATTCAATTGCAGAATTTATAAAAGGAATGGAAATGGAAATTGAACCAGTCTGATAGTTTTACCCTCACAGCATTCTGATGAATAAACAGCTGTGTTTTCCATCTTCATTAATGCACTTCTGGTCATAGAGGAAGTCCCAGTAAACTGGGCCGGGTTGGTTCCTGGAGATAGAGCACGCTGCCCCGCCCTCGTAAATCACTGATGGGGGGCAATTTCTGCTGAGCCTGGATGAAATCGAATGAGGCCAGCAGGCGTGGTCATGCATTAATGTTCAAGTTTATGCCGCGTTCATTAAGGACGTGTCCTTCGTTAAGGAACGCCACATGAGGTGTCCAGGTCTCTCGCGCCGCAGATGAGATTTGTACAGCGTGTGCCAGCCGTCGCCCAGCTGTGACAGTGCCCCCTATTCTGCAGATGGAGAGATCCGAGCTTCAGAACATAGAGATAATCACTTTTTCTGCCCAAATCAAGCTCTACCTTGGAAATGTCTCAGTTCAGCCCTGAGGCACGACATAATTTATGGTCCAGTGTCACAGACAGCAAAGACGCTTACCCCTTAGAGCAGTTTAAACGCTCTTGGACTGTGTTATGGTTGGATTTTTCACTCTGTTTTTAATGGCACATTATTCACTCCTTGACATACACAGCACACATGAAGCACAGCAACATCTGTGCTACCTACCCTGACATTTCAGAAGCTGAGGTCACGGCGCTCGCTGGAGGAAGGCCATCGCGCGTGATGCCACACGGGGCCCACTGACGCCTCCCGGTTCCACTCCCACCCCGCAAATCATTCACAGGCAGCCGCTGCGAACGGACCCGCACCTACCAGCCGGCCTCGGCCTGCGGTGGGTCCTCTAAGACATGCCGACATCCCACAGGCACGCAGTAAAAGCTGCTGCTTGAGGAGATGAAAGTGGCCTGGCATTCATTTGCAGTTTCCAGAAAATGCTAAGGAAGGCGTGTAGCTTTTAGTCGTGCAGCAGAACCAAAGCAGTTTGCAGGAGAGACTGTGATGACTGGGGGGGGTTCAGCCGTGTGGAGGGATTATTTCAAACGCTGAGGACGTCTCACCTTAATCCCTTAGTGTTCTGACGGACATGGGGAGTAGCAGAGCCGACAGTCAGTGAGCTGCTGCCAGAGCTGTTTGCAGCCCTCACTTCTTCTACAAAAACACACCATAGGTTTCTCTCTTTTTAAAACCCTGGTGAGACTCCATGGGTTTCATGTCTTGCTGCTCTGTTTTTAACACAGGAGTTTTGTACTATACAAAACGGACTTGTGTCACAGATAAATACACTTTCCATCATGATGAGACTCTTGGATGATATATGTGTAAATGAGTTTCCTTTTAGGGACTTTTGAATCCAACCTTCCAGATCACCCACGCCAGCCGGATGATGGTAATGCTGATGTCGTCTAGTGAGCGTTAGTGATCATTGCTAAAGCTTGCTGCTCAGAACTTCCTGACGAGTGTTAGATTGAACAGCAGCATCTTCATCCACTGTTCTTCACTTCAAAGCCCTGTAAGACTCTCCTGGCCCTCTGATACCAGCATCTACAAAAACCTGAGATGATGGAGCTCTGCTAAGTGCAGCGACAGGCAATGAACTGGGAGACCGAGTATCTTAGGCTTAGATTACATATCTGTCCCTCTCAGCCATCTTTGACAACAGGGACCTAATCAATCTGGTCTTTTTCTCCTCCGGGGTTTAACCAATTTAAGGATCAAGCTCCAGCACTGTGGGAGGAAACGTCACATCCCCCCGATCGCCCACTAAGCCCCCCCCTTCCCCCATGATGAAAGGCCAAGAGTCCCGGCGGGCGTGAAATGACATCTTCGTCTCATCAGCAACCCGATGCCTCCCAACAGGAGTCTGACAGGCGGCCCTTTAATCTGCAGGCTGTGAGGGTACTGGGGTGTGTCTCTGGAGGTCATGGGAACTGGGACTGTATGGTGCACACATACAGATGCACGCACCCAAACACACACACTGTAAAGTGGTGTGTGTGCATGTCCAGAGGATTTGCGCTTGCAGAAGGCTGGTCTGAAACAGTACAGGTTGACCTCCAGTGTTTTCTACCCACGACATATAAAGTGAACCATTGAACCATCATGTTCTGAGCCAGCAGATGGTGGACAATGGTACTTTTTCTTAGATTTGGAAGCATTTTAATTAGAATTTATTTATTAGGGTTAGGGTTAGGTTAGGGTTAGGGTTAGGGTTAGGGTTAGGGTGAGCACCCTGCCGGTGGATCGTGGTTCTTCCCTCCCTCCTCAGACCGCTCTCGGTAGTCGCTCACCCCCACTGGCAGTGAGTGCCCCACAAGCCTTGTTGTTTAGGAGATGCTCTGACCCAGTGGTCTGACCATAATCATTTGGCCCTTGTTAAAGTCACAAGGCTAGTTTACCATCTAATACATCCCAGACTTTGACACGCACTGTTACTAGAGAGTCAACATTATTCGCTTCATGTGGAGGTGGTCATAATGATTTGGCTCATTGGTGTATATTTGTTAAGAAGGATACGTATTTATTAAAAAGACCACTCTTGTTTCCCCGTGTCAGATCTGTCATTAACGTTCGTCCTGTGCTGCTCCCTGTCTACTTTAATAAAACCCCGTTTACCTGTATTCACAGCTTCCTTAGCCTGCTTCTCCATTCCCTGCTCGTTCGCTCGCACAGGTTGTGACAACAATAACACGTATTAAATGCCTTATAACTTATCTGCCTTAAAATCGATGTGACAAAACTGTGACAGATTAAAACAAAAATGCCTCATTAATGATTGCGGTCACATGTATCATCTGCATGTCTCTGACATACAGTATATCCACAAACGAATATATCTACGAACTGTATGACACAGAGAAAAGATAAATCTGCCACTTTTAGAACATATTGTATGTCGTTCACAAAAAGACTGGCCCTGTTTTTAGTACGTGATAATTGAATTCATCGATTCTTTGTCTGATACGGGCAATACGCCCATTGCTCGCGGGCCGAGTTCAGCACAGCCGTCCTAAACGTCACACCCAGACACGCCTCCTCTCTCTGAAGCTGCTCAGTGACATTTAAGAAGAACATCGCACATGTCCTACTTTTTGATCAATAAGAAGCTCAGCTTGATCCGTGTCTCCATTTCAGGACGCACACGCACGGATCGAAAAACGCCTGCATAGTCACGCGTGTGTTACAGCTTCAGGCTTATTCCTTCATACACGGGACCCTCTGCATGAGAGATATCTCCATCATCTCCATCTCTGAGGGACCCATCCGTAAGAGCTACTGCATGCCGCTAGCAGACAAACGATGTCTCTGAGGTCAGCATGTCTCGATTCATAATCTCTCGATGAAATGCGACACAGCCTCTACTGTATAATATGTTAGATTGGTTGAACAGCTGTGCTGATTTAATAGCCAATCAGGGGGTTCTCCCCAGCTGCTTAATGTTGTGTCATTGGCTCAGGCTTCTCCCCCCCAGATCTGGGGGGCTATCTGGGGGAAAGGACACTACATCCACTGATGAAGATGGGCATTAATGTCCCGCCCTGCTTGAGCAGCACCTGCGATCAGCAGCTTCAGCTTGACTTCATCTAGAGATGGATGTTGTCACTGTTCACCTGTTCTAAATAAAAACGTCCCAGGTGCGAGTCCTCAGCACGACAGCATCCCGGCCTCCAGCAGCGGTGCCTAAAAGAAAGATACCAAACTGAGTAACCTGTAAACGGCACCAGCCAAGAGGCAGTGAAGGTCCAATGCCATGCAACCAACCAGCTACAACCAGACCATCGTCAGACACCTGTGAAGATTACAGAGGCAGCTTTCCGGTACTCCTGATCCTTCCTGAGGTCCCGCATCGCACCTAAGTGAAGAGAGGTAGTTTAGGGATGGGTGGATGGATGGATGGATGGATGATGCAGTAGAAGTAGAAGGACCCCAAGCTCCATGTGCATCATACACTGAGTACAAGGCATACAGCCCAAAGACTAGGAATATAACCCTTGTCCCTAACTGCATACCTGCATTCTAAAGTCCTCTGACGATGATTATCAAGCAGCGGCCGTTCTCTGAGTTTAAATTAAAACCCGAGGCTGGTGAGCCTGGCGCCCGTGCCTGACTGAGCCCCTGGCATTGCCCGCGCCCTCCAGCCGGGCACAGCCTGCTCCTCATTATCGGCTCTGTGACTCCGGCTGGACTCGGACCCGCTGGAACCACGAGTGATGAGCTAACTGTGTGCAACTGAACCAGCCCTCTGCTGTTACCATTTTCGACAGACACATCTTCCAAGACGGTGCCCGTTTGGTGCCTAAATCAGAAACGACAGCGTTTGTGGTTTTATATCGTGGTTCTTGCTGAAAACAATAACAATGACACTTCTATACAAATGTGAGTGTTTAATTTACTGTGGGGCTTGTGTTAGTCTCTTGGTTTGGTCCACGATCTCCCTGAGTCCCTGAAACCCAAGCGGAAACCAACTCCGACCAGACAGGCCAGATCTGGAGATCTAACAAATGATCCTCACGCCCCGAAAACAGCTCTGGCGAGCAGATCTGAGGAGTCAAAGGACCCGCATGTGGCGCAAACTGAATCTATTCTCACACCGTCCGGCATAAACAATGTATGAGTCATATTCCATTTTTGATAGCAGTTTCCCATTAAAATAGGTACACTTTTAATTAAAGATGTCAAGATTATAATAATTTTTAAGGTTTTTTCCAGCAAAAAAATGATGTATGTGTTTGCTTACTGAGAGTCTATCAGACCTTAACCTAACCCACGTGGGTTTCATCCCTGGTTGACAGAAGTTACGCCAGTGGCAAGCGTGATGACAGCAGCAGCGGCTGGGTGCTAGTGATCTTCTCTTCTGCAATCCCGTGGCAGACTGATCACCAGGCCACGTGCTGACAAATACCACAGCTAATGAGATCCAGCCGGCCGGATTCGGGATAAAGAAAGCCAGCTGTGGGTGGCCTGCATGGTTTGTTGCCAAGGCGACAGTTCGGGATTGAGTGGGTCCACAGCTCAGTGGTATCAGTATTTGTGGGGTTTCTCCCGCAGTTGGTTGCTCAGTTTTGTGCCCCTTTCCTACAAGGCCCTTGACAGTCTGTCACATTGACTTTTGATGGCAGTCTTTTGTCTCAATCCTCTGCTGTGCTTCTATCTGAATTCCCCCCAGACCACAACAGTTCTTCCCTGAAAGTCTGAGCTGGAGCGACTCTCACAGGAACGGCTTCAGAGGAACCACAGAGCAGCTTGCCGTACGACCGGGCTGACATTTCGTATCGTGAGGCGTACAGGAAATAAGAACGTTTCTTCCCAGGCTGCTCGTTCAGAACTGGAACTGATTTAACAGCTTAACTGAGGCCTTTAAAGATTGGCAGTCTTCACTTGTGGGTCAGGGCTTGATCTCAGACGGGTCTGGGACTGTGCCAGTGAGTCACACGTCGCGGATCTACTCCAGGCCAGACGGCCATTCCAGAACCTGTCCCCAGCTGGGCGTCCTTCTCGCCGTACCCACTGCCAAAGAGCCTGAGGCGCGACAGTCTGCCAGGGCCTGGAAGCGAGTCGAAGCTCATCTACGGCACCAGGAAGCCTCTGCTGGTGAAATGCGGTTCCGGAGTTTGCTGCAGTTCAAGTGCTGCTCTAGCACAGACACATGAAAGATCGGGAGCCACCAGAGACTGCTGCTTTCCAACAGATTATCCAATGAATGTGAAGATGGCGCCCATGTTGAATTCTGTCCTAAAAAGAGCTTAAGGAAGCCAATGACATAATTCATTCAAAATGGCTCCCATGGCCAGCACTGATAAGGCCTCTGACTTTAATATGAAGATAGTAGCATCTATTTAACTACCTAGTTGACTGAGAAGCAACAAGGAGAATTGGGAATTAGTGTCACCTTCAGGCAAACGCCTGTTCTCTGATTTGGCTGCACAGGAGGTGAGGAAGCATTACATTCAACCCCCACTGCGGGTCCATGGTACACATTTGCTGCCATGTTGGGTGAATTACAATGAACAGCAGGTCCAACTGGTCTTGATATGGAGATCCTGAATAATAATCAGTCACCCAACGTATCTGCTTCTTGGGCTTTAAGCGGTTCCTACTACATCGAGACAACACTGAGAGGAACCGTTTCACACGGGTGAGTAAGATCCCCACCGTCAGACAGGCCGCTTTTTGATTCACTCATTAAAGTCTCACGAGGATCACGGCACACAGATTAAGCATGCATAATACATCAAATGGGAGTCTGGTGTGCACAGCGTTAACTGTTAATTAAACAATGTGGCACTTTAATATTTTGCGGAGCACAGTCCTGAACCATATGGCCAGACATGCCCAGGTTCACATGCTGAAGTGATTTATACGCTGGTTTTTATGACTTGTGTTTACTAGGTGGATTTTGTTTTTTAATCAAAGTGTGGACGGTATAGAGTCGTTCCGCCCACTAAGTTTTGTGTTGTCACTCAGGATGACCTTCATTAAAACATCTTGCCTTTTCTGTCGATGTTTAGGGCTGGTCTTTGTTAATCTGAAGGTCCTGATTCATTAGCGTCATTAAACAAAGGTGCCTTATCTCCTGTCAAACGAATCTTAAACAATCTAGTTTCCCGAAACAGCTTGTGGGCAGTCAACAATTGTAGTAGAGATAAAACTGCTAACATTCGGCAAAGAGGTGTTTAAAGGTGCATCAGAAAAATCCTCTGAAATTTTTAATAATCAGATGCATTTTCCAGAGATAGGTATGTATTCAGGTGTTTATTGTTTACTTGGAAAACTCAGTTTGATCTAATTTATTTGATGAGGCCAAATAATGCAGACTGAGCTCTGCATTTGCAGAGTGATGTGTCTTGAGGAAGAACTGTGAGGTCATGCCTCTCTGTGAAGGGCTGCCTGTGGCACATCTGGGTCACCTTGGGGGAACAAAATATGACGTAACAAGCATGGTGACCAGGTGAAGCCCAGATAGTGGGCGGAGTGAGCAGAAGGTGTGGGTGTATTTAGTGAAGCCCTGTCATGCAGGGAATTTACTGGGCGGCGGAGGTGAGGTGGCCAAAAGGTTTCACACTCAAACGTCTCCCGCTGGCTTTAACCTGCAATCGCTCTGGCTGAACAGCCAGCTGAGGAAGCAGATACAATTATGAAACTGCAAGACCTGTATGGGCCCTAGGTGTGTTAAGGCATTAAAATTATGAAAAACAGGGTCGGGATTTTGGAAGACGTGCTCCACATGGGGGCAGGTGTCTCCTGAAAATACAACGTGAGGTGACTTTTCTGACGCTTTGACCAAGATTATTCATGAGGGTCACCATAGTAACTCCTAGATAAACATGGAGCTCCAGACCATTGGCTCACATCTCACTCCACACAAGGACAATGAACAAGCTACACATCATTTTTCTATTGGAACCATTGTGAAAAACCATCCACTCAGTATTGCCAGAAGCTTCTGGCACACCTGTCAGGCCGCTGCATGCCGGGGGCTGGGGGGGCGCCACGCCCATCCACCACTTCTTATCTTCCTCATATTCGAGACACCTGACTTTTAAAGAATCACCTATTACACAGAGAATCGCCGTGACAAAGCCAGTCCGGACCCCGCCCACAGCCAAGGCCTGCCCAGGCACTAAACTCCCCCCATTCCCACCCACCTCCAAAACCGCAGCCTTTTGGTTTCCGGAGCCACATAACTTGCACTCTGCAATTTTATTGCAGGGCGTGAAAATAACCAGCCATGGAGCTAAAGGTCTTTGTTACCTTTGATTTTTGAAGCTAATCTGTATTATTAGGTCTTTTACAGCATTTAGCTTTGGCACTGGGAAAACTGCACTTTCACCAGACAGAGTAGCGTTTCCCCTCTAAAAAAATCAGTCTGAATTCCTTTGTAACTGGACCCTAGACCACAGAATCATTTACATTTTTGTGGATTCAGTCTGACAGATTCCCCAGGAAAACTGGAGAGAGCATATGGGTTTAGGGGAGGGGGCTGCTGGGAATCCATTAGTATTCAGTCCATTTCAGTGTTTTTATTTAGTGCCCTTATGTCCTGGCTACAGAGAGCTTAATGAAGGTTTTTCAACCATGGAAATTAATGTTAAAAAAAATCCAGCGTCTGTGTGTGTGCCAGAGGAATACGTCACTTTGCCACACCCCATCGATCCTCTCCGGTGTCAGGACACCCAGGCTCCATGCCAGGGTCACAGACTGAGCAGGGTGGGGGCTGGACTAGCGTAACACTTTTTGTCCATATAAATGAAATAGAAAATAAAATGATTAAGCGATTAACATATTAACTGAGCAGCTGGGAAACCCAAACCTGGTTAAGACTCATCACCTGCCTCTGCTCGAAGGGTCAATGGCATGCACACACACACACACACACACATGCACGCACACACAGGTTTGCAATTATATCTTTGTGATATGGAAGACTCTCCATTCACTCCTGCCCAGCCCTAAGCATAAGCATAAGTAACGAAACAAAATATGAGACCTTTGGCATTTTTAGTTTTTTGATTGCATTCACAGATCTTTGTGGGGATCTGAAAATGGTCCCCACAACGTCAAAATAACAGGTTTTTATTACATTGTGGGGGACATTTGATCCCCACAATGTAACATAAACGTAATCCACACGCACACACACACACAGTCTCACTGTCGCATTCTCATACTGCTGAGCTCTCCCTGTTACCTCCGCTATTTGTTCTTCCGTCCGAATGGGCATAAAGCCGCACCCTTGTTCATGGCTAAATCTTCATCCTGTACATTTATATTTACTCATCAGGGTTCGGTGTGGTTAGTCACCGAAGCCAAGCTGCGAACAAAATCGCTGATCTTTTAGCAAACACATAATCATAATCAGTATAGTAATGGTAATTCTCCCACGAGGGTGTGTCCATTACAAGTGAATGTGTAATCTATCTGGTTACAATCCCCCAACATTATTCACACAGTACGGTCTTTGCACAGTTATACCCTGAATGGCAACGTTTTACACTTGAAGCAGTGGAGCTATTGAAAAACGAGCGATTGGCTCTCAGTACAGGTATAATGGGGTAATTACACCGGTTAATCCTCCCTGGAGTGAAAAGCACAGGACACACCGGACGTCGGCGGTTTTTCTTTTAGAAGTCGGGGGCTCGCGGGGTCCCAGTGTTGGTGGGGTTCTTTTAAGTATTTATTTGTCCACGATAACTGTAACAACCCGCAGGGAAATTAACACTGAAGAATTAATGTTTTGTAAATCTACACGAACTTTTTAACACTTATTTCCTCTGGAGATGCAAACCGTTCAAAATAAATCAACATCAGAGTATTTGAAGACACCCCCCCCCCTTATTTATTGGCCGTCTAGCCGCTCCTATCTCGCCAAAACTAATTTACTCCGTAATTGCTAAGTTAATTGAATTCACCCCTTCGTTTTGGCTGGAATTGAGACGCGGGTAAAGCGGTCCAGGCCGGGGCACGTTCCCCATGAAAAGCATTGCTGCTAACAATTACTTAGTTGGGACCAAATGCCTGACGGGGGTTTTTAGGAAACGCAGCCGCGGGCGGCCTTTGAGGAGCGCATGTGGAGATCGGGGCCGCCGGGGCTGCGCGGCTCACAGACCGCCACATGTGGCCCGCAATGCGCCGGAAAAGTGTGCACGAAGCAGGGCGTTTTCATATTCACACGGTCTGACCCTTTTAAAAAAGCATTAGGTAAATTGGCATGGAGTGATCTCCTTGTGGAAAAAACCTGGGAATTTTTAGAAACTTAATTTGATCAGGAGTTGAGTGTCCCAGTGTCCGAAGGGGGGCGCTGTTCTTGTAATTATTCTCCGTGCAGGTCCGTTCCTTCGCCGCCTTTCTGTGTGAATGCGGGGAAGGGGAGGGCCGGCTCAGCTCGGCTCGGCTTTCCGTCGGGTATATAAACGAGGACATCCCACTCTGGGCGAAACAGTTACGTTGTGAGGGGCAGGTGGACGCTGCCGCTGTTTGGGGGGAAGATCGGACTGCCTTTGTGTGCGTGAACCTCTGCGCTTCCCAGGACTACCTGAAAGCAATAAAAACACATCAATGAAGGAAAGAAGACAGAGCCAGAAGCTGCCGCTTAAATCCGGAATGGATCCCAACCAGAGTGTGAAATGCAAGATAGTGGTAGTGGGGGACAGCCAGTGCGGCAAGACGGCGCTGCTGCACGTCTTCGCGAAGGACTGCTTCCCAGAGGTGCGTCCCCATCGCGTCCCCGTTCGCGTCTCCATCGCGTCCGCTGACTACGCTACCGACCTGTTGGCGCGTGACGAGCGCGAAATCAGGTGTTGAAAAAGTTTCGGCGTTTCCGCGCGCGGCGGAGATCGGCTCGGCTCGGCTGATTTACTCGTGTTGGCTGCTTTACAGCCGTTGTTTGCAAAGTGCCATTTGCCTCACTTGTACGTCGCATTGGACAAATTAAAATGAATGTTGTAACTGGGCTTGGATGTAGTCGGTATGAACTGTTCACTAGCAGTTAAATGATAGCGCAATTATATGTTCCTTATATAATTTATAAGCCAATTTGGTCCAAATTCAACAGTCCACTGTACTTCTCATTATATAATGTGTAGCATTGGCGAAGAAAGCACCAGAGTTTTGTTGTACACGTATAATGACAAACATATTTTATTCCGTTAAGAGTAAGCTGGCGGCACATTGAACGGATTGTGATGGGAGCGTATTCGGTTGGCTTGCTTTAATGGTGACTGTATTTGCTTGTCTGTCTATCCAGAACTACGTCCCCACTGTGTTTGAAAATTACACGGCCAGCTTTGAGATCGATACGCAAAGGATTGAACTCAGTCTGTGGGACACCTCAGGTAAGGACTGGAGCGTCGCCGCGAAGTCCGGCCTTTGCGATTTCGGTTTGGTTCAACTTCATAAACTAATAAACTCTGCAAGAGTTCCCTGGGCTCCTTTAAAATGTGTAGTACTTCGGTTATTGCTTTGTTCCTCTGTTGTCTTTCTGTGCCAAACTCGAATGCGTCCTCCGGTGATTTATTCCAGAAATTTTTGCGTCCTTTTGTGAATTATGAAAAACCCTTAATGTGTTTTGACAGTTACATTGTTGTATGTGAGGTAGGGATTAGTGACGATGTGGTTTTAGGTGCCTAGAAACCCAGGCGAAATCTCTCCCTGCTTCTTGCTTGTTCTCTAACCTCAGCTCGCGCTGTACCGGGGGCTGCCGCTCTTTTACTGTGATCTGCTGCTTATTTACCCAGCTCCCCTAGTCCCTGGTGACCCCTACAGTCGCTTAAGGTGTATTTTTCATAACAGACCCTGAGCATTTCTCAGCAGGGCAAATATTTATCAGTGCTTGCTTAAACCATGACTGATGCCAGAGTTTGCGGGGGACAGCATGAAATCGGGAGTTTTGACTGGGCACCGTGAGAAATGCTTTCCTCAGAAGATGGTATGAGTGACTCCTGACCGCTGGAATGTGAGGAATGGGCTGACCGTGCGATGGACCAATAGCTTTGCTCCCTGCCTGAGCCCCGCCCACTTCCCACATGGATACTGGGGGCTGGTCCTGTGCACCACTGGTGATGGTTCTGGCACCTCCAGTGTCCCTTATATGAAGCCCCTTGACCAAATGCTCTGTGGCGAATCACCCTTTGATCTACAAATGACGATGTTGGCTTTCCATTAATTTTGGAAAACTTTTATGTTTAGCTTCTAGCTTGCCCGGTGCTAATCTATGAGGCTTTCAGTGACGTTTCGAGAGACGTGGTTTGTCTGGGTGTCGTAGTTAAAACTCTTCCTGTCATTTTGTACGAAATGCTGATTTGTTAATTTACTTTAACACATCTCACTTTTGTATGTAGAGCTGGGACTGGCCATAGCAGATTATGGGTCCTAGACTCTGGCTCTGTGTTAAATGCCGTGCCAGATGCCTGCCCAGGCTGAGATGGGGGGGGGCGTCTAATCCTTGAGTGAGCTTCCCAGACACGACTGCAGCATTCCTGGGAAGTGCTGGCATTGTGCGCTGGGAAGAGTGGAAATCCCATTGGGGTTCCTTTCGTTTTGGGATTCCGGTTGATGAGTGACTGATCCATTTTGAATTCTGACAATCCGGTGGGGGGCTTCCTGAGAATTCCCACTGACATCGGAGCTGCTTGTCACTGGCATGGGACGGCGGTGCTCCATGACGGGAAGCTGCTGCTGGGGCCCCTGAAACACAGCTTGGCCCTAAGCCAGGAACAGCTGCTGTACGTGAGCAGCACCCCCCCCCACCTATTGTTTGGGCCACAAAAGCCAGGGACAACTCCGGCATTTGTCAACAGTCAAGATGGTCTGGAAGCGGTGAGGCGGGTGGGGCAGTCTGGGAGGCGAGTCGTTCAGTGGGGGTGCTTTGTGTTGACCCCCCCCCCCCCCCAGACCTGGCCCGGAGAGGCTCTATATTCAAAGGAGCTTCTTCTGCGGTCATTGTTGGGGTGTGGAATGTTCCCTGCCGCTCTGAAAAGCAAATGTGGCTGGATCCATTTGCGTCGGGAATGAGTCTTAATGTTATCTTTTGTCACAGAATAGCTCCGTGTTATGCGTGGAATGTCGGTGCTTCTCCTAAAGGTCAGGGAGATCTGGAGGAAGGTCATGGGGATCTTCTCCAGCAGATCTGCAGCTCCCCGTGATCTCTATCCCCGGTAGTGAAGCACCGACAGACTGAATCCCTTCAGACCTGCTGCTGAAGTTGCTCTGCAGGCACTTGTGGCTAAAATCCTTTGTCGTCTCCCCCAGCCCTTCCGATCCTGGGTAATTAATACAGCATTGCCTCTGGCTGAGCAGCTGTTGGACTGACACCCCCCACCTTGATCAATATCCCCTCCCCACTGCCGCACGCTTCTTGTTTACAGAGGAGCTGGGTGCTGGGTGGGGGATCTCCTTGGGGCAGTGGCAAAGCCCTTTGTCCCCTGATTAGCTGTGAGGGAGTTAATGAGCCTGCTGCCACCTCTGCCCCCCCTCGAGTCAGTTAGGCATTGGTTGGTTGTAATTGGCTGTGATCTGTGTGTGTTGTGGAGGGGGGGGGGGCTCGGAGGTTGCATGCGATTTGTGTTTTGGTGCTGCTATAGAATGTGTAGCTCACAGTTGTCCCTGTTATGTGCCGACTGTGTTGCCCGCTGTGTTTGGGCAGCTCCGAGCTCCTCCTGTATCCTGGGCCTCATATTCTACGTTCATTCTCTCCCTTTGCTCACCCGCGGGTTTTATGCGCCACACCATCGATCCCCGACCCCTCTGCCGCTCGCGTCACCCGTTTCCGAGTCGGACAGATCGCGGCGGCATTCCCAACATTCCTTCACTGGATGGCTCGTCCTTCTTTGGGAGCCTTTGTGTGGATACTCTTTCGGAATTTGGGGACGTGTCATTAAGATTTTCTGCTCTGATGGTGACTGAACGTCTGGACCTGCGAGAGCCTGAAGCCGCGTCTCGAGTGTCCCAGAACGTTGGGGATTGATCTCCGGGTTGCAGCCTCGGTGATATGAACTTATGGAGAGCTTGGAGACGCTGTTTTGGGTTGGATGGCTGCTATTTTTGTAATTAGAGTGCGATTTGGTGACCAAGTGCATTTTGTCAGTCTGGGATTGGGGCCAGTGGGTGATAGGAGGTGGATGTGCCCTTGGAGGTGTTGATGTTGTTCAGACCTGAGTAGTGTAGAAACTGGCACCTGAACGGGCCATTTTTTCCAGGCCCGCTGGGGGCCGTGGATCGATGGTCCACTGAGGATCTCAGCCACTGAAAAATGACACTGCTCGTGGGGGGGGGGGCACATGGTGTCCCCCGGGCTGTAACACTGCTTCTGCAGCAGGTGCTGGCCTGGGGGTCGCCTGTGCTCGTCACTCACGCGGGGGGGGGGGGGGTCGCAAAACGTGTATCAGCAGGGGAGGCGGCGC
>JAODJU010000098.1:676613-690895 GCA_026776725.1 Gnathonemus echidnorhynchus | reverse complement strand
CACCCCACACCCCACACGAGCCCCTCAGGGGGACACAGACCAGAGGCAGCTGGCCCCAGCACCTTCCGGCACAAGTTCCGATGGCCTCTAGTTTCTGAATAACATATTTTGAGAACCCCCAGGGACGATCGCTCGGACCATCCTGCTTGCCTCACTTTATCCAGCCTGGAAGTGATGTCACTTCCTGAGGAAGTGGTGAGGGTTTGGCGGAGCCTCTGCAGGAAATGAGGAAGCTATCTAATCGTGGCTCGTCCTCCTTGCACAGGGTGCTAAGCTTTTGCTTCTGATAAAGGACAGGTTTCTCTTAAAATGAAGAACAGCCAATCACTGTGGACCCAAATAAATGCCCCCTCCCCTATGCCGTGGGTTTGAAAGGTGAATACAGGAACTCCTTTGTTTTGCAGATCTGTCGTAACAAAGATCAGCTGTTATGCTAGTTTTTCATATTGTCTTGTAAAAACCTCACACCCTGTGCAGATAGTTTTCCAGCCAAAGAGTAAAATCTGTGGCAGCAGTGACACTGCAGGTTGATCCAAACTGGACCTTCGAGAGGCATGTGGTAGGCGGGCCAGAGCATGGTACCCCTGCTGCCCTGCAGGTCCTCACAGGCTGGCACCCTAATCGGGATGCCTGTGGTCTGACTGCTGTCTTTGCTCTGAAGTGCCCAACTATGCAAAGCTTACTTTGATCCTGGGGGGGCACCCAAATACGAAAGAAACCAATGAAGAAGATGAAGAAGTGTGTTTGTATGTTTTTCCCCTATAATTGTTTTTCTACACAATATATGAGTTTTATGTTTTGGTCAAACTTAAGTTCTGGGTACTGAACAGTTCGGACTGGAAATTCATCCCATTGTGTTGTGGCTTTGTTAGCATTTGCTAAGAGCTGCATCAGTGCAGCCCCAGCCGTGAGATGGACCTGGTGCAGGGTTTAGCGCAGTATTATTGGTTCATGTTCTCTCTATTTAAATGTAAAAATAAATTAAGTTAAATTGTTCCATGTAGAGCAACCCATTTTTTGGAATGTTGTCTATCATTGTTCATGCAGTATTTATTGAAGTATATATTTTCCTTTCAAAATAAATATTTCAGCGCAAAGTGCCTTTTGTAAATGATTTTGTGATTGAAGCCCTGTTTTGTTTGACCAACTGTACCACACCAACAAGCGTTAAAATCACCTATAAAGTGGTAGGTTCCCTGCCTCCTGATTGGTCAGTGTCTATGGAGGCATGGCTGGTCAGCTCATATTGCCTGAATTACACCCTGTGAATAAGAGCTGTTCTCCAATTGCAGATATGGAGCATGATGTCAGTCTGCTGAGGTGTCTGTACACACAGATGGGTGTATTTGCAGTGGCCATGTTGTGCATGCATGTTTGTATGCTGCGTCGGCAAACTTATCCTGCGGAGGAGTCTTTGGGACTGTGGGTGTTCCTGTCAGGCATGGTGCATCACTCCTTTGCCACAGACAGGGGTGCACATACAGGACGCTGCAGTTAGTAATTGCTCATTTTAGCAGTGTCAGCATGTGGCACTGGGGGGCGCTCTCACAGCCTCCCCGTTACGACGCCTCATCATGTGCTGTCAGTTGCCTGCTGTCATGGTCAGGGGACAGTTTAACCCGTTTGGCTGCGTCAGGCACTGCAGAAACGCACGGCGGTAATGTCTCCTCCCGCTCTCCTCCCGCGTGTTTTATTGGCCGAGGGCCAAGCCTGGAGTCCATTTGCTGAGCTGTGAACATTTACTGGTTTTGCTCTTCGCAGGACAAACAATCTTCCGGAAACTCCTCCTCGCGAACGATCGGGCTTATATACCGCCTAATGGATGCTGCCCAGACCCGGCCTTGAGACTCATCTCGAGAAGCTGTATTCTGATGCTTCGTGTGGCTATGCCCATCGCATTTGGGGTCTGTGATTGTATCCGAGCCCCATGTTGTTCCTTGACTGGTGCTCGATCCTGGCTGTTGTCGTTATCAGGGTGGGGTTTTCTCCTAAGATCCCCTTTGTTTACACAACGTGCCGAGATCGGATGCCTGCACTGCGTTCCAGTGGATGGTGTTTGGGGAAAGCTGCCCTCAACGTGACCTTGCATGCCTTTGCCCTCTTCCTTTCTATCTGATCATAACCTCGGATTTCTGCCAGTGACAGTTAAGATCATTAAAGGAGTTGCTTTTGAAAAAACATTAAACCCGTTTTTGTTTTCATTTTCACAAATAAAACTTTCCCCGTTAATGTACAATGTGAAAATTTTGAAATCCTGCAGCCAGGCCAACCTTGTCATTGCTGCATGATGTGATGTCAGATTCGATGGAATTTATAAAAGACCGGTGGGTTTTGTGGTGCCCTGGTCACAGCTCACAATCCTAAAATGAGAGATGATCTGAGCACCCAACAACTGTGCTCCTCATTCTGGACACCTTCCTTTCCGCTAATTAGGTTTTGGTTGGTGATGCAGAGGGATTCCTTAACAGCTTGATGTTAGTGGAGGAAGAAGATCATATGATGAGAAATCCAGACTTGGCGGGGGGGTGGTGGCACATGTGCGGTACAATGGGACTGCTGTTTGTCCCTTAACTCAAGTTGTCATGTCACACGGATGGTCCCTTTCTGCTGATGTCACATCCTGTTCCTGTAGCGTAGGCCTTGAGGAGTGAGGTCATTTCCCAGAGGAAGGAAGTTCTTCCTGGGCTCAGCAAGTTCCTTCCTTGCTATAAATGAATACAAATTTTAATTCTGGCGTGGAGATCCTGTGATGAGAGAAGATCCTTTGGCGTGGAGATAAGTAGCTGGGATCCTGTGTCAGTGGCCGTAGATCAATATTTGGTTATGAAGTGACTGATAAGTGGCCTACTGGTAACTCTTAACTGAAATCCTTCTATGAAGATCACTTCATGACTTAACGTTGTCTTCCCAAGCAACTGCTCCTTGATCGTCATTTTAAAAATTTGAGCATAAACTGCAACTGCAGACCATAACCCAGTTGAATGAGGGTTTTTGTTTGATGCATCAATTTTGTTTTGCATCAACCATGTCACCTTTACACTAACAGAATGTGTAAGAAAAAGCCTGTAAGGGCAGTTATTCTTACCAGGTGAAGCTCCATTGCTATGTGGATGTTCACCACATTCCCTTTCTATAAATAACAGATCCACACTGCGAGGGATGATGGATCCAGGCATCTATGGTTGGTCTTTTGCAATATTGAGCCTGCATATAAATAGCCTCTCTCTGAAACATCAACCACGAACCCACGACTCTGACCAACCTTCCAAGGGACTTAAAAATCCTAATAAAACAAGAACACATGGAATGGGGATTATGTGCGCTTGTGTGCCTATCAGCTATCTTAGCTTTAAGGAACTTTGAGGAAGATTATTGAGGATGGAGAGATGAGAAAAGGTGAAGGACAACAAGGAGAAGATGGTCATGTAGATGACAGGCGAGTAAAATTGAACATTGGCATTGGTAATGAACCACAAAAACGTATTTTAAACAGAAACAGAAAAACGGGTGGTCGCCTCACTTTTATTACACTCAAGAAACTGAGTGAAGCAAAAAAAAAAAAAAGGATGAAGCTCAGTGTGAGGTTCTGAAGTGGTGCGGATTTTGCCATCCAACTTTCCGCTGTGAAGATGGCTAGAGACAGCGGAGTTCTCTGTGGACGCTGGAGATCAATTCACCAGCAGGCGTGAGAGGCTTCAAGGCTGCACACCCATCTCCAAAGGGCCGGCGTTCTGCCTGCAGGGCTGTGAAGCTCTCAGGATGTAGGTGCAGCAGGACAGTGGAGTACGGGTCATGTGAGCTGCTTGTGCGGATCATTGAACAAAAGAAACACACATGACTAAAAAAGATGACCTGCAGAGATCTTAAAAAGTAACCTTGTTCTGCACTGTCTATGGACCTCCAAACCAGAAAGGGTTATATTGGAGTCAAACAGGACCACACAGCAGTAGAAGATCAAGAAAAGGAACAGGCTGAACCTCACAGCAACTTACTTAAATAAAAAACAGGGCTTTTTTCTGGGAAACAGGGAAAGCAGATCAGTTCTTTGTGCACAGATATCAAAAAGAAAATAAGGCACTCCCCCCCCATACAATCCAGCATAGTGGGGGTCCAACAATGCTGAGGTTCCTGTGTAGCTGGCTCTGGTACGGTTTGCCCTAAACGTTTTAATGGCATCATGAAATTGACCCGGCCTAAATCCATCAGATTCCTGGGGGGATCATTAATGCAATCTAGTTGCCGGGGGGGTGGGGAGTTATGCATTGGACTGGGTATATCAAAAGCACTTCTACAAGTATAAATATGTTAAAATGATTAAAAAGGAAGTGTTAATGTACTGAAAACAGCATCAAGGTCATGCAGTGGCAAATGGGAGTTTGTGGGGTTACTTGCGGTCGTTCTGCCCATTGTGTTGAAATACTGGAAGCTGCTTGGTTCAGACGAGAGCCAGCAATGAGCGCTAACAGAACCAAACCTCTTCTCACTGCATTGCAGATTTCATCATAAACAGTGCCCACATGGTTATGATTGCTGCTTTCTGGGAAGAGATTTGGGGAAGATTATTTCTGCCCCTTTTCCCCACCACTTCCAAGCACAAAAACTTTGCTTTCTTATTTCATTCTTACCAGTCAGACGTATGTACATCAAAGTCAAGATCCAGAGAGACATTTCTCTTGCTGACACACAGTCTGCATTTAAAGAGCACAGTCTGAAAAGCCCTGTCCTTTTTATCTTTTTACGCATTTTGCAGGGGATGAAAAATGCAGCAACCTTTCCAGTACAACCAAAGGTTTCTTCCACTGAAAAAAATATCTGGGCCTTCTGGCAATTGGAGCCCCTTCCTGTGATGAGAGGAATGCAGGCCTGCAGGAATGCGGGAGCTGAATGTTTGCCGCGGCTTGAAGCCTCTCGAATCACAGTGCGGCCTCAAACCTCCGGCCCGCTTCCATTTCAAGCGCGGTGATTTAGGTGTTTTGTCAAACGATTGTAACCCACCAGCCAAATCAAAGAAAAGCAAGGAGAACATCGAGGTTCCTCCAAAAGGTCAGAATGATGCCATTTTAGGCGCTCAGCTCTTTGTCCTCCCTGGCAGACAGAAGAAAGCCCACAGCTTGATGAGCAGATTGCTCTTGTTTACTTGCTTAGTGGCCCCAGGCCACCTGAGTGCCTATAAGGGTGCGTTAGGTTTTGGGATATATGCTGCTGAACCGAAGGCTGGTCTCAGTCCTCGGGTTTGGTGGAACAGTGTGTGTCACCATTAAGCGGTATGAGCATCGGGGTTGGTGCTGCTCTGCTCTTCTCCATCCATCCTAGAGGTTCTGCCATGGTAGGTATGGACAACATGGGCAACATCTTCCCGGGGGGGGGGGGCGGTACGGGGAACCCACACAAAAAAATGGGAATGGTGACATTTGCACAATCAGTTGCTCATTTGCACGTCACGTCAGTGATATCATGTCACTGTATGCGTTGTTTAACCTTGTTGGAGTGGGCTCTAATTTCAGAGCTAGACAGGCTACCACTCAGAAGTACGAGATGGGGAGGGGGGCGGAGCTGGGCTGGCCTCAGGTCGCCCCACTGGAAGCCCGAGGTGGGGGGAGCAGGGGAAACTATTGAATAGGGCACCGCTGACTTTGTACAGTACTAATGCAATTAACAAAATCAGTCACATTATGAAATGCTACTAAATACTAAATATGCTACTAAATGCAACTAAATATTAAATAAACCACAATGCATTCATAATACTATGAATATACAGTTTCACAGACATATTGTTGCATTTTTCTGGTTTATGTGAAATCCTCCCGAATAATATAAAGCCAGTCTGCACACCTCCAAGGTGAATTTGTTCACTTTTGACTCTTGGCTGACAGTGTTGCAGGATGGGTGATGTACTGAAGCTCGAGTGGAAAATTAACACAAATGGACAAGAAAAGGTCTGAGCCATCAGGTGCCCAGTTTAGAAAGAAGAGGAAAGAAGAGCAAAAACATGCAAAAGATAAAGGAATGCAGATATTAAATCTCTTTATGAGTATGCATGTTGTTCTAACTGCTAGAGGAGGGTTACCTTATTGAATCAAAGATACAAAATTTTCTTTCTAATAATAGTACTCAAATGGTGAACATACTATAAATTTATTTGTTAGCGAAGAATATTGAGTGTATTTTTAGTAAATATTAAGTGACAAATGTAAAAAATCTCAGTATGTGCAACAACTGGTAGTGTAGTTATAAATTCTATCACTATTTATGTGTATTGTTCGAAATTTCTTAATAAAAAAGACAGTGCCAAATGGTGTTTTTTGTTGTTGTTGGTGGTGTGTATCTTTAAAGTAACTAAGTAACTAGTTTATTTACAGGGCCGTCCACAATTATTGGCACCCCTTGAAATTTGGCCATGGCAAAAGCTTGATTTGTGTTGATTTGGACATGTGCTTAGGATCACTGTCCAGCTGGAAGATCCAGTGACGACCCAGTTTGAGTTTCCTGGTAGAGGCAGCCAAATTTAATTTAAAATGTCCTGGTATTTCATGGAGTCCACAATGTACTCTAACAAGGTTTCCAGGGCCTTTGGAGGAAAAACAGCCCCACAACATCACAGAACCTCCACCATATTCTACAGTTAGGATGAGGTTCTTTTCATTGCAGCCACCCTTTTTTTTTACACCAAACCCACCTTGGATATTTATTGCCAAAAAGCTCCATCTTTGTTTCATCAGACCATAGAACATGGTTCCAGTCAAAGTTGTAGTAGCGGTTCACAAACTTCAGGCTCTTATGTTTGTGGTTAACTGACAGACAAGGCTCCTTTCTGGCACACCTTCCAAATAATAGTATGAAGATGCCGTTGAATGCTGGTTTGGAGATGTGGTGACCCCAAAATTTGACTTTGTCTCGTAACTCACCAACAGTGATTCTTGGGGATTTTTTTTGCATCTGTTACGATCCTCTTCACTGTAAGTGGGGGCAAAATAAACTTGGTTCCAGTTGTTGTCCACTTTATTATTATTGCCTAATCAGTAAAAATGGGCACTTTCAGTTAAGTACTTATTTTGTAATACCCATTCCCTCCCTCCCTCATTTGGTCTGTGTGTCTCTTATCTTTCCATGTTGATGGACGACTAAGGGAATTTGGCCTCTGTATCACCTTATGTTTGTACCCCAGTTAATCAGGAAGTCATGGCTTACAGCATTAATGTTCCTACACATGCCAATCAACTCAAAAATGTACAATTTACATGGGAAACATGCTTCAGTTACATCGTGGCACATGTGTTTTTGTTAAAAATAATTATTTCTTGATGATGGATTTCCTTTTCTTTGATTAAACGTTTTTCAGTGAAAGGTTGGATTTTTAAAATTTTTTCAGTGTGAGATGAAGCTATTTCACCAAACGGTGGATTTTTTTCTAACCCTTTTTACAAATCTTTACGTAATTGTGGAGGGAACTGTATATAGCACTTTTTAAGAACAAATGTCACAATGTGCTTTGCACTAATAAAGTAAAAAACAAACATCAAAAGGTCCTAGAGATGGGTATGCCTTCTCAGAGTCTTCCAGCTCTACTTCCTCCAAGGAAGGCATATCAGTGGGATTTAGGAGGTCCTCAAAATACTCTTTCCACTACCTGACTATATCCCCATTTGAGGTCAACAGTTCTCCCTCCCTGCTGTAAACAGCATGGCTGAGGCCCTGCTTCCCCTCCTGAGTTGTCTGACGGTTTGCCAGAATCTTTCTGAGGCCGACTGAAAGTCATTTTCCATGGCCTCACCAAACTCCTACACTTGAGTTTTTGCTTCAGCAACTGCCTTCCGACACCTGTCAGCCGCCTCAGGAGTCCCACAAGCTATCCAAGCTCCGAAGGCCTCCTTCTTCAACCTGACAGCTCCCTTTACGGGTTCGGGGTTTGCAACAGCGACAGGCACCAAGAACCTTACAGCCACAGCTCCTCGAAGTCTCCTTGGTAAGGAGTCCCAGAACATTGGCCATTCAGGCTCAGTGTCCCCTGACTACCTTGGGATGCAAGAGAAGTTCAGCTTGAGGTGCGAGCTGACAATCTCCCAGACAAAGGCCTCCACCAGATGCTCCCAGCATAATATCACTATGCATTTGGGTCTACCAGGTCTTTCTGGCATCTTCCATCGCCATTGGATTCAACTCACCACCAGATGATAATCAATTGAAAGCTCAGCTTCTCTCTTCACTTGAGTGTCCAAAACATGTGGATGCAAATCGGAAGCTACTATTGCAACGTATTACAACCAATAACAGAGCACCGCTCGGGTTCAAGTCGGGCAGGCCATTCTTCCCTATCACACACTTCTTCCTAATCACACCATGTTTCACTGTCATTACCAACGTTAGGATTAAAGCCCCCCAGCACAACAATGGAGTCCACAGAGGGGGCACCATCCTGCACCCCCTCCAAGTTCTCCAGGAAGCCTGGATACTCTATGGTAATGCTCTGGGGGTGGATGGGATGGATGTGCTTTTGGATTGGCAGGCTAGGGTAGTGGTCCCAATCTTTAAGAATGGGGACCAGAGGATGTATCCCAAATTCAGAGGTATCACACTCCTCAGCCTCCCTAGGGAGGTCTATGTTGAGGTATTGAAGAAGAAGGTCCGTCTGTTGGTCAAACATCAGATAAAAGAGGAACAATTTGGATTCTGTATTAGTCGGGGAACACTGGACCCACTCTCACAAGGATACTAGAGGGTTCATGGAAGTTTGCCAACTACTCTACGTGCATTTTTTGGACCTGAAAAAGGCATACAGCTGCATCCCTCGGGGGATCCTGTGGGGGTTACTTCAGGAGTATTGGGTATAGGGTCTGTTGTTGCAAGCCATCCTGCTCCCGTATAAACAGAGCAAAGCTTGGTTTGTATTGCTAGCAGTAAGTCAGAATCATTCCTGGTGGGTGGTGGACTCTTCCTGAACTACCCGTTGTCAGTGATTTTGTTCATAACTTTTAGGGACAGAATTTGTATGCACTAGGGTTGTTTGTGACTGAGTGTGAAGTTACTGGGATGAGAATCAACACCTCCAAGTTTGAAGCCATGATTCTTGACTGAAAAAAGGTGGATTGCCCTCTCCTGGTGGGGGATGAGTTATTGCCTCAAGTGGAGGAGTTTAAATATCTCGAGGTCTTATTTATGAGTGAGGGAAGAAGGTAGCAAGAGATCAACAGGTGGATTGGTGCAGCGTCGGCAGTAGAGCAGACCCTGTGCCATTCTGGAGAGAGCTGAGCCAGAAGGCAAAGTTAATGATTTACCAGTTGATCTACATTCATGCCTCACCTATGGTCATGAGCCAATTTGGATTGTGGCCAAAAGAATGAGATCTCAGATACATGCAGCAGAAATGAATTTCCTTCGCAGCGTGTCTGGGCGCAGCCTTAGAGATGAGATGAGGAGCCCAGACACTCGGGAGGAACTCAAAGTAGAGCTACAGTACTGCTCCTCTGCATTGAAAGGAATCAGCTGAGGTTATTTAGGCATCTACCAAGGATGGCTCCTGGATTCCTCTCTGGGGAGGTGTTTTGGACATGCTCAACGGGGAGGAGACAGGCCCAGGACACAATAGAGAGATTATATCTCTCGGCTTGAGGGGCTAGAGGAAGTTAGCTGGTGAGTGGGAGGTCTGGGCATCCCTCCTTAGACTCCTGCCCCTACGACCCGACCCCAGATAAGAGGCAGATAATGGATGGATGGATGAATGGAGTAATAAAAGGCCTTTTTTCTCAGTACAAAAAGTTTTCAGTAAGTTCTGTCACCCCTGGTTTGAAACTTAAAGCTTATAGGTTACATGACAGGGTGTGACACCTCACAATATGACCTAAACACATCTTGAGCCATTCAGAGAGATGCTACCTTAACACAGGGGTGTAATACAATAGCTGTCTGGTGGTGCCCTTGCCTTTTTTGGACCCGGGATAGATATGTGACAGGTATGTGTTTAAGGTGTATTTCCCTTTAAGTGACCACTTTCAGGAGGTTGTTTCCAGCTGATGGCTATTGTTTGTTCAAATCTAGTCCTGTTTCTTTTGTTTGCACTGTTTACTTTTTGGCTGGAACCTACAATTGCACCATCACAACAGACTGTTGAAGTCATCATCATCATCATCATCACCATCATCATCATCGTCACTGATGATAACCCTTCTGGGTAAGAACATTCTAGATTCTTGAATCTTTTTGGGTGGATTTTGAGCAGTTTGGCTTGTTCTTTTTCCAGAGTTTCTTTAAGTGTATGTATATACTTGTGTCATCATCATTTGGATTTTTAAGCATACCTTCATATGTAGGCTGAGAGCCCTCTGTGTTGTTGTAGCATGTGTAGTTGGTGTATGTGGTCATGTAAAGTGAGATAATTGCCAACATAATTTATAATACAACATTTACATGCTTATAGTTCAATGTACATTTTTCATGGCAACCTTTCTCAGGATATTAACTAAGATTACAACAGTCACTTTTGCCTGAAGGGAGTAAACAAAAGTTTATCATAATGATTTTTTAAATGTTTATTATCAAAGTAATTCAACAGAAATATCTCTAGGGTACAACAGCCAGTCCCAGCAGAGGCCTATTTACCACAGACACTCGTGAGGTGATTTAGCTGGTGTTTTCTTGAATGTACTGTATGACCACAGGGGAGGCTGAGATCTGCTCACTTGGACACTGCCTGAAGGTGGGAACCGTCTGTCCGCGCACAGGATTAATTTTAAAGCTACCTTTGGGAGCCGGGCCACCTCGAGAGTGATGTTGGGGTTTAAGCGGTTATACCTTAAACAGGGTATAATCTCTTTAGTCGTGGTATAATCTTTCAGCTGGCTGCTATTTTGGGCCTAACCGCCAAAGTGTGGAATGCACGCTGTGACGTGTCGGGGGGGGGGGGGGGACATGGTGCTTTTTGACGGCGAGTGTGGAATCATGCGTTTCACAGACGAGTGCGTGATGCAGAACGGCTTGCGGAGTGTGAGTGGCTGTAACGTAGCAGGTACACGTACTGAAGCTGTGTTTTAGGTGGAATCGCGCTGAGAATGGCCGCGAGAGGTAGATCTGTGAGAGTCAAGAGCTTACAGTCGCCGCTGCGTCAGCCGTATCGTACGCCTGTCAAATTGCACGTTAGGGTTAATACGCTAACGCTAATATGCTGCTTGATTTACCGTAAACATCTACCAGAACCGTGACATTGGCACAGGGCTGAGGAAATGCTCCCAGTATGATCTTCATAATGCGTACTGTGTGCTTAGAGGAGCCCATTTTCAGGCACAGATGAGCCTGTACATAGACAACTGCACCTCGATATTCTTTGTTTAGTCAGTTTTTAATTTTGTGATGCATGGGGCGTCCAGCTGACAGCACGGTGTCTCACTGTGTAGTGCTGTGTCCTCGCACCTTCAGCGTCTGAGGTCGGAGGACAGGAGTCACAGGTTAGTGGTTAGGGGTTTGGGTCTGTACCAGCAAAACATTCATCGCATTTCTTCTCCAGTGCTGCTGGTGCAGGAGCTGCATGACAATCAGTCTGATGTCAGCAGAGGCCAGTGGTTCCTCATCGCCCGCCAGCTACGAACATGAGCTGCTCCAGTAATCCAGTTAGGATGCTAAACCCCAGAAAAACATGTCTGAGAATATTTATTCCCCTGCAGCCTTAATGAGTTATTAAAGAAAAAAGAAAAGAGAATCTGAGGTGATCCTGACCGGGTAAAGCCAAGTGTTGGTTATCAGAGAGAATCTCGAAGAGAAGCACATGCCCTCTGCTTGAACTCTTAGCTCGAGCCAGAAATAATATTATCTATGGGCAAGGTACGCTTGAATTTCAGCTAAATATTTTGACATATCTGAAGTGTTTTGAGGAACGCAGCAGGAACAGGCAAACCTCAGGCCCAATCGCGATCACATCATAATCACAGCGGCTCTCGTTGTGTGGATCAGACGGAGGACGGCCACGTCCCCGTAGGAGAAACCGTGCCGCTCTTTGGCATCAGTGAACATACCCTCCAGTATTCAGGTACAGGATGATGAATGGATTAATAAATGGATTTTGAAGCATTGAGTTGGTATTTTTGGATAGGAACAGCATTACTGTTTTATTGAACTTACAGTTTAAATCGCAGCAAGTGAGGAGACAGGGGTGTGTTAAGCCATCAAAAATCCCCCTGAAGACACATTCTGTCAATGACGTGCTTTTTTCTCAAAATGAAGAGACAGCAAATTTTGTTTCCGGCAATATGTTTTGCTTCCTGTATTTTTGGGGAAGGAAGGATATTTTAATGTTGCCGTTTCCAGTTCCTCTTTTGTTTTATGTTGTTTTTGTCCATTAGATACAGCTAAGCTGTGGTTTCTTAAGATCATCATCTGTTCTCCTCTGCTGGGCATCAGCTGGATCAGTTTGATGTTTCACATGCACTGCACTTGATGCAGATGTTGCTGCTGAATATGTTCTGCCTGGGTAAGTGCCCACTGAATACACCCATTTTAGGCTCTATTATCCTTCCTGTGACAAATCATCTCGGAAAGCTGGGAAACAGTGACAGATGAGCAAAAAATTCCTGCTCTTTGTTGATAAGACCCTCTCCACCCGCCCACCCTCTCCCCAAACCTGGCACCTGAAAGCCACATTGAGGGTTGAGGAACGATGTGAAGAATTAGTGCAGAACTTCCTCTTTCCAGGATCTGCTGGCTGAGGGCTGTGGCAACTGTCCTCTGAGGGAGAGCAGGTCAGGTCGCTGTCTTTTCGAGAGCTGGAGAACATGTTGTTCTGCAGTGAAATCATATTGAATCCCGTTTCTCTGTGTATCATATCACATGTGCCCAGTGTGCTGTGAGGGCTACTTACTGTAAGGGGAGGGAATCAGTTCAGAGAGAACCAGGGAATGAGGGAATGAGCGAAGGAGAGGGTGTATCAGGCCCGTCTCACATTAACCCAGTCTGGGCCTCCCTCCCCTCACTGCTCACAGCAGGAGGCGCTGTCATTAAAATCAGACCGCATGCTGGGGGTCACGGATGCTGCCATTTCTCCATCCTCAATGGACCATTAACCATTTCTTCCAGTGCTGCCGACAGCGTGCGGCACACCTTCCTGAAGAGGGGCGACTGTCTGGCAATGTTTCATGCAGCCTGAGACGTTTCTATTAAAAGCGAAAGTGAGGTTGCAGACGGGCTCGTGGCGTGTTGCTAATGGCCCCGGGACCGACGCCTCATTTATTGATTAAGCTGCGTTGTTCTATTCGTGAGGCAGTGTTAAGATTGCTCTGTCAGTGACAAGTAACATTTTTAGCATAGATGTCTGAAATAGCTTGATTTACTAAAGCACTCTGGGATCCAGATTCTGGGAGTCTTTAATAACTAGACTCCAGCATGTTGTAGGTTCTCATGCCCGCGCCGGCGTCTGCCTTGGGGACTGCCGGCCTCATTCCCATACCTGTGCTGGAGTGCTTTTAATAAAAGTCCCACTTTGCAGTAATAGTAATGGCAAAGGAACATGGAAATTATACATCAGACTGACTTATGTAAATGTTTAGAGCAATAGCTAGAGAGGTGGAAAAGCTTATAGAAATAAGAAAGCTTATATAATTTTTCAGTTTATAAGTTTTCATGAATTATTTTGTTATTGACCCAATAAAAACATAATGAAATGTCACAAAAATGAACTTTATTGATCCAACACTGACCACTTCCTGATCAGAGTGGCTTCACTGGTCCCATGTGCAGGGGCAGAGCTACATGGTGGCCTGGGGGGCCACTGCCCTCCTCGATTGAAGCTTGCCCCCCCGGACTGCACATGACTGCAGACAGCCGTGAAAAAGATAAACCCACTGATAGTTTTGCCACTCAGTGATTGGCCTGTGCGTGGCCTGAGCGCATGGCTCTGATTGGCTGCTGCTCTGACGCACACAGCAGTGGGGGACTTTGAAGGCACTGCACAGCTCATTAGCCAATGGGAAAATTCAGGTCAGTCGGTGATAGTTTAAACATTAATGCCATCTAAGGTGATTTCCAAATGTAATTCAAGGTAGTGGAACTTGCCATGGCAAGTGAGCTGAGTTAGTCTTTAGTTAGCGGCATAAAGTAACCTTAGCTAGCATAAAGGTTAACATAGTTAGCTAACCAAGCTTATATTTACGTTTATGCTGTTTAGTAGACGTTCATATCGAAAGTGACTTCCATTGCCCAAATACCGGGACAGTCGAACATTTGAAAGATTGCAAACAGTTTTATCATAATCTTGAAAGTGCCACTTTCAATAAAATGACTGGACCTAGATAGCCCCCCCC
>JAODJU010000098.1:647160-676513 GCA_026776725.1 Gnathonemus echidnorhynchus | reverse complement strand
CCCCAGTAGAAAAGTGCTGGCTACACCCCCGCCCGTGCGTGACACTGAGGACACTTTATTCCATCCTTTTATCAGACACGCGCCAACGTGCTCCTGCTCCCTTCAGGTCATGGCGCAACTCTTCTGCTGGAAAAATTGTCTTCTGCTTTGACCGCCCTCCTATAGGACGTGGTTGAAAGGTCACGCTACGCCAACGTCTTGCTCTTAAGATCGTGCTCATAGACGGATGGCCTGAGATCCTCCTATACAGCTTGCGGTATGACCCAGAAGCTTTTGTTCCCACACTTTTGTTCCTATTGTTCAGTCGTCAAAGCCATCTGTGTTGTGAGGAAGGAGCCACAGCCGCGATACGCCCACTGTCAGGCGTGGCGGTGGGAATGAGCTGTCCGTGTTGGAATTCTCTGAACGCAACATCTCACATTAAATGGCCGCGCAACCCGTACCAGCCTGCAGGCTACAATTTACTTCCAAAAACCTGTGCTGTGAAAATGAAATCCTGAGAGTGAGTCATATTTTTCTGAGGAAGTCCTGATTGTCATCTCCTTGATTGAAACTTAAATTACCAGCCTAACCAAACTGATTACCAGGGATACTGAAACACATTTTCCGTTACAGCCGGTGAATTTTATTTATTGTGTCCAATAAAGGAAATTGCATTTTAGAATGTCTGTTAGCATTTAGATGAATATCAGCAGTTAAAATAGTACAGGAGTGGAGATTCTCTCACCACTGTAGGTATTTCACTGGAGCTACTTATTCCAGTGAAGGTACTAGGGCTGCAACAACTGCATAGTTTCACAATTTTTCTTACATCACTATCATGTATCATGTGAGAGAGAGACTGATGCCAGGTTAGACGTGTTGTCCCCTTGGGAATGTATTGAACAGGGGCTCTGTGGTCCTGCCTAAATGTTCCTGGATGCTTTTATCTGCACACAGCTGGGAACAGATGTTTGCTTCTTTAAGGGAATTCTGACAGATACTGCGATACACATCGAGAATATTTCAGCCACGTTTCTCCCCCTCACTGCAGCAGGATTTGAACCCCCCAGAAAAATGATAAACATCAGTTCCAAGCAAACGCGAGATGAGTGCGGCAACGTGACTCGATCTGCGTCGTCTTGGGCTGTGCTATAGTGAATGGCTGTGCTGTGTGGAAACCAGTCTGCTGCTTATATAACAGAAACTGGCCGCTTAAGGAGGTGGGTGTGGCCAAGCAGAGGGGTGGGTTCCTCATTTTCCTCCATCTGGGCTTTGGTGCAAAGGCATGCATACTGTACCCAGTTTTCGGAAAATTAGCATATACAGGGTGTGCTTCTCCCTGCCCGGAATATGATCTGGGTAATCAGTCTTCCCAAATGAAGAGAAGGTTTTGGACTGAGGCCACCCCATGATTGCAGAAGCATTCATCAACAGCATTGCATAATGTCTGCTGTCACACCCAGGGATTACATTTTATTGAGTGAGCTCATTAAATATTTACCCAAAATGAGCAACTGAGACAAACACGTTCCAGGCTGTGGTCCTCTGTTTGGAATTTGCTGAATGTCAAAAATAATCGATGCCTTGAGTCATGTTTGTGCAACATTCCTAGAGGGAATGCTCTTTTTAAAAACTATACTTCAGGGACCTGTTTAAAAAGAAATTGCCATTAATGATATATATTTCTGCTTTCTGGCATCAGAACCAGTTCCCGTGTTAAAGTGCTTGACTTATTTATCTCTGTTTATCTGGCTCTTTAATTTGTGAGAATTACTAAGGTATAGCACGAGTGAACTGAAATATTTATCTTGTTGAAAATGTTTCGGAGTTGAAACGAAAAGACTGAGTGTGGTTTGTTCCTGAGTTCACTCCTCATGCCAAGTGTTGCGAAAACCAGGCGTTTTGCTCACATTATTTTCCACAAATGCTGCACGGCAACGGTGCTGGACAGACTTTGTGTGAGCGAACAATGAGGATGATTTTCCACGCCAGGTTTTCACATGTTTGGTGCAGAGCGATTTACATATGAAACGTAAAGCTATTGCTAGCTGATCACATGACGTTTACATATGAAACGTAAAGCTATTGCTAGCTGATTAGGTGACGGGATGTGCTTAATGTCTGAGCCAGCCCAAGCCCAGAGGTTTCACAGCTGCTGCTGTTGTGACCACAATTAGCCAAGAGTGCATAGTTAGCTGACACGTGCAGTGTGTGTAGGGCCAGGAGACCGCCCCCCTTCCCCAGCCCCGTTTTGTTCAGTACAGTGAGCGCTCCCCCTCATCTCGGAGGCACTGCAAGCACTCCCCCGTTTCCCCAGCACCATATTCACCCCCCCCCCCCTTTTTGGTGCCACTGTCAGCCTGCTTCCCCCCCTTTTCACCAGCACCACGAGCTCTCTGTCAGCACACCCCTGAAGATTCACCCTCCTCTCTCACACTGCATACACCGACTGCTGTGATGTATCACGTGATGATACTTCCGCAAACTGCAGCTTACAAACCCCGAGAAAATCATTCCTGTTTGTTCCTCGCAGCTTCAGGTGCTACTGTGATACTTGTAGCTCCTGCAGTGGAGGGAAAATTTCTGAAAAGTTTTGTTTGATGTATTTCAAGTTCTATAAGAGGCCTCAATCTGTCATGTAACATTACCCCTCTGTTGGAAAAACTTACCACGCAGATGCCTGGTTATATCGCACCTCCTTCGAGTAAGCACATATCCAGGAGAGTGCAGGAGCTCCGTCTGAAGCTGAAATGAACCATTACTTACCTGCTTCCACGTTCCTCCAGCCTACAATTATTCACAGTGGCTGTGAAGTCATTCTGTGAGTTACGGGGGCACATATTACCCACAATGCATCAGCTTCATGCTCTCCCTATGGAAAACCTTTCCCATGGTAAGTTTTCATCTGCGTGTCGACCTTAAGCCCATTACATGGAATACAGTGCATCCCTCCATGGAGCACTCCTGGGGATTGCAAATCAAAGAGTGAGATATCGCAGTCTGCACTGCACGGTCACTGGCTAGATCCCCGAGTTTGAGGCGTACAGTAGTACGATGAGGAGTTTAATCTTAATATTCAAAGTTGCCATATTGGCAATCATGCTACACTGAAGGATGCACCATATATTGTTATATTGAACCATTTGCTTCTGCAAAGATTTATTAATTGACAAAAAGACAATACATGTAGTTAATTTGTCTTCAGTAATATGCTGCTCAGTGGGTTAGACTGTGCTCTGTGCCTGTGGGCGGAAGGTCACTGGTTCAAAGCCTGTCTTCCCCATAGTAACCACCCATTCTGTGAGCTCTTGAACGAGGTCCTTAACTTCCTGAGAAATACTACATGGATGTTGGATAAACGGCCGTCCTGCACTCAGACCCGCAAGCTACGCTCTCAGCTTTGCATGGATATGCCTCAAAAGGAGAGAAAGACGGAGCGTTTGAAAAGAAGCATTCCAGTGTTTCTGTACTTGTGCAAATAAAGGATCATTGTATGAAAAAGTAATGTTTCACATCGGTATGCAGTGACATACATCGTCCTAAGACTGGACACATCTGCTTTTAATGCATTTGTCTCGGATTCAGCCATGTTATTCACCGTATAGTATAAAAGCCTCAAGGCGAGTAATACATATTGAAGTGTATATACATATATATCACAACGACCAAGAGAAGTGTTCAGCAAAAAAAATTCCCAGATTTTAGACTTCGAAATAGCCCCTTTTGGTTCAATGGCAGGATTGTAGAATCTTGGCATTCTTTCAACCAGCTTCCAGATGTGGCCACCTGCAATGCTTCTCCAACAGTTCTGAAGGAATTTCCACAAGTTCTGGGCACAAGTTATCTACTTTGCTCTTACTCTTCAATCTAACTGATCCCATAGCAGCTCTATAGGGTTTCGGCCGGGGGACTGTACACAGCACTCCATCTATTTCATGGTTTACAAGATAATACTTATTACTATATAAGCTCAAGGTGTCCTTAGAGTCACTATTTTGTTGAAAAACAAATGACTTTCAGTAGGTGTGTCCAAACATTTGTCTGGTACTGTGTGAGTATATTTATTTACGCTGCCTCTGGAGCAGACAGCTACCTCAGAGGGTTCTGAAACTGCATAACATAATTAATCATCCTGCAAACGGCCGTGTCATGGGACAGGGTGACTGTCTGGTCCTTTCACAAACATCCTGCCTCCCATACCAACTAGACAGAGAAACTGGGCCACATGCGTGATGTTCAGACCAAATCCGGTCACGTGTCGCGGTGTTTTAAGAAAGGGATTTAAGAAAGGGTCATTGATGTCAGGCAGCGTCCTGAAAAGGCTTGGCATCTGGAAAAAAGGTCACAGTGAACCATCCAGACCGGTAAAGAAGAGGGGCTAATGGTAATTTTGATTTAAATAAATTTACCTGGGTTTTTAGGTGTGTTGGCACAGAGCAAAATCTGTAATATGTGCTGGTTTTCCCAGTTTTTTTGGGCTTCATTTACTTTGAGGGGTTGACATCTGTGCTTCTCCTGCACATTTGCTGGATTTCCCTGGGAGTACAAGGGCCTCCCGATTGTAATTAATGTTTGAACGTGTGGCTGGACACAGTCGACCCAGAACCGGAGCATCTCCAACTGGTGAACGGCCTGAAGATGGCATTACGTGATGATTCTGAGATGTCAGTGTGCCATAGCTAAAGAAGGCTCCCCTCATTCCTCAGACCTTTGAAGACATGAGAATCCTTTTATTCACCAGGTACAGAAAAGTACGAGGAATTCACTTTGGTGCCAATGGAGGTATGAAGTGTAAAATTTAAACATACACAAAACAATAAGGAGAATAAAAATAAAACTGAGATGGAAGAAACTGAAAAATGTGCTCTAGATAGATTTATACAAGCTAAGGACACGCGAGGATCGGATAGGATGCTCATAGCACACGGGCAAACATACACGCCACAATCGGGAAACCGTCTTAATCATAACTACTACAAGAAGAACAATACAAGGGCTATTTACAATGACATACACAGGGCTATATACACGCCCCCCCGAGGCATGCTGGGATACGCAGATCTCATCGGCGCCACAATATGCTTAGAGCTGCATATTATAATCATACTTCAGGTGTTTTAAGCATGTTTTTGCTTTGCAAAACGCAAGACGCTCTAGATAACCTGCCGCTCTGAATAAGGGCCGGATCAGGATCAGCTATAGCAGGAGTTGCTGGAGGTGCACGTACATTTATGATGATTAAGGTAGCTGCATCTCCATTTTGCTTGTTGAATGACTGTCAGGATGCTGAAGCTGACCTCCCTACCCTGCTGCCCTGTCATTCTGAGGGGGCATTTTGGCTCCCGGACACAGACGCCCCCGTGGGTCAGTAGCCCTGTCTGCCCCCCCACCAGCTAACACCCATGCTGCGTCTGAAGGCTCAGTTGTGGGCCACGCTCTGATGAAAGCGGCTAATTGGTTTGTCACACAGCGCCCCCTGGGAGTGCTCGGGGTGATACGGAATCACTTAGGCCTGTGATTTCCCATGCATCCTGTTTGCATCTTCATCATGCGTGATCACAGCTGCATCAGAGGAGTGCAGGGCTGGACCGGCCATCTGGACCACAGACCTCGTGCTGACAGAAAAGAATGAGAGCTGTAAACCCCCCAGGATGGGTTCTGGTATCCATGTCCTGCTATTCCTACTTCTTCTATCACCATAGAAGAAGGGCGGAGTTTCAGTGGTGACCAGCAGGGGATGCCTTCCGAGAGCCAGTTGCTGTCCTGTCCTCTGTGGGTGACATGGAGGCTGCATCTGTGACATCATTTCCCCTCTCCTGCAGGGGGTCGCGCGTCTGGTCAGATCCCCAGAGATCACTTTCCACTCATCCCCCCCCCCAAATGAGGAGAGCTACAGGAGGCCCAAAGGATCCTGGGAAACGCAGTTGGCTCACAGCTCCAGCGACCGAGTCAAAATGCTGCTGCCACACATGAATGGACAGATGATGTCACTTCCTGTTGAAAGCTCACCTATTGTTGATATCTTGCTGCTAATTAAGTTCACACCCTGTGGCTTTCAGTATCTGTTTTACTGATTTTTATCAAATTGCAATCAAATACGTCAGAAAGGCACAGATTCATGTATAGATGGAAGATTAGCATGAATGGTGTTTTAACAGTCAGACATAAATTTCAACCAAATAGGGGATTTAATATGTGGAAGAGATAACTGTCATCTCTAAATGGGAGTCGTTACCTGAAAATGTGACGGATTGCAGATTTGGAGGGGCCGGTCAAGACAGCGTTGACGTGCACGGCAAGAGATCCTTATGTTAGAGACACTCAACGGCATCGATCACCAGAAAGACAGTTTCTGATAAGCAGAGCGGTTGTAAGGACACAGAGTCGGGATGAACTGTGGGCTGCATTAATCTGTCTCGTTCAGGTTAGGAGGAGCCTGGAGGTGGTGCCCCCCCCATCAGAACACTGGCGGCACAGTGAGGCTTCAGAGGGATTTGACAGCTAGTCTGGGCTGCGGTGGAAGCATCTTCCCGGGCTAATCGACTGCTTCGGGAAGGCAATCAGAAGCAGAGCTGGTGTTCATGGCTCCTTATCCGATAAAGTGAGGGATTCTGGATGCTGCACATCTGCACTGCACACCTGCGTTGCCCACTTGCGCTGCACACTTGCACTGCACACCTGCACTGCACAAACACGCTTCCTGCTGCTAATGCAATTCACTCAAAGTGAGATTGTAAGGCAACCGAAGACCCAGGCGGGATGTCGAGTTTAGGAGCATAAAGCTTTCAAAACAAACAATGGTTTATGTATTTCCATTAAAGCCTCTTCCTGACAAAACAGGCAGTCCATGGCATAGCAAGCTGTGGGTAATGAACTGGGAGAACACAGCGGAAAGCCGGCAGTGCAGAACACGGCGCCTTAAACACCGTCCATCCACAGCTGGTGTAAGTCACAGCGTCTGGGTGGTCCAGCAGTGATCCATCTGACACCCCTGTTCACTCTGTTTTACAGTAAAGAAGAAACTTAAGGTCACCTTAAAGGTTTCAAGAATAATAATAATGAGTTATCCAAAGTACAGGAAGATAATCCTTAAGTTTGATGACGAAGGAAGAAGAAGGAGAGGCTGGTCTCACACCTGGGTGGAGGCTTTGAATCCTTCTCCCCGCTCTGGGTACGGAATTCACAGGTCCTCCCTGTATGTGTCTCCTGCTCTGTGATCATTCCCGTTTAAAAGGCCGTTGCCTTAATGAGGGCAGTTAATCTTTATGCTGCTTCTCCTGCTGAGGGTCACGCTGGACAGTCAATATGAATTCACACGGAAGGCTGTTTGCCCGCTTCACCTGTCCAGCCGCCAGAGATCTCATTGCCCCTGTAAATCCTCCCGACTGCAGCAGCTGCTGTTTGTAAATGGAAACCTCACCAGACCAGTGCCTATTTTGGGACGGGACAAGTGTCCTACAAATGGGACAATTTAAAATGATAATGACAAAACAAAGAAAGTGACTTGTGTGACCCAGCAGGAGAGCTTGGATTCCCTTGGCCGGTAACGCAGGACAGGACCCTGTCTAAGGATTACCCTCCCGCAGCTGTGTGCCTGACATAGAGCAGTGCATGATGGGTAAAATTCCTCCAGCTAAAAACAGAATGCTTTACAGTTTAATGAAACTGCTCCAGGAAACACAAGAAAAAATGTTACATTCTGCAGTACGCATCTTTCTTAATATTACAATATTTAGAAAGAATTTGTCTTTCTGGGGAAAGTTTACTCCTGTGATTCTTTTTGCATTTTAGACTCCTCTGTAAAAAAAAAACCCTGGATTTTACTTAAACTTTCTGCCACCATTTGTAATATGCATAACCGCTTGCCAGCTGACAGTTTTTCATTCTAGGAACACTTACAGAACATTATGATAAAGGCATGGAAACGTTCAAAGTGTCTATCTTACCTAGAAAATTATCCCACTACTACGATGTTGCTGCAACTAAGAATAGCAACGTATGAACTAATAATGAGCTTGGTAGAGCTGTAGATTTTTACACCTCTGAGGTCGTGGGTTCTAAGCTGGATGGCATGTTCACAATATACACATATAGTACTATTATAAAGCAATATTTTAATATTTTTCTAAATTAATTTTGTTTCGGGGATGTTCAGGTAATAATGTTATGATGCTAACACTGACAGAACCTGTGTTAAAATGAAATAACATTCCATTATAGTAAGAATGTTCTCTGCCAGCTTTGAGAGGAGCCTGACATGAGCATGTTGGCCAATGCTCTGGCAGCGCTCCCTGTTAGCTGGGCTATTGCCATCTTCCATTATATGTGGAGCAGGAGAGTCCCTGGGGGATTCTGTACCGGCCCGGTTCTGAGCCCGAGCCCCAGCTCTGCGCTTATGGACTTCTCAGCCACTTGCTTATTGTACCCTTGTCTTGTGAATTTCCTGCAGTAGCTTTGTCTCACATTGTTGTACTGGGATTTCAGCCTGATGTTAGCTGCTAATTGACGTCAGGTTGTCCATTCATTTATGTGCCACACCAGGCTTGAGTTTGCTGCGCTAAATCCAATTGAGATAAGTAACATTTAAGGGTCTCACTGAAGGCAGTCTGCTGGAGTCTGGAAGCCGTACAGATCTGTGTTGAATTCCTAGTAAATAGCAGTGCTTTGATGGGATGAATTTGATCTTTTTAATCCTAGACAAGAAAGAAAGACAGGATAAACAGTGCTGTTGGTGGGATTTGTTGGTTGTACTCCTATAGGCTGCTGTTTTATATGCGTCTCTCTCAAAGGGATCTGTAGGCTTTCAGGAAACATTAAAGTACCAGCTAAAGAAGCCAGGTGCCCCTGGGATGGACAGGGGTACTTTGTGTCTTTGCTGGGGAATCTTCACAGGTTTCGCTGCAGTGACTGGATCCCGGCTCTTCAGTGCTAATATTCACGTGAGGCTCCATGGTAGCTGCCCCCTCCATTCTATCTATATCTATATCTGCCATATGCCGTCCCATAGCTGCCCCCCTCCCCCAAGTCTGCTCCCTTCCTGGCCATCTGCTCCCAACACCATAGCTGTCACCTTGGTGGCCGCAGATAGGTAGACCATCTCCGGTACCCTTAACTGTGGCTTCATGGTGTCGCCCCGGAAAATCCGTGCCAATCAAACCCTCGGGCATCTGTTCCTAATGACCGGTGGGGTGGGTGCCCTCCCCCTCCAGCAGCCATGGGGATGGTAATGAAGCGACGGGGTCTCCGTGTGACCAAAGGCCACAGCCGCCCCCAGCCCCCCTCTCTAGCCCCTCCTTCTCTGTCGGCTCCTCTCGCCCACCCGTCCGCAATACAGATGGAAATTTCCCCCGGACTAAAGCTGAGAGATGCCTGCTGGGCCTCTGAATGGGGATCCCCGTTACTCCCCTTTAATACCCCACAAAGGGAAGACCGACCTCATTGGTCCAGCCATCACGATCCCTCCCTGATCCTCGCTTCCACTGCCTCCGTACGTCACGCTCCTCAACACCAAAGTTCCCCTACGATGCATGGTGCAAACACCTCCAAATTTAGGAGCTCGCCCCCTGGTGGCCACTTGCTTGCAGTCCAATAGCAGGGTTTTTTTTTTAATGAGGAGGTGCTCTCATGGGGTTATTTACATTTATGAGGAGGGACAAGGAGCCCCCAAGGGCCGCCAGTGGCTGAGGATTTAAGGACATGGAGCTGTACCCATGTGCTAAAGGGGGTCTTGCTGTGAAACCATTGGAATGATGTTTAAATAGCTTCCCAAAATTGTTTGGCTGCAATCAGCCCCTCCCTGGTGCCCTCTGTGCCCGCTGTACCCTCTGCCTCAGCCTTCTGTGCCCTCTGTGCCCGCTGTACCCTCTGCCTCAGCCCTCTGTGCCCGCTGTACCCTCTGCCTCAGCCCTCTGTGCCCACTGTACCCTCTGCCTCAGCCCTCTGTGCCCGCTGTACCCTCTGCCTCAGCCCTCTGTGCCAGGCGACAGGCTCGTCATTCCTGTCTCACTGAAATATCTAACTGTGAGTCACTTTGGATCTAATCATCAGCTCAGTAGCACGATAGCGATGATTAATAATTGGCTCCCATGCAGGGATGATGACAAGCTTCTGCTCCAGGCATCAGGCGCGGAAGGTAGGCGGGGGTCAAGCATTTCTGGAAGTTTCGCCTCTGGCGGGTGGATGGTGAGGTTGATGGCGGTTGGCGAGCCCCCCAGGGCGCATCAGGAACACTGAAGGATACTTACGCCTTGGGCAGCGGAGGGCATTTCCAGCCATTCGTGTCCTGACTGTGGGGTCTGCATTTATTTCATTGGGTAAACAGGAGCAGCCACTCTTAAAGGGACTCTTCATGAGAAAGTACAGTTTACAGTAATCCTCCTTTGGGTCATTGTATCTCACCCCACTGACCCTGGTCTACACTGAATGAGCCGTTGTTCTCTTTGCTCTTCGTAACACTTGTCATTATCCCAGGAACAGTCTCATTATTGTACATTATTATTACTCTGAGTACCCGATGGTGCTTGGGTACAGTCAGAGTATGAGAATGGTGTTTGTCATTTCTGAATAAAGAAAAAAGTAGCAAATTACAAAGCACACATTGTGCTGCGGGTGTGGAAAAGATAATTAATTTACTGACATCCACTTACGACACACTGCTCTATGAAAACTAAAGAAACATTTATTATTATTATTATTATTATTATTATTATTATCTTCACTGAATAGATCTCAGAGAGTGAATCTGTGTTCCATCTTTGGACTTATATGTTTCTTGTCCACTATAGTGCTTAATCTTTTACAGAAACTGAAAGGAAAATGGCAGATACAGACTCTCCTTCCTCACAGATTGTATCTCAATACAATATTGACAAATAAGTCAACTTGAAACCAGCCTTGAGTTTGCCATAACTGAACCTGTAACACATTTATTCCGGAATGAAATGTACAGCCCCAGCCTCTAGCTGTTGGCAACGATCCCCAAGGGACAACCATGATGAGGACGGATAGGGTGTATTCTAAAGTCCGTCATCGTTAACTCCATTAACAGATTAAATCAGGGACGGAATCTCTGTCCCCAGTGTTCACTAGGGACAGGGTCAGTCTCATACATTTGCCATTGTTTCTTCCTCCAGAAAGCAGAGCCAGTGAGCGTTACGATCTCTGAAAGAACCTGAACACCCATCCTGTTGGAAAAGACTTGAGTGATTTGTCTGTCTTCTTATCTCAGCGGGACGCCATGGACACGGACGCTGACAGGAGAGGTTGTATCCTTTGTGTAGATACTGATAGGCTTGTGAGACACGCCTCATTATCAGTAGTGTAAATGTAAAGTATGATGAAATATGTAAATTCTGATGTGAATGCAAATCCAGCCTGGGGGGGGGGGGGCGGGGTTACGCCCAGACTTCTTGCAGAAAAATGGTTGCCTGGGAGACAAGGGAACCCTCTGTCCTGGACGGGCTAAGCCTGAGATTCCCTGGCTGGCTTAGCACCATCTAAAATTAGAGCTCATCAAAGAGCCCATAGTCCTGAGGGTCAGTGTTTCCCTCACATGGCTCCTGCACCCTCTGGACGTCACCTGAGTTAGTGACAGGCTGGTCACCACACAAAGCACTCTGTCCCTCTGGTGACACACAGACCTGCAGAATTCCCACTAATTAACAGCTAATTAACTGTCCACCAGGCACTGGGTTATTACCCCACTGTGACAAATGACATGCCGCTTGATGTTTATTATAAGAAAAAGCAAACTGAGAGATTATAAACATCCTGGAAGAGGCCTCTTTAGACACCTGGAGTGACGTGGCCTCCCGGGAGAGAATCCCTGGGCAGGGCCGCGGGGAGATGCATTGTGGGAATGGATTAGAGACAGCCTGGCCTGTCTGGTGATCCATAAAATGTTTATCAGGCTCCTGCAGGCCCCACATCGGTGATCTGATAGTGGCAGGACAGAGCTCCTGTCGCCTGCTAGCTAATTATAGAAAGTCCATCAGAAGAGAGCCGCCTTGCTACCTTATCAGTCCAGGATTTACCGCCATCCATCATCGTTAGGAGATAGAGGAGAGGACAGCACCGGACTGTCGACGAGGCTTCGTGTCCGGGGAGGGGTGGCCGGAGCCCCGGACGAGATCAGTTATGTGATCGGCGTGACATCCAGCCAGAGGGCCACCCTGCTCCAAAGCCCCGTCCTTCGAGCCCAAGTCGTGGACCTGACGTGACCACGCATGGTCACTGCTGTCCACACGTCAAGCCGTGAGGCTGGTCATCAGAGGGAGAGCCTGGAGGTTTGTTTCACAATCACTCTCGCGGGCCTTTCCTCTGACACTGTCTACCTCAGCTGGACGTCTCTTTACAGGCTGAGTTCAGGCAGAAGGATCCGGAAAGACCACAGAATGCTGCCGAAGACCATTTGTGTTCTGAGGTTTGATATTTTGCCGACTGTCGCATGTCTTGAGCAGCTGTCAGTCAAACGAAAGCAGCAAGCTTCCCTTGGTTTCTGGGTTTAATGCCATGAATCAGCTCCTTCCACACACCCCATGTAAAAATCACTTTTTAGAAGTAATATTCATGAATGAAAATGAGGTGAATCACTTCTGTAATGCTGATTAAGAAAATTGGGCTAAATTGATTTTGCAGAGCAGAAGGGATCGTGTTTATGTGTAAAATATTTTAAAATCAAATGCGGATGAGCGTGACGCATTAAATTAGGGAAATTCCCCTGGGTTGTTTACATGACGCTCTGCGTAGCGGTATAGCGTGATGCACTACATACACACTAACAGGCTAGGTGATCACACCTTTCTCAGCACCCATGCTGAGAGGACATTCTGTCTGCTAGCATTACGGGGGAGGGAGACGTTTCTCTTGCCACCTGCATCTCCGTGGCTGTGCAACGAGGGGTTTACATATAGCACACTCCTCATGCTGCTGCGTAGATGCCTCGCTGCATGTGTTCCTGTGGAAGACAGGTAAGGGGGTGCAGTGTGTTTACTGGCATGTGATGGTGTGATGTTGTGTTGACCTGCTCGACCGGGGCATGCTGGGAAATCAGCAGTGGCAGAAATCTGTGTGACGCGATGCTGACCTGCTGCATCAGGACATGCTGGGAAAGCAGCGATGGCAGAGATCTGTGGGGAGGGGTCCAGCTGCAGAGCTCCACAGCTCCATAATTTGCTGCGACACTGGAGGAACCAATCAAATTTCACAATGTTGCATGACTCTCCATTGATGAGCCAATCAAGTTTCAACTTCAACTTCCATCGCACACACCAAATGATGTCACTGACAGAAAATTCATTCTGAAATGGAAAATGCACTGTCAAAATAAAAGCTGCCAAATGTATTCAGTTACAAAGCATACAATTTTTGTTCCTATAAAAATATAATCTACACATAATATATTTTTTGATATTGTATTACTAATGTTATGATCAAGAATACAGAACCATACTTAAGAAGCAACAAAAATACAAGACTGAAATCACCTCTCTGTTTTTACACACTCTAATGCAAAACCAACTTTATAATAATGTTAGACTGCACTCGCATTAAGTGTAAATTTTTGTGGTACAATACCATGACACTTAGACACTAACTTCATTATACATGGCAAAGACACTAACTTTGAAACTGCTTAATTTTATCTCCCGCTTTTGAATACTGCTAATTATTTGTTGAACAGTCAAAGCACTTTAATTTTCAACTCCAAACCACGGACAACCCACGTTAGATAAATTCACGTGACATAAATGTATCATCTGATTTGCTTTTCAGTGGAGCTCCAAAATCTGAAATGATTTCTGTTTTCCAAATCATGTGACATGTGAATATACAATCTGATTGGATCCTCCAGCGGAGCTGTGAATCGCGGAGCTGTGGAAGTCTGCAGCTGGACTCTGGATCTGTGTGCTGCTGCATTGACCTGCTACACCAGGTCATTCTGAGAAATCAGCGATAGCAGGGATCGCTGTGATGTTGTGTCGACCTCAGTGTGGAGAATCCTCCCACGTGAGATCTGGAAAGCTAAGGTATCTGGTTGGCTGAATCAATAAGCATTCAAGTTTTTCTGCGGCCTTTGGCTCCTTAGAGCAGTGACACCCACTGATTTTCCAGCAATGCATACAGATCCAGCCCCCCAGAGCTGGTTTTCACGGAATAGATGTGACCCCCACCCCACCCCTCTATCATGTGGCAATACTCACACTTGGCCTGGTTGCCTTGTACCGTGCCCGAGCGCGATTATCCCCCCTCCCCACTGTCCTGCACTCACATTGTGCTTAATGTTCTGGGCCTGGGCACTCTTTCATCATCACTATGCGACTTTCTTCTTGAAGAAAATATAGGAAGCACAGTGTTGTCACACAGCAGAATGGAATTCATGAATAACGTCCCTATCTTGTGGCTTATTTGGAGTCATTTTGGGCAAGATGACAGAGAGTCCTCATAGATTTTTCAAGTATGCAAAACGGTGATTTTCATCGTGGTCCACGTATATAAAGTTAGTCCTGTATTTTACCAGTTTTTGCGTGTTGTATCCAATTGTTCCTGGACACTCTCAACAGCCCAAATTTCCAGCAAATACCACATCTCTGCCATAGACCAAAGTGATCCCTTTGCCACAATGTGTGTTAAATGTTACTCGGTACAGCCCACCCGGACCACTCCTTCTGGTTTTGGTTCATGTCTAGTGTACATGTCAGCACGTGTGTGTCAGTCGCATAATTGATGTCGTGTCTGTGTTTCGTGCTCAGTCGCCGGTAAGGATCCCACTTGATGCAAACCGTGTCCAAGTCCAGCTGAACTCTACCTGGTAAGACATCTTCAAGCACCGAGGCATGATACAGGGTGATCAAACTAGTCAAACAAGCTGGGTTTTGGGGGTCAAATGTGCTCTGGCACAGAACAATTTACCTAGTGTAATTCCCAAAAGTAAAAAATAGGTCTCCTAGGTTTCTTAATGATCTGCTTTAGTCTTTCAGCCTCACGTTATTCATCTGGTTCAATAGTGGGGGGTCTCAGACTGCCCAATAAACACCCGGGGTCCGGACTTGGCCATTATTCCCCAGTGGAAAGACAACCTGATTGACTTGCTCTCTAGTTAAGAGGGTCATCATATGACCTGAGGCGTTTGCGTGGGAGATCTGTTAAGAAACAGACCCCCTGCTCCCACCCACACGCTTCCCGCCCCCTGCTCATCAGGCTGGTCACACTTCATCCCGTTTTACGCTCTCAACTGGAAATATTCAGAGAGCAGAAGTAACTGCCCCCCTCCCCCACTGTTCCCCAAGGCACTGAATCCCATTACTGAAATGCCATCAGCCCTCTTGGTGGCTCATGAACGATGCAGCTTCCTCATCACCGTGGTAACACCGGCCTCCTTTGCTCTGTTTGCCTGTGTGCCCAGGCATGCTCAGATGCTCTTTCTGCTGGTTTTTGACTGGCTGGCTACTGTACACTGAACCGTACTGAACACACTCTGTGTAAGGGCACCGGTTAGAGTGCATGCTGCGTGTAACTCCACTGTACCGAGGAAGAACACACTGTTTGTAAGGGCACCATTTAGAGTGCATGCTGCGTGTAACTCCACTGTACATGGTAAGAACACGCTCTGTGTACGGGCACTGATTAGGGTGCACTCTGTGCGTAACTCCAACACACAGTAAGAGCACGTTCTGTGTACGGGCATTGTTTAGTACCGAATGCAGCTGTCATGCACTGAAATCTGCAACATCCAGTGAGGAACTTCACTGTAAACTGCCCCTGTGAAGCTCAGTGTAAGTGTACCAAATCTACATTTAGGTGTCTGGCTTTGAAATCTGGTAGATGAAGCTTCAAAGGTGACTAACTGTAGACTCAAAGACCTCAATATTCTACATACAACACCTCTGAAATGATTTTTTTAAACTGACTTTAGGCACAGAGTGAGGTAGCTCAGCTTCACATCTTGCACTTGTTTACTTGGCAAAGACTTCTCTCCAAAGCAACGTACATTTTTGAGAAAGCAGGGTCAGCCAGTCCTAGAGCAATTGGGGGTTCAGGAACTCATCAACCCAGGGATCTGAACCGGCACCCTTCCGGTTACAGTTGCAGCATCCTAGCCAGCTGAGTTACACCCCGCCCCCCAAAATCGATATGGACTTGAACCCAGGTCCAGCAGTGGTTGCTCACCAGTTCAGCGATCCAGCTGAATCATACCTTGGTTGGCTGCTTGGAAGACAAGTACGATAACCAGTACACATCTGTGTCTCATACCAATATACCCCCATGTCTCTTGATATGCAGCCCAATACAACAATTACGTTTTTTATTCTTTTATATTAGCTGTCGTTTCATTTGTGTGAATAATTGGTAATAATTGACCATGCTGAATACAGAATGATGTTCACCCGAGAGCATCCAGGCATCCAGCTGCTGGGGTCAGATTGGGTATCAGCGACTGATTCTGCCGTATCGCAGCCGCGCCGCGTCCACCTCGCCGCTCGACAGAAAAGCAGCCGAGAGACACTGCGGTATTCGATCGCGGCGGGACAGGGCGCTCAGCCTCCCCGGGAATTCCTTTGAAGTGGATTAAAGCGGAGAGACGGAAGGCGCTCCGGGTCGATGTGTGTTATCGCGGCTGGAGCAGGAGGGTGCGGAGGAACGCTGCGGCGTCGCCGTATTTCTCTGTCTGCATTTAAGAGCTGAACGGCGGCGCCGATAAAATAATATAAAGAAATGACGCTTTGCAGACTTTTGAAAAATTAATAGGAACATTTTAATCACTGTGCCTGTTTGTGGTATTGTTTTCTTTTTGAAAGTTAAGCCCATCAGAAGAAAAAGCACATTTAAATTCAGTACATATTTATTTAATGCCTTTCTTCAAAGTAAGAATAAGACGAATAAACATTACTCAAATATGCATGCTGCATATCTTAAACATTTTCCAGAGATAATTATTCGCAATTCGTCACTGTAACTAACAAACAACATGAAAAATAACAATTAAATGTTCCCGATGTACAATAAAACCCACAGTACTAACAACAGTATTAATGTATATTGTGGTATTGAATAGATTGAATACATTGATTATTTCTCCAGCGCCCCCTGTGACCACACCCAGGATGTGCAGTTGATTTTTTTTTTAGATAAATTTAGTGTTAGGCTGAAGCTTCTCCTGCTGCGTGGGAATCTGCAGCGTGGGGCCCTTCAGTGCGAGCAGGGCCCCTCCAGCTCACACGGCAGCTGGGCTGATTCTCAGGCCTGGCGCTGCAGGGATAAAGGCCTTCAGCCAGAAGCCCAGATTAACTGGCACTTGGCAAAAACGGCGTCCTGGGCTCTGCTCCTCTGCACCCCCACGCTTTCCATCTCTCATATGCTCACTGGCAGCAATGGTTTTTGCAGCCATTTAAACCACACATTTGCATGGGGCCCCTGTGGTCACAAATACTCACTACCCTAAGTATTAAGTAGCAGCTTCCTTATTTAGGAGGTACTGAAGCAACATTTCCTGCTAACCAGCTCTTTTGACTTTTTTTTTTTTTTTTTTGATAAATTTGCTGTTTATTTAGTCTTTAAACATCTGAGGGGGGTCTGGGGCCCCAGAAACAGCAACCTTTTATTTTTTTAAACAGGCAATCCATCCATCCATGTTTTATCTCCGCTTGTCGTGTTCTAAGTCACGGGGGGTCCAGAGCTTATCCTGGGGGCTATGGACACAAGGTAGGAAGCAACCCAGGTTGGGGCGCCACCCCGCGGCGGGGGGCACACACACACATTAGCCCTGAGGGGGGCCTGCATTGCTTGTGATGTGCGGCAGTGGTCGATCACATGATGTTGCATCAAAGGCAGTGTAGGATTTGGAGTCTGCTGATGATGCTCATGTGAGAGGAAAGCCTACTCTTCTCAGAATCCACACGTTTATCAATATTTATCAGAGCTTACATCATCTTCATCTGCTTGCCTATTAAAACAAACACAGAGAATGGTATGGCACCTCCCGCAATGTCCTACAAGATGAGTGAGTGTAAAACAAAACTCAAATTTCAAACTCTGCTGCTTTTTTATGTACCTCAAGGTGCCAGATATAAGATATTTCGTCTTGGTATCTGTTACTGGTGTGTCTTAGAAAAATGAGTGCAATGTCTAATTGCTACAGAATGCGGTATAAATAGCCCCATAGAATTCTCTGAATGGAAACTGCATTGTGACCTCACAATAGAGGCCGATGCAGGAAGTGCCCATCAGTCTTACTCTAATGGGGGGGTGGGGTCCGCTTATTCTAGGACACTGTCACTGACTGCACTGGGCCCAGTGTCCAGCAGACGTTCCCCTGAAAATGTAATGATCTGTGTAACCACAGCATCTTCTGCATAAAGAACCCTTTGGCTCTGGAAAGTTCCCTCAGAGGTCAGTTGTTAGGGACTCGATAAAGTCGATCCGCTGACTTGCCAGCTCGCAGGTGTTTAATGTTGACTCAGAACTGGATGACCTCTCGTGTCCTGAGATGGGAAAAGAGGACGGAGGGGATGACTGGATTATTTTCCGACTCAACATGGATTCTCAAACCAGCAGCTGTGTCACGCAATCAAGGCTCCAAAGGACACATTTCTGGTTCTGCCGCGGTCCTCGTAGCTCTGTAGCCCAGACTGAGCCCCAGCAGAACATGCCTGGCTTCTTCCTGCCACGTGGAGCACAGCTAATGTCAGCCAGGGTGACCGAGCTGATAAGCGCCCCCTAAGGGTATGCTGAGTCCCTGCTGCTGTGAGCTGTGACCAGAAATTCTCCAAGATGACAATCTTCATGATCAGAGGTGCTGAGTTTCAGCAAGGTGACACAGAGTGACAGCATGTCATGAGTATGTGCCTGGATGCTAATAATGATCTGATGGTACGAATAGGGTTAATATCACTCGAGCAGGTATCCATGGTAGCTGTTCATGCATAAATACACAGGAAAAGGTTTGGAAAATGCTGCCGTCGCTAAGTTTAGCATAACTTCCAGCTCCTTATTGCTTGGCTAGCTGGTAGACAGCTGTGAGAAAGTCACACTTTAAAGGAACATCCTTTTATGTATAATGGATCAAAAGCAGCCCGTGTCAGCAGTGTAGGGAGTCGCCCGGGAGTCCGGCTGAGGCATTCCGACCGCAAAACAACGCCGGGGAAAGCTAGCCGGACCCGGAAGACCGACGCGAGCAGGTGGCGCTGTTGGGGGCTGGGGGTCTCCCAGTGATGGGACAGCTGGAAGGTGACCTATTTTTGAAAATCGTCGCGTTGTGATTCTTATTCATAATAAATGGTGTAAGCGAACGGCGGGATGGAGCAATGCAGGAAACACACAAGCCCCGCCTCTGCTGTGTAAATCCGCACGGAGCGGAAGCCACACGTCAGCCCCCCCCCCCCGTCACTACTGCCGCTCGGGAACCCCGGGACCGTCAACCCCACTGCCAGACCCCAGAATCCGATCTTCGGCGTGTAATGTCTGGTGAAAAGAATTTCTGCAGACGTACGCTAATGTAAACACGAGCACAGCCCGCAGAGAGGGGAGCTTATGGCTTTCCTGTTTATTTAAGATAAAATCCAGGTCACCATAACACTTATTTCCATTTACGTTCCTCAGATTTTTCTCGGAAGTGCAGGTAAATGTAAAAATGGGTCCCTCTTTGCCCAGAGCATTCTCTATAGAGAGACGAGCCTTTTAATCCTGTGGATGCCCAATCATCGTGTGTCTTTAGTATTTGCAGTGGCATGTGACTCTTTCTTCAGCAGATATTTTAGGACAGACAGCATATACAGAGTGAGTGTAAAGCGCGGCACGATATACTGGTGCAGTTATACTGGTGCAGTTATACTGGTGCAGTACCACCTTCTTCTGGGAAAAACCTCCCCTTCGCATTCCCAGTGGGCACACCTGCATGCAGAGGAACTGGCCACACTGGCCTGCTCTTGCCACAGATGGTTTGGCGCTTCCCCTTCATGACTCACATTGGCTCCGGGCAGGAAGTAGCTGTCCACCTTGCACGTCCTGCTTGACGGGTCACGTGACACGGGCAAACCCAGCGTTTTCCTGACATTCGCCCACCTCTCTTCCATAGAGACTATATTTAACCATATGTATCATGCACTGAAGCGTGTTCCCAGGTCAGACCCGCTCCCTTTACCCGGATGGTAAATGGAGCCTTCAGAAAAGGGAGAGGAGGACAGCGTGAGGGGGCGCGGCGGGGGGGCAGGCTGCTTCAGAGTAACCGTGGTAATATATAGCACGCTTATTTATAGCATTAAGAGCAGTGCTGGCTTCAGGGACACGGTATTTGTTATACTGTGGGACAAAAGCGAAAGCAAAACTTTCAGCATTGTAATCATCACACACTAAACTGGGTATTAAAGTCCCTCCCTCACCCTCCCCCCCCGCCATGAAACAGATCGGAGCGTGTTTATGTCACAGGAAGACAAAGGTGGTTTTGCACTTCTGCCCCGTTTGATTCCTGTCATCCATCAAGGCATCACCGGTCCTCAGCTTTGCAGGGGTGGGAGGGGGAAGGAGCCCCTTTACTGTCTGTGTTGTGTGACTTTCGCTGTAGGGGGAGGCATTAAATCGCTGCTCCCCTCCTCCCATGGGGCGTCTGCGGCGGCCTGCAGGACCCTGTGATCCTGGCCTGTCCTCCTCGTCAGGAGGGGAATTAGGGGACGAGACTCTCGTGTCTCACTGCTTAACAACGGCTTCTAAAGACTAGGGTGTGAAGCTGCATCTCCTCCTTATGATGGAAATCTGACAGGGCGCTCGATACATTGTTACTCATCTGACATCCTGAATGATGGGCTGAGCCTCCTTCACCGTAACTGGACCGCAATCCTCCACTGCAACAGACAGGGGTTTGATAAATCTTGTTAAAATAGGACCAACTCTAGGGAGATTATGCGTACAGTGCAATGAGACAGCCCAGACACTGGGAGGCACCGCACTGATGCAGTGTGCATAAGCAGTGCATCAAGATCATGTGAAGCAATTATGCCCTAATGTCTTAGTGGTGCCTTGGTTTTCCTCTTCTCACTGTCCTTACCAATTGCAGTTACCCAAATCCCAAACTGCATATTCCCCAACTGGAAAAAGCTGCCATACTGTACACACTGTAATGGTCCCTTGTTGACTGTGCTACCTGGTCTTGCTGTAGGTGCCACAGATAAGTCAATCTAAAAGAACCGATTCTTGCAACTTCAAAAGGGAAAAGACTTCAGCCGCGGCCTGGATGGACCCCTTTTCCCTCGTCCTTTTCCCTGGGAACTTTATTGACTTTCCCACTCGAGATGTTTCGAGGCCATGATCTCTAACACAAATAAAAGATTAACGGCTTAAGTGTGGAAGGCAGCCTGTTCTGGGGCCTGACCTCCCCTATCCGAGCGCTCAAGGCGACCGCGCATCCAGGCAGAGAATCCCGCCGGTGTCAACAAACCGGAACATTCCGTCTCGATGGATCTGGTGTCCAACGAAGGGGAACGCTGCACTCAAGGAATAAACAGCTTTGGAGCTTTCTGGGTTTATGCAACGACAAATTCACATTATTTACCAGTCAGTCTGAGACTAGACTCTGCGGAATAAAAATGGTGCTATAAAACTGTTAATTTTTACATTATTCATCAGAAGGTCCCGCTGGAAATTTTACTACTAATATTACTCTTGCATTTTTTCGTGTGTGTCTTCTATAGAGCACATGACTGATAAAAAACACACTTAAGATGTGTGCGGAGGAGCTAAATTGAACAAACGGAAAGTAAAATGCAGACATGGGCTGGAGCGGGATGATTTGCTTGACTGTGACCCGCTGTCTCTCTAAATGTGCACTAGCTTTGAAATTTGCTTAATGCCACTCTCAGCTGAGGACTTTCATGTGAAGATTATGAATTCCTAATGAATACCGGCTCCTGCGGAATCTCTGCTGGTGAAAGTAGGGCAGCTCAGCTATTAATATGGAGTCAGATGGTAACCTGTACCAGGGTGAGGAGGACAGAAAGCTGTCTGCAGCAGATGCTCCATGGATGCGTGTCACGATATATCTTTCCCTCTCTTTCTCAGAGCTGTGATAAACCTTAAAGCTTATCATGTCATACTGTTCCTGCCAAGATTAATACACTCGGGACTTCAGACCAGGAGTAAACACTCAGACAAAGGCTTTCTGCCCCAGCTAGCGCTGGATTTGCAGTTTAAAGGAACCTCACTGGCAATGGAGAGCGATGTTTCGCATCTGCATTATAGCTGCTCTCGTAAGCGGTTATATAAACCATGCAGCAGCCTCCAGCGCTGGCTGGCTGGCTGTGAAGGTCCTCTCCGACTTTCACCTCGGCGTCTCTGTTATATTTGTTTTTCCCTAATGTGGGCTGGAACACCCTCAGAGGTTAAATTCAGAGGATGGAAATTTAATATCGGCTCTCTCTCCCAGGAAACAATTCTCCTGCCTTCCCCGCTAACAGGAGATCGCCGCGAAAGGCTGCGACGCCCCTGCGAGTCGGCAATATCAGAGGAATGTTTCTCTCCCAGTTCCTCCCCTTGAGATGATCTGTGGGTGCGTGAGGGGGTGCAGATCAGCCATCTACCCATGGTGGTGGATTTAGGGTTCCTGTGTCAGCTTTAATCTGCTCATGTCTGCTAGGAGCCTCACCTTCTGAAACTCAAGCCTGGGTTTGAGAGTCACTGCAGGATGACGCTGATGGTGTGTAGATCTGGAATTAATGAGTATCCTGTAGGACCTCAGACAGCCTTGAATGAACCTTGAATGAATGAGAATGAGAATGAAAATTCTTCATATCTACTCATTTGCTTTCATGAAGATCTTCATATCTTTCCTGGTTTCCTATCCCAGTTTATTCTATATACGATTTTGAAGTATTGTGTGGGACTGTACTTGGTTTTACCTTATGCTCTAGCCCACCATCTTTGTGAAGATATAACATTCCATGCTAACTAATTCTCTGGAATATCTGTCATAATCCTGAGAAGGAGTTTACTCTGCTTGCCTCAGAAGGTGCAGATAGGTAGTTAGGTGTGCCTGTTCAAGGCAGCGAGCACAATTTCAGTCTTCAGTTTTAGTTTTCGGTGAACGCTCCGCTGTCAGCTGTTCAGCTTTGATCACCCGCTCATTGGTATTGCCCCCATCCCTGCGCTCTTTGGGGGCTCCGTGATGCCGTGCCGAGGACCTAGATGCTTACAGAGCCCATTCAGCCTGGTGCTGTCATGGTAATGCTCAGTACTGACCCGAGACGGGGAAGTTCTCCGGTTCGGGTTTTCTCACCGTTTGTGTCAGCGCGTGAGGCGAGACTGACGGCTCTGAAGCGATGTTTCTTAAGCTCAGTCTGTTCGTCTGCATTCCGGGAATCAGCAGCACACCTGTTTATAAACGTGTTGTATGCAGCAGTCACCCAAAATACAGACTCGGCCCCCCAGAAAAACCAGGGGAGCTCCTGGAATCATGGGCAATCCGTCTGACAGGCGAGCGCTGGATGGGATATGAACTCCTTGCTGCTATTTGTACAGTCTGCCTGGCTTTTCTCGGACCTGTCATGTGCAGCCCATGGGAGGTTTCTGCGGAGCCTCTCGGAGATTAGTTACAGACCGCGCCTTTGTAACGACCGTGACCTGCAGGACTGTCTCGGGTCGTGGCTCTTCTCGCCTGACAGTGTCTCATGGGAAATCACCAGGTCATTTCCACTGTGCGCCAAGCCCCACACGCATGCCATCCTCACACCATCTGCTCAGGCACATTTCCTTAGGGGAGATCTGGGCCTTCGCACCTGCAGAATGCGATGGGTGGACCTGAGAAAGAACAGCACAGTCGTGCAGGTCAGCTTCCATCACATTACATATGTGACATAACTGGGGCTCTTACTGGAAAATTGTCAGCAAAATCTCCATTTTTAACACATGTCCTCTAAATGTAATCATTTCAGGTTATTTTTATTTATATGCCAAATTTTCAAACTTGTGTTAAACTTTGTGGGAATTCATGGGACAAACATATTACAGCAAAATGTGGAAAAATGTCTGTTTAGAATTCAGAATTATTCTGTTTTGGTCACATGGTCCTGCTGAGAAGCATATGGACAGGAAGTTGCCCAGCCTGTTTCTCTAAGTAATGAATGAAATCGAGTGAAAGGGCGTTTTTGTTTTCTCTACTACCTGAGCTTGAAACTGAACCTCGGAGATGTACTTTCTTTATAAAGTGAACCATGGTGATGCACTAAGACAAGCATGCAGTGATTCTGGAAGCCATAGATGGACAAACACCCATCCTGATTCACTGAAATCCACCCGCAGGTCAGGTCCCCATCTTCTCCACCACCAAACTGGAGCCCCGCAGTATTTCTGAGCGCTTGTGCCCTCATATCCCACCCGGGGGCCTGCTCTCCTGAAGCTCCTGAAGCCCCATGGTGGTGGTCATCAGCTCTCCTTAACCCGTAATGTAGCATGCAGCTGTACGTGAGTCTGGTTTAGAACCATCTGGGCTGGTACAGACATGTGGCTCTCTGGTCAAGAACAAATCATTCTAGTGTTTGGGGAACCTTCTTTGATTTCAGGGCAATGGGGGAGAGACCAGCAGTGAACTGGACGGGATCAGCCAGAGAGCTGGAAACCCTCTTTCTGCAGACAGCAGGGTTGCCTTCAGTAGACAAACATTTACACGCCTCCCAGCCCCACTCCTTTGTCGGCACGAAGAGCAACATTTGGCCTGGGGGGGCGGAGCCTCGGAGCTGCACAGGAGATTGGCTGGGCTGCCAGTTCAGCTCGGGCTTTACTGTACTGAACGGAATTACCTCACTTCTGTTTGACTGCTTTTCATTGCTTAGTAATAAAAATTCTTAGACTTCAGTGCGGTGTTGGACATTTTTATTACTTTCTTGGAAAAGTGAGAAGGGGTAAATTCTTCAGGCTGGAAAACACGATGTGAGCACATCTACATGTCGTGTGGGAAATCCGCTCAATCCGTCCTCACAAAAGCTAACTGCCACACAGTGTGTTGGGGGTCTTTGTGGGTTGCAGTCATTGTAACGCTGTGCCTCACACACTCTAAACAAGCCCTGTGTGACACCAGATCTAGTTTGTTTAATAATCTTCTGGATTAAAAATCACCTCTGAGCTGGGAGATCTTTTTCTGTTCACCAGCAGTGCTTCTCTGTGCTTCCACACACGCGCTGTGGGGTATAACGGCTGCTCTTGCAGTAACTCACAGCCGAGACACAGAGGTCTTTTATTTCCAACCTTCACGGGGTGCTGACCCCCCCCCCCCCCCCCCCATAAAAACCCCCTCTCATCAGCCTGTGTGGCCAAAGAGCTGATGGAGAAATATTTCATCCTCGTAAAAATCCCCCAACTTGCGCAGTCAGTGAAAAGAACCAAAAAAAAGAACGCAAGAAAGAAAGGAGAGAGAGAGAGAGACAGAGAGAGAGAGAGCCCAGATTGAACTTCCCTGCAAGAAGAAATGGAGGAACTGCAAGAGAAGTGTCCACAGCAAATCACTGCATGGTCCACAGGAAGTGCTCTAGCTGTCCGCTGCTGACTGTGGGTCACAGCTGAGGGTCCTGGCGTGTGTGAGTGTGCAGTTCGGCTGCCATTTAAGACCCCCCCCCCGCAATACTCACACACGCGTAATTATATCTATGTGGGGACTCTCCATTCATTTCTATGGGGAAAACTCTAATACCAACATGACGACCTTAATCCCTACGCAGCCCTAACCTTAACCACAAGTAACCAAACAAAATGCAAGAATTTTGGCACTTTTACTTTTTTGATTTAATTCACGTATTTTTGTGAGGACCTGAAAAATGGTCCCTACAAAGTCAAAATGACAGGGTTTTATCACATTGTGGGGGCCATTTGGTCCCCACAATGTAATTTAAACATAAACACACACATGCTCACAGTCACAATCTCTTTGGTGTCCAGCAGAGCATTTGGGATCAAAATTTGACCTTTGACCAGGCTTAGGATGGAAGGATCGATGGCAGATTGTTTCCCATAATGCATCTCTTTCGGGCAGTATGGTGCATCAGGCAGGCTCTGTGTAGGAAACACCCACCTCACTAATGTGCTAAAACAATCAAAACAAAAAAATGAAGCCTGGGAAGCAGCTGCCAGGGAAATCCCTCCCTGATTAATGACAGCACTGCTGAAAAATACAAATTAGCAAGGAAAAACAAAGCATGATTTAATTTTTGTTCCCATGTCCCCCTCCTGTAAACTGGTGGCATTTGTCTTAATTTTGTCAAAAATGCTTTCATAAGGGTCTCACTGACCACGCACATGCATGTGTCCCCCCCAAGTAGCCGTGCCAGCTGGGGCCGTTTCCCAGTGCCAGACGTCCCTCTCTGGGAAGGTGCATCTGCAGATCATTGTGAAGCTGCCATGCCTTCATTCACTGGTGTGCTCGCTTAGGCTTAGGGTTAAGGTTAGGGTTAGGGTTAAGGTTACGGTTAGGGTTAGGGTTAGGGTTAGGGTTATGGTTAGGGTTAGGCTTAGGGTTAAGGTTAGGGTTAGGGTTAGGCTGTGCGTGGCTGGTGCTTACAGCTGCTTGTTTTGCCGAGTGCAGAAGCTTTAATGCATTTTTGATGCAAAACAGCTCCCATTATTCAAGGGCGACAAAGAAAAGATGGACAATCTTTTCAATTCCCTTCAAGAAAAAGATGTGATGCGAGTGAGAGAAATTAGAGTGATGGAGTTAAGCTCTCACTGATTGCTTTGAGCAGGTCTGCTGTGGACCAAGACTTGGGTATCTAACTTGGTACTCAAGAACAACTTGCTTTGATTGATTTGTTCGGAATCATGTACAGTGGACCAAACTGCTTGAATGCATGGGCTTACCCAGGCTGAAGCCCAGAGGCCTCCACTAGAAAGAGGCCTCATAAAGCCCCCCCCCCCCCCTCAGTCGTAGGGGTGTCTCAGGCAACTCAAATAGCCCAGGGGCTTGTGACAGCCGAAAGACTGGGTTTCTGTTATGTGACAATGACAGTTAAGATGGGAAAGGAAAATTTTATGAAATTAAAGAAGAAGCGAAACAAGAAATGTTGATCCACTTACTGTGAAAACAGCGGATCTCACTCCGAGTGTGAGGAACTCATCATGAAAACAGCCTCATCTAAGAAAAGACAAGTGCACCTTTTGGCTAAATGCCAAAATGCAATCTAAAATGACACTCGATTAATGCTGTTAGATGTGATGTGTGGCTCGAGATCTTTCGCAGGTTGTCTGCCTCTTACCTCATGGAAAATAAAGCTCAAGGCTCTCTGTTTACATTTCTGATCAAGCTCACCGACCAAAGGTTAAGTGTGCCCCCCCAGGGACCTGAACAGATTCCCCATCAGAGAACGCAGTGTAATAGTGTCACACCCTCTGGCAATGTATGATTGCATCTAATTTGGAGGTGAATTTCAGACCTCCTCAGAGAATGGGGGCTTTCCGTCGCTCCTGGGGCTTCAGCTGCCCCCCAGTGAGGCATGAACTCTCTCACTGCTGCGATGTGCCGTTGGCCATCGGGGCCGGCACAAGCCCCCAGGTGCTGCAGGAAGTATATGGTCCATCAGGGTGAAGTTCAAGAACACAGAGGAACGTTAGCCTGCTGGGTCAGAGGCCATGGTGCAGGTCCAGCTCTGCTGGGATGTGAACTCATCCCCTTCTGTAGTGTATACTTTACAGGGACAGTGTTAGCAGACCTTTAAGATTAACTAGTGAAAACTCTCATTGGGTGTTAGAAGGTAGTTGAGGGGCCACAGGGCCGAAGACAAAAATGGAGTGGCTTGTAATTTATACACCTGTCATCTGGGGTTTAGTGCATCCAGTAAAATGAATGAGAAAGAGAAAAAAGATAAAAGAAAATCTGGTAACTTTAGAGGGACATGAATAATGTAGTAGTACATGCTTACTTAATGCATTAATTAAGCAGTAACTAAATGTTAGTTATGTTCTGACCCCATGCTTGTTCATCATTAATAAATCATGACAATTCATGCATTCTATTCAGGCACTATTTTAGTTAAAAATGTAACTAATAGAGTTAATAATGGTAAACTACTTGAAGGGGCAAAAATTACATAACTCATTTACTGCTCAAGAACAAATCACTAATATAGGTTTCCTCATGAAATACATGAACTGTCATGATTGATTAATGATGAATGAACATGTGATCAGTACTTAACAAACACTTAGTTAGTGGTTAATTAATTGAAATCCCCTCAAGTAAAGTGTTACAGAAAATCTAATAATACAAATTACAAGTATTTGCAAATAAGCTGATATATATTCAGCCACTACAATACTCTGAGACTATACCTTACACACACTTAAGGATGCATTACTAATGGACTGCACAGGCAAAAACCTCCTATTCCTCCCGAAACAAAACCTTCCACAACTGGCACTTCAACCCTTCTTACAGGACATCATCCCCACATCTTTAATTGGATCATTCCCTTACCTACGCACAACACACGGGTAATATCCCATCATAGGGGATAATGGGAGCTAAATAGAGTTATATGATACCTATCATATTACCAGAGTTTTCAGACCTTCATAAAAACAAACAAACAATTACGCATCATTAGAGTGCAATGATGCTCCTATGAGCCACAGCATCACATTAGGAAGACAGAATATCCTAGAAGAATGTTGCCTAGATGAATGTGAGTCGTCAAGATGGATAGACAGATAGATAGATGCCATTGTGATTCACAAACACTCTGCTGTGAGAAGAGGTGCATGATGGGAACAGGATAAAATTGAGGATGGCTGAGCAGGAATGGCAGCTGTCGTCGCAGCAGAGGTGTCATTGTGTATTCATGACTTAACATAAAATAGTCCAAGTATCCATTTACCATACAGAGGAAACAACTGCAAACTGATTGCTCTGGCTATTTTTACCCTCAGAAGCTGGAATTGTGACCACAGGAATCTGTGCTTTACGGCTCCGGCGTAAAGCAATGATGACCTTAATGTTTGGGATGATTGTGGAGGCCCTGGCATCCTGGCTTTCCTGCACTGCTTGGCGTCTGGGAAGCTAGCTGGGCGGCAGCGATGTTCAGCACGGGCTCTGCTGGCCCTGCTTCCATTTCAGCCCTAATTGCCTTTATTGAGGTGATTTTTTTTTTTCATATCAACTCAGCTAGTGCTTCAGGCTAATGCTCATTTCACAGTAGGCTGTGCATTAAGCGATGCGGCCCGTAGAGTGACGAGCCCCGAGGAAGCACAGAAATGCAGATGCGGGCTTCGGAGAGACTCCTGCGACATCCCTGCGGACATGTGCGCTCTCAGCCCAGTGTTTGCACTCCTCATACTCCTGCATCACCAGAATATGAGGGAGCTCAGCGCTGGGGGCTGTAAGCAATAAGGTGCATCTTCGGGTGACCAT
>JAODJU010000098.1:622961-646868 GCA_026776725.1 Gnathonemus echidnorhynchus | reverse complement strand
GGCGCTTTGCTCGACTAGAAACCCTCACGTCGGCAGCAAGCGGCTCACCAGAATCGCTGCAAACATCATTGTGAGATGTGTCGTCCCTGCAGGCGTGTGGCTGCTTCCTGCGGTCTGAGGACCCCGTAGCGCGTCTGTGATGGCTGGGCCACTCGCTCCAGTACAGCCTGGATCTTCAGTGTCAAAGTATCACCTTACATAATTTCTTAAGGAGAATATAAGTGCACTCTGTCTAACTTGCTAATTTCATTCCATCTGAGCTCGGTACTTATTAATGAGGTGCTAAATTTTCTCTGTTGCTCAAGGTCATGAAGAGGAAGACGGAATGATGTTGCTTTAACTCCAATGAAACTATGCTGCTCTATTAAAGGATCTCCCATTTTTTAGGATTTTTAGGGATTTAGGAATGTCACTTTGCCTCTCCTGTCTGACGGCCATGGCGCCTGCTCTGGGGATCACCAGATGTCCGCTATGTTATCGGCTAATGTTAATGCCGAACTGTTGCACACAGCTTTTCACTGATGAAGAATGCTTTTTTAAAATGCAGTGTGAAGGATTGTGGGTAAACAGAACACGTGCAAATGGGGCTTAATGATTTCCTGTGAATATGAATGTTAATGTGGATTTATGTGGTGTTTTTGTGTTGGGTATGGTAGCTGATCTCACTCTGTGTGTGTGTGTGTGTGTGTGTGTGTGTGTGTGTGTGTGTGTGTGTGTGTCTGTGTCTTTGTGTGTGTGCATGTGGATTAGGTTTACATTATATGATGGCCCCAGCAATGTGATAAAAACCTGTTATTTGATCATTTTTCAAGTCCCCACAAAGATCTATGACTGCAATCAAAAAAGCAAAAAATGTCAAAAGTTTTGTTTGGTTACTTATGGTTAGGATTAGGACTGGGTAGGGGTAAAGTTGTCATGTTGGGATTAGAGTTTTCCCTATAGAAATGAATGGAGAGTCCCCACAAAGATATAATTACATACCTGTGTGTGTGTGTGTGTATGCCTGTACGTGTGTGAGTGTGCTTGTGTGTGTCTGTTGGAGTTAGTGTGGCCGTGTGTGTTTGTGAGATGACAACAGCAATCCTGCACTCAGTCTTGCTTCCCAGGCTAAATGCCCCCCCCCCCCCCCCCCAGGACGTTCATTGCTGTCACACGATGCCCTTGCTGAAGGAAAAGCCAGCAAGCTCCAAACTGGAAAAATTAGCATCCTGTCATTGCTGCTGAAAAACGGGGTTTGGTGTGGTAATAGAGAGGGATTGAGAGATGGATGAAAGCCCCCCAGAGCTGGACAAGGCGAGCGATCCCCCCTGGAAGCCGCGATGAGAGTGGTTACCCCCCGGGTAAGGCTCCCACACGTCACTCACTTTGCTTATTTATTTTGGCGCTTTGCAGTTCGATACCCTGGGTTTTTGCTTCCTTTAAGACTCCAAAGTGCTCATCTCTGCAGTGGCGTCATCTCTTCTTTTTTGGTTCTAATCAAGGCAGCCACTGCTAGCAGCAGATCATTAAGGCGCGAGGAGAGATGCGTCGGCACAGGGATGTCATGGCGCTTGCTGAGGAGAGAAGGATCGATACTAGAATGCAATGGTGCTTGCTGAAGGGAGACGCGTCGACATGGAGATGCAATGGTGCCCGCTGAGGACAGCGGCATCGACAAGAGGATGCGATGGTGATTGCTGAAGGGAGATGCGTTGACCCATTGATGAGAGACATGTCAGCACAAGGATGCAATGATGTTAGCTGAGGAAAGATGCTTCGCTATGAGGATGCGATGGAGGTCATTGAGGAGAGATGCGTCGACACGAGGATGCGGTGGTGGTTGACGTGCTTTTTAAACCCCAAATTAGGACATGGCGGCCACTGGCTCTCTGTTAGCATCTGCATGCCTCCTGAAAGCAGAGCAGGGAAAAAGAGGAGCATGAACATGGAAAAGAGAGAAGGCGAGCAGCAGAGAGGGGCACAGAGAGAAGGGGGGGGGCAGCGTGTGTGGGAGAGGCCTTCAGGAGATCTTCATAGAAGGAGGCATTTGCTGCTTCCACTGCTGTGTTTTTCCCCTCCTGTCTTCCAGCGATCGGGACACCATGGGCTAATCCCAGGGGGCCCGGGGCCCGGGGCCCGGGGCCTCGTAGGTGGAGCTGCTGCAGCTGCTCTGCTCCGGAACTCACCGGAACACTACACTAATGCTCTAACAGCGGAGCTCGTGTGACACACCTGTACATGTGTATGTGTGTCTGTACCTGTCTCTGTCTGGAAGCTGTGACAGTGGGAACAGGTGGGGACAGCACTGCAGTCACCTCACATGGGTCAGCGACTCTCTGTGCCTGGGGGGCTCCCTATATCCTGCAGCCAGCACAGGAAACCAGATCACTGTGTGTAAAACAGCACGTCGTGTAGCCATCGGTCTAACAAGCATCTGTTGCTTGTATTACAAAATGACAGTTTTACCTATAATTAGTAAACGAGAGTGTTTCTGATCTGCTGTGTTGCACCAGATTTATATTGCCACAGAAGCACATGAGTCACATAATTACAAGGCTTAATTGTGGAGAATGAGGAGAGGCTCACACAGCGTGTTCACTGCTCCCACACGCGCAGGCAGTAATTATGTCGCTCCCTTTGCCTGCGCGTTATCCTGTTGGTCAGGAGATTCACTTTGGGAAACTGGCAACACTTAAGGCCATGTTTTCAGTAATTTAGAAATACATTCATAATGCATCATAATGCCTTCATAAAGCATTATAACCCACGTTGTTATATGTAATGTGTCATGCCTATTGATAAATGGCATTGCTATAAATGTGTTTATAAATTACTAAAAACATGGCCTTAAGTAAGGTGTTACCGGTTTGGATTCTTGGATTTCAGACTAGACATGCGCGGTTCCTTGATGGACTCAGCTGCTCAGGTGCATCCAGTCTACAGGGAACAGCGTAGAACCATCTGACCCCCCCGAGCCTCCCCCCCCCTCACTAGCCTGCCCTGCTGTCTTGGTTATGGACAGCAGAAGCATGTGCCTATCAGTATTGTGGGAATATTGTGTGTGTTTAGGGGGGAGGTGTGGTTTGTTTAGCTCCTCTTCTCGCACTGCGCTCTGGTCACTGCACTGCACTGGAGCCCAAGCTAACTCCACGTAGGCTGTCTGTTTGCAGTGTACCCACTGCCTCACGCATATGTAGCTTTGGACAAAAAAGAAAATGCAAATGTGGAAAGGAGTTACTGGAATGCACACACTAAAATGTTATCCTAAGCAGAAATATTCATAAGTGTCACCTTATAACCCATTTTCCTTTCTCTGCGCTGCTAAGGATGCCTCAACTCTGCAGCAGCATGACCAACGTAGGAGTTTTTACTAGGCTTGACTCTTCAGGAAGTGAGCCTGAATGCAGAGTGTTTTCACCTCGCTGCAGAACACTTGCCTACTCAGTGGTCACGTTAATTTCAGCCTGTAGAGTTCACCAAATGGACCACATCTGGACTGATGTAAAACTGTGCTGCATTAGTGGTTTGACTTTGTTTAGCTTTAGTCGTAAAGCAGTAAAGTTCAAATAAACTATATTTGCTTGCGTGTTGCGTGCTAACCTCAGCACATGGCGCGCTGTTCTTAAGAGGAAATGAGAGAATGTCTCAGAAAGACATGACAACCACTTTAGGGTCCCTTGAAAAGTCACTGTAGGGGAAACCTTCCTCTTAACTGAAAGCTTATGATGCTGTCTTGTGATGCGGTGATGCTGTCTGATTTTGGTGATGCCCTAAACCCATCTGTGCATGGAAAGAGGACAGACTTTGTCAGTTCATAGCTTGAGAGGGTTTCCTTAAGTGTGGTTAACAGCTGAGCTGGGTGTGGTAGGTAAATGGATTGAATGAGGGGTCAGATTGGGGTCGATGTGTAGGTCTGTGGGTTAGGATGCTGTGCCTGTGATTTGAAGGTCATTGGTTCAAATCCCACAGTCAGCAGAGTGATGTCACCATTGTGCCCCTGAGCAAGGCCCTTAATCCCCAGTTGTTCCAGAGACTTACTGACCCTGTTTTCTCAAAAAAAGTAAAAGATATACATCACTTCAGATAAAAGCATGCCCCCTTCAGATAAAAAATGCCCCCCAATTCTCCATTGTCAAGCACACCATCTGGATCTGCCACAAGATTTTATGACTGGGGCTTGGTGTCTATGAGAGCTCATTCCCTCAAAGCACATCAATCTGGCAAGCAAATATCTTCCGCGATTCTGCCTTCAAAAACATTCTCCTTCTCAAGTTCTCAACCACATGTATGCAGCCTTGATCACCCTCGCAGGCTCGATCAGAAAAGACAAAAGGGTTTGAGTTTTATATACGGCGTTCAGCATTTATTATACGACTCGTCTGCTGAACTTTAACACAATGTGATTTACGTAACTTATAAAATTTTAGCCATCTGGATGTTTTTTACTGAACATTTGTGGCCAAGTACAACAGTCGGTACAACAGTTAATTATTAAGTTACAGGAAGAATCTAACTTTAGAAGCATTTTATCTACTTTACAATTGAGTTAAAAGAGAGGGGAATTGACAGTGAATATGCAATATAACCTCATAATATCCCACATAGTAATAACCAATTGAAATTAACCAACTGAAACTCTGTGTTCTTGGCAGTTAGCTAATACTGCTAGCGCCCCCTCTGGTGATGGTAATGAAGTACAGGAGAGTGACCAATGCAGATTCTGATGCCTGGGTTTCTGATTTATGAAGCTCCTCCCCGTGGAGTTCCACTGGAGCATTTAGGGTTTCCATGCATCTGCGAATAGAGCCATCAGTCATGTCCCCACGCCTCTGGAAAGACCTGTGCCAAGCAGAGAGCTGCAGGGCTGTCGCTGGCCACAGGGAGGGGCTGGGGCCGTCATGGACCCCTTTCCATAAGACCGACATGTTTATATACAATCCCAATGGCTAAAAAAAAATGAAATGCTAGTCATACAGGAAAAATAATAAGAACAGGACTTAAGGGAAACAGGCAATAAATACACACCCCTCATAAGTTACATGCAAACCGTATAATAAAAATCCATAGTTATTATTCATTGTTGCAGACAATAGATTTAACACAGGTACCATAAGTCATGTACAGATTAATGTCAGGCTTCTTGTTTCCTGTGTGGAGCATCATAAGGCTGCTGATCTTCACATGACAGATGTGATCTCTGTATAAAAGTCGTTCCCAATTCATAAACCTCTGGCTGTACTCATGATGAAGCCCTTAAGCCCGCGCGTCTGCTAAGACCCCGTCTCTGGGCCGACGTGATGTCACATCCACCTCAGGAGGAACCATCTGGAATGATTTTTGGGCCGTGTCTCCGGAGCGTACGGCAGGATGTTGACAGCTCTCAGAGAGACCATCATAACTGGACCTGCTTTTCTTCAGAGCTATCCTTCACTGCCGAGCCGTCTTCCCTGGGGACGGCTGGCAGTGTCTGCGGCTTGTTACGACTGCACTTTATCAAGGGGGCACCTCAAAAGGAGCCTGCAAGCTTTAGATCCAACATGAATGTGGATGTAGGAGCAAGGCGTTTGATGTAGAAACCTGGGAAAATCAGGAGCATTTCCTGTCTGTGGCATAACTCATCTGGTCCTCATTTATCAATTTCCCACCACTCAAATCACGCATTTGTGTGGGGCCCCTAAGTTTGGGGGCCCTCTGTTGGGCCAGTCATTACACTGGAGGGGGCCCAGAAACAACAGACCCACCCCAGTTTATGGAAGCAACTTATGGTGTTCAAATACTGACTTTAATTCTGATTAATGCAAGCATATTAGCAACATTGCATTAACAATTCTTGAAGCTTTCATGTTTGTACACCTTTCAGAACCATTAACTAAATTATCTTTAATCTATTCCATTAAAGATGCATCCATGTAGACAATGGAGCATGACCCCATTCATTGTTCACATGAAGACACAGAAGTCTACAGATGATTTATCAGTGCTCCATTGCCTCTTCCTGCATGCCTGCTTCTGCTTATACAGTAGAAATCAAACATCACATGACTTTCTTCACAAAACCTTCCACATACTGGTGTTTTTTTGTGAGCATTTTAATGTTTCAAGTGGTGGGACTGTGTTCAATAAGTCAAGCCAGCCAAGACCATTTTGGGCAAGGGAAGGTATTGGAATACCCACAGCCTTAGGGCAGACTCCTTGTCCAGCCCATCTTCTCGTAAGGTTTCTGTCTGTTCAGATCTTCTGGTGGTTTCTCCCACCCAAAACAATACATTCCATAGCATCCAAACTCAGATTTCTACAATGTTAAGAACCTGATGGTCTTACAAAAAAAACATAATATCAACTGTAGAGATTGTAGAGATACTGTTGGGATGCCAAGGAATGCTGAGGTTTCTAAGCTCACCATTTAGATTGCAAAGTGCTGGTGCTCTTCTATAGTCCTTGTTCCCCACGGACAGGGCTGCCGTCCCCATCAAAACTTCCCTTATTCATGGTCAATGTTCAGTAAAGCATGTTCAGTCAAGCATGTTCATAAAGCATCTGAGATCATGTTTCATAGTACTGCCCCTCAAGCTTAGTAATTAGAGTTCATCACTAATTACGTCACCAATGGAGTCAGTCCTCCGGGCTGGGGAACACCCAGAAATAATGAGAATGATGTGTGGGTTGGGCTATGGACGCTGTTCTCCATTAATATTTTCCATCTGTGGCAGAATGGGGATCTTTGTTGAAATGAACCCTGCAGACAGACGTATGTAAATCCCAGCTGAACGTGACAGGCTGCAGCTCAGAAAGAAGGAGCACATGGCAGTCATTATGGTTCTAATGGAAAAGTGCAGGAATGTGCCTCCACACAGAACTCAAACTGGCGCTGCCAGATTCATTTCGAAGGTTAATTGAAAGGCCGTGGGGCGAGTCGACTCCCCCCGGAGTTCCTGGACACTTGCGACGAGTGACCTCACTTGGCAGAGAATGCTGGGTGGGAAGGCTGCCTCTCTGGGTGGATCATCTCTGATGTTCCTGGGGTTATGTGCTGTTTTTTTAGCACTGTCAAACATCCGGTGATACTAGCTTATCTCCGGCGCTCGGTGAAACGCCGGAAGATTAGATACTTCCCACAGGGGCAGTCAGAGATGTATTATAAAATCACTCTGTAGAACAATGGGAATTTGTCCACTGTTGGTGACCCACTGAGGGTGTGTTGAAAATGAATTCCCTCCCTCCCAGAGGAGGTCAACACTGGTACTGGTCATGTGTTCATGATTTTGTAACCAAACAGCGTGTTAATAGGGTCTGTCTCAGCATACTATATCTGATGAGTGAAATCATAGGATGGATCTCACATTGCATTAATCAAACGATACTTTCTTAATGCCCCCCCCCCCCATTGATTGACCCCTCGGCTAATGCTGCAAATGTTGTTTTAATTTTTCATGCTCCGATTCATGTGGGTCGTTCATTCAGCTATGAATTTCGTAGTGGGTAACTCTCAGGATATATGAGTGTTGGCGTGTGATTTGGAGGTTCAGGACTTAGAATAGGTTGTGCTGGAGGATCCTTGAGCAAAACGCTTAACTCAAATTGCTCCTGTCAGCTGTATGAATGTCTTGTTCTGTCAGGCACAGAAAAAGTTGTAAGTCACGTTGAATAAAAGTGCCAAGTCAGCAACTAAACGTACAAAGGAGCAGCAGCCATTTTGATCCATAACCAGACCATCAGCTAGATAGATAGTGGAGCGATGTTGTGAAATGAGCAGTAAGTACCCACAATTCAGCCTGCTGTCTCGCAAACATGCCGAAGACGGAGTGAGGCAGCCACCTCCGCACATCTTCTGTCTCCCTGCTCCTCAAAAACCGAGCACAGGAAGCCGTTTCTGTGAGGAAAAGGCTAAGTGGCTGATATTCACAGTCCAACCAAAGTGCTGGAACTTTCTGCTTGTAGTAACATTGGCATTTTCTGAGCTCTCTGCTGGTACAGACTGTCTAAAATGACCATAGCGTCAACCAATTATGGCTATTACTTAGCCAAACATGTTTGAGGTAACTTTCATATTTCCATATTTACTCAGGTGGAAGTTCGCTCTTCAAATGGAAAATACCCTGTAGAGGAGTTAAACGTATCTTTTTTGTCTTTCAACCACCTGTTTCCTAAGTGATACTGAACACAGACCAAAACGCCATCAGATCAGTTTACCGGGATTATCCTGAATTATGTTGCCATTACCTCTCCGTCCCGTTTTGGAATGACAAAGCCGTCCCCTTTCTGCGTATGGGCCAACCTCGTGCAGTTTCACAACCACAACCAGAAGTGGATAGATCAGGTCCATAAAGTAAAAATCCAGGCCAAGATTTTGTTTCAACCAACCAATTGAGTACTCTGTGACTGTGACTCTTCATACTGAACTGGTTGGTCGGAACAAAATCATGGCCAGGATTTTTACTTTCTGGACCTGAACTATCCACCTCTGGCTACAGCTTCTGTTTACTGTAGACTTAAATGCATGATGACCCATTTTTATATGTTCTGGCACTGTCCCGCTCGTTGACCCGCAGATGGTGCTCCCAGACCTTACTGTACAGGGAATTCTTTCCATAACAGACAGAAAGATCCATTCCCTGACACAACTATGCGTATCTATTCAAAGTGCAGAATCCATTAGCATATCCCCCAGAGGTACTGACTAACAAGTGAAGAGCTTTTCAGTACTGGCAGAGATTAGCACCCCAGGTTTTGAAATGAACTCACTCTATTCACCTCTCCTCTGCCTTGGGAATGGGAGACCTGCTAGGTGCCTTCGTTCATCACGCGCTGCTGTCTAATCTGTGTCGACGCTGTGTCTCGCCCGCCTTCCCCAAAATCGCTTTGTCGTTTGCCTTTGCCAGCTCTTTAGGGCATTTTCTTTTCTCAGCTTTTGCAGAAGCATTCACAATTCTCCGCACACCTCGCCCTCGCCCGCTACGACGTTTCCCTCAGAAAGCGAAGGTCCTTCATGGGTTTCTGGCCTTTTCTTCTCGCTTGTCGACGCCCTTGAGTCGAGCAACTTTCCAAGTTCCATGCAAAACAAAGCAGATGAATTCCCACTGTAGAGACTTCCTTTATGGAACGAAAAAATGTGATTGCAGCCCCCTGCTCTGAGGTATTTGCTGAAAACGGCTGAAATGTGTTGAATCAGCTGTGTCTCCCTGATCCATTTCCATTTGAATGCCTTCGTTCTCTTTTTACCGTTAGACTGTGTAAGGATTTCACTTTGATTTTGACCTGCTCTTATAATGATCATTACCTGTGTACTTCAAAGTGTCTTTGGTCTCTCTATGACCCAAAGCCGAAAGTTGCTGGTAGTATATAATCAGGTCTGTTAACAGATCGCTTTCAGCACTTTAATTTTGCTGTTACTCTACATTTTCTTCAGTGCAATAGTCCTGTGTGAACAGCATCACTCTACTGTGAGTTTTTATTGTCCCCTTCTGAGGTGTTGGGTTATAAATGAATGTTCTGTGAGCTGATGAATGTTGTTAACGGCAAGGGCAGTATTCCTCAACAGTCCACATTTTGACAACCCCCTTCCTGGAAAGAACACCTGCACAAACTCCACCAGCACAGAGATCGCTCCCCTGTGACTCTGTCATCTCATTCCTGTGGTTTGGGCCTCATTTCACAAACACAAACCCACAAAACCTCAGCCGACCGCGACGGCACCGCAGTCCGGCCCAGCTGTCACAGCCGCGCTGTGGACTCTCTCCATCATGGCTGCAGTGCTTACGATATTCCCCCCATCAGGAAACGTATGGGGCTGTTGACGCTTCTGCTTAAAGCTCGATTGTGTGTAGCGCTCAAAGTGACCATGCAGAGGTACTACAGAAACACACAGACAGGTTTGTAATTATATCTTTGTGGGGACTCTCCATTCATTTATATGGGGAAAACTCCAATCCCAACATGACGACCTTAACCCCTACCCAGTCCTAACCTTAACCTTGAGTAACCAAACAAAATACGAGTCTTTTGACATTTTTACTTTTTTGACAGCAGTCGCACATATCTATAAAATTAAGGTTTATATTGTGGGGACTTAACAAGTAACAAGGGCCTCGTTTTTTTAAACATTTTTACACACAGATTCGATCTTAGATTGTGCATACTGTATGGTCAAATCCATGCCGAAAATCAGATTTACAAAAACAGTCTTTGACGTGGAAAAGCACTGAAAGCTGTGTAAGGTTCAGACTTGGTGTACGGGCTTTTACTGCAGGTAGTCAGAAATCTAAGAGTACTGGCATGTCATCTGCTGTTTAATTTTTTCAGCATAATAATAATAATAATAATAATAATAATAATAATAATAATACAGTAGTAATTGTGGTAGTAGTAGATGCTGTTGTAGTCTTACTGCCAGATTGAACATACTGTTGAGGCTTAATGTGATGGTTTGCACAATAAAATTATCGAGCAATAATTGTTATAATAATAACAATTATTATAATAATTATTGTTATTGGCTAGGCTAATTGCAGAAAACAGTTGAAACACATGCACTGGTTTCCCAAAAACTTCCTTAAAGGAAAGTTATTTAATATACATATTATGGTTCCAAGCACGTGAGAACGGCGCTAGCATTTCTACTGCACGCATGCAATAAGAAGGGAATGAGTTTTTAGAGACTGGGCAGACCTCTGTGAGCATGATGGCGACGGAGAAGCAGCTACCATTAGCCGCGAGCTGTGCTATCAAAGCTTTGTGGCCAGATGGCCCCAGTTTTACAGAGTATGGATGTGTCACGAAACCAATACATCGCTACCAAGCAAATGCCAAAACTCTGAAAAAAAATTTTCGAAACTGTTTTTTTTCCCTCTGCTTTCCATTTTTCGCTTAATATCCTCCTTTTAGACAATAATTCCATGTGCGTGCACCACACTGCCCTTGTGTTATGCTTTTGTAATATTTACAGTTGTTAGTTGTTTCAGTTTATTACATCTGCTTATTATTTCCATATTTTTTCATATCTCAGTCAGGTGCTGCAGTGATTCTGTGCCATAAAAAGGATGTATTTTAAGCAGAGAACTGTTTGTTTGAAATACTTGAAGGCTACATACCACTGTTATTTTTTGTAATGTTCAACTGTGTTTGATAGAGGTGGATCTGTTGAAGTACATGGGATTTATTGGTTTGTTTTTTATTGTGGTATTGTATTGGGTGCTGAGAATCATGGAATATCACTGATATTGATATTGACTATTAATTTTTTTTTTAAGTCAAGGGAGGTGATGTTATGATTATACAATTCCTTGGTAAGACCCCACCTAGAATATTGTGTGCAGGTTTGGTCACCATACCTTAAGAAGGACATTGCTGCCTTAGAAAAGGTGCAACGGAGGGCTACAAGAATGATTCCTGGTCTTAGAGGAATGTCTTATGAGGAGAGGTTAGCGGAGCTGAATCTGTTCAGCCTCGAGCAAAGGAGACTAAGGGGGGACATGATCCAGGTATATAAGACTCTAACAGGTCTGGATGCTGTTCAGCCAAATGGCTACTTCAATATTAGTTTAAATACTAGAACTCGTGGCTATAGGTAGAAATTAGCGGGAGAACATATTAAACTGGATTTGAGAAAACACTTCTTTACACAGCGTGTAGTTAGAGTATGGAATAGTCTTCCTGGTAGGACGGAATCTACGCAACTCTTTTATAAATGAGGCCCCACAATGTGGTAAATATAAACCCACAAACACACATGCAAACATTGCCAGACGTCGAGGCTTTATTAGTTTGACTTGCCAAGCAGGGAAATCACTCTCGACATATTTGTTCTCCTGTAGCAGGTGCTGAAGCCAAACTGCTGACTGGCGTAATGTGGCTCATTGAGAGTAACAGAGAAGGACACAGCTGGCCAGCTCTGCCCTGGGGACAGCAATCCCCCACTGTCCCGGCAGCTGGGGGGGTTTCCTGGTGTGAGCAGGGGGTTGGGCCGAAGACCTGGGAGGGCTGTGATACCCTCACCCTGACCGGGCATCAATCTAGACCCTGCCCATGAAAGTGAAGAGCAAAGACATGAAGTTCCTGTCTAACAATCATAAGGTCAGGATCCAGTGGAACAGAAGAGAGGTTGTGCATAGCTGAGACCAGTCGGCGCTGCTGTTCCCGTCACTGCAATCTCACTTCACTGTCCATCGGATGAGGGATCATTAGCGATCGCAGGATCAGGCAGCTTGACTCCTCATGCGGCCTGGATCCTGTGGCACAGTAGATTCCATAAACACCATTTTATATATGAGCAGCTGATAACTGTAATCTACTCTCTTGATTTCTGCTTAATTACGACAAATGCAAGCCTGGGTTAAATGAGGGTGAGCATAGAGATTGTGTGATGATTAACTGATGGCAAATTCACTACATATTTACTCCAATAAGGGGCGTCGGGCAGCTGTGTGTCTGGAGGCTGCAGGTTCGAATCCCATGGCCAGCAGAATAGTCATAACCTCCTGCATGCTAAGTGTTTCCTTGTATTATGAGCAAACTGAGAAGTATCCAAATATTTATTGCGATATGGAAATTTTCTATTTAAATTATGATTAAATTTTTTTTAGGCCAGCTATATAAAGTTATTTAGGTTAGCTAGCTTTTATGCTTGAGGCTGTTAGCATGTGTGCTAAAAAACAGATTACACATAAGCTTGGCTGGAAGGCTTGCTTCTTTTTTTGCAGGTCTGTCTGCTTTCCCGTTTGTGCTGTTGTGTGTCTGTTAAGGTCAAAAATAAAAATCAGTTATTTGCCATTTATGCACCAGCTTGCAGTTAAGTTCACTTCACATTAAATTCAGTGGATTTTTCCTTTATTTGAAGGGTATTTTAAAAAGGAATAAATTGATTCCTGCTGATGGCAACTTGGTTATTTTGTTTACTGATTACCCTATTCTTACTAACCTCTGTTGTATCCAACCCAACTCATTAAGCTCAGTTCTCATCCCAAAGGATTTCGGGCATCAATAAGCATCACTGTGATACCAGGAGCCCAAAGCCCTGCTTCTATTTATTAATGTCAAAGCAAATGGCTTTATGTCATGCATTTAGGTTACCCGCTAATGGAATTATTATTTATTCATAGCGCTTGTCTTGCCAAATTGCCCTAAGAGGCTGGAATTTTATGTGAATTGAGACACTGCAATAGTGAGGGATGGGTTAACATTTAATTAATTTAGCTGAAATAACTCGCATATAGATGTTCCAATAGCCAGGGGTGACCTGCAGTAGATGAGGCGACTTGCTGGACCGTCCTCAGGCCAAAGCACCTTCAGGTTGTGCTTCATACTGAGAAATACGGTAGGAAGGACAAGCAAGTGTGTGCTGTTCTTTTTACATTCCGATGTCTATGCGTTGATTTCCATTGGGCTGATCTGCTTGCGCAGCAAAATAATAATAATAATAATTTTATATAATTATATTATATTATAACAGAGATGATAATGATACATAAAATGTATACAGTGCTATTCAAAACCCAAAGACACAAGCAATATTCAGTAACACAGAATATGTGGGGGGTGACAGACACACACAGACAGTAACAGCAGGGTCACAGTGATGAGTGATACAGGGATACGGAGAACACTGAGGATGGAAGGAGCAGGATGAGTGGGGAGGGAACGGAGGCATTAGAGTGAAGAGAGGAGAGTGGAATGAACCAGAAAGCCTGGGAGAGCGGGGGTGTCACGGATATCAAATGAAGGGATAACCAGAGATGAGGTGCCACCCGGCAGGAGCTGTGGAGCTGGGAAGGAGGAGCAGTGAAGAGTTCGGAAGAGGAAGATCTCAAAGCAGATGGTTTGGTGGACATGAAAGCAAAGCGGCTGCTCCAAGCAGTGCGTGACCCTTCACCCCCTGGCAATCTGCTCATGAGTTACTCATACGCTTAAGGGCATTAAGAGAGGAAGCTAAACACGGCACACAGACAAGCAGCAAAGAAATAGACGATACTAAATACTATCAGCTAGGGCTGGTTGTTTATGAAGTCTGATTTCCCATCGCTACAAGTATTAAAATATAACCAATCTGTGCTCGTTCTTGAAATAGCTTTAGCATGGCTTTTATAGCCCTACTGTCAGACATGTTGAGTGTCAGTGTCTCTCCGATCAGGAGAGTCAGGCTTTAACGTGAATGTGCCAGTTGATGACCGATCCCGCTGCTTCTCTGCTGTGTGGTGCCACCGTGTGGTGGCGTCCGTTGGCTCCTACCCAAGCGGAGGTCCGTCACACGACGCAGCCCCTCCCGCCTGTGCCTCACTGCGGGGTGCCTCTTGTCATTTCATCCAGTGGGGGGGGGTTGGGGGGGGATTGCCGTAACGTCAATGCCAACCGTGCCGAGAGAGAAAAATTGCTGTAATTTGCATGACACGCTACGACCACGGGGAGGAACATCTGCAGGTGGGGGTAATTAACAGTCTGGAGCAGCAGCAGCACGTGGGGGGGCGCCTCCAGATAGGTGCTGGGTGTGCATCTTGACTTTCTGCTGCAAAGCGGTTAATAACTCGGGGTGGGGGCTCTCAGATGGGACACGTTTGCTTTTTCTGGATGTCTGCGCATGACTTGTTCTCCCCTCCAGCAAATCCCGAGGGAATGTATGCAGGAGAAAGTGCCTGGAGATTATTTATACCGTCCCATCCGTCAGTGAGTAGGGTTTACACAGTCCAGATCCGCTCCCTCTGAAGGGTGAGGATTTGCGGGAATTCCTCCCCGTTCCTGTTTATGTAGCCGGTTCATGGCAAAACCACAAAGGGCCAGTGACCTTCCAGAGTCTCAGACAGCTCTGTTGGGCCTGAATGGACCTCTCCATCCATACCATTCTACGTGAAATTCCCTCTCACATCTGACACTGTTACAATTCAAGTGCAGACGGGAGTAAAGCGAAAATATCGATTTACGGACAGCTACTGAGCAGAAGTAAAGGTAGTTCCTTCTAGTCGTTAGTCTTCGGTGATTCTGCTTGGGGGTGTCGTTTGCTGTCTTTAACACAGTAACAGGCTTAGATTTCCATCCATCTCCCAGCCGCCGATCCTGCACAAGATTGTGCACTGGAGTCTATTCCAGGCGACAGAGGGCACAAGGCGGGGCTATGCTTACACTTCACAGGTTAAAAACATATTTTGTGGAGATAAAATTCCTTTGAGTTCTTCACATATCTTTTCACAGATTTTCACTTTGTTTTGCTGTTCGTTGAGAAAGGCCCTGGATTGACGAAAGTGCACTTTGTAATATCTGTACTTGGGTATTTTAATTCATAATTTGTCGTATTTTTCAGCACAACATATTGGTTGTTTATTTTGGCATCATTGGTGTGACGGCACCATGCGATGACAGTTACATGTCGGCAGCTGCTGGATGAGTTGCTAAGTAACCATTCTGCCACACACAGAGGGTACAGTTTGGCCAGAAACTGCACTGTAACTGGAGCTTTTTCTGTTAGCATTTGGAATCTCTTCTAAAGTTAAATTCCACACTTAACTGATTCCAAAATCAAGAAACCCTAAACTGTGGGGCTTTGCTTGATTAAGGTACGGTTCTTTTTAAAGTGTCCCTCTTGGGATAAGATCACACAACCTAGTTATTGCTAAAATGACCCAGTCGTATATTCCACATCTTAAATGACGCTGTGGAGATTTAACAGTGAAGTGAGTGATAATTCTGCCACATTAATACCAGTCTGCGAGATGTTTCTGCAGATTTATTAAGCCGCTCACAGGCAGCTCCGGAGAGACCCAGCCGCCGTCTCTGTACCGATCGTTTATTCATCGCGGTCTGAAAAGCGCTGCCGGTACCCAGAGCTCAGGAGACTCTGCTGAATAGGTCCTGACCAGACGCATAACCCATTGCTGGGTTAGTCGCGGGGAGGGAATCGCGTACAAGGGTCTTATCACTTCTGTGGCGCCGTGCCCAGACTCAGGGGTTCAGTCATTACACGAGTCCCTCGTTTGAGGTGGTGTAGCATCACTGAAACAAAGTTAATCCATCTTTTATCCCCTACATTAATTTACATTGCTTTCACCCAAAGTGGCGAACATTCTCAGAAAGCAGGGTCGGATAGCCCCTAGAGCCATTGTGGTTAAGGGCCTTGCTTAAGGGCCCAAGAGTGAAATCAGAACACGAACCCGGGCATTTGAACCAGAACCTTGCAATCACAGGCACATGGTCCCAACCCACTGAGCTACACACCAGTCACATACATATGCTTCTCCTAGTATAACATGAATCAAAGGAAATAGTACGTTCATGCATAACAATTCAAATTATGAGTACAATCACCAAATGATGCCTTTTTTTTAATTCCATGCAGGAATGCCCAAACTGAACACGCACCGAGGAGCAGAGTCACTGGACATTAAGATGTAAGTGAGCTGGTCATCCCTCAGAACGAGGTACAGGAGCATCTACAAGCATGTGAACTCCTTGGCTGATTTGTCCAAGTTCTCTAAAACAGTTGTTCACGACAGGTACCTACTCAACCCTGTACAGGGTACCTACTCAATTGGTTGGCTTAGCTGATCTTAACTGATGCAATGAACGGCTTTGGCAGAGCTTAAACTGTGTGGTGGCCCTCTGTCGCTGGGGGGTAGGCTTCCTCGGGGGAGCCAGGCCAGCGTCCCAACAGAAGGATGATCCATGATGCTCAACTGTGATGCATGCCTGTATCTAAATTAGCTGTGATAGTTCTACTGCAAGTAAAGTGCTGGGAGAGTGGAGACGCATTTAATGCGATGGGATGTCAATATTCTCGGCGTGAAGTCACTCTGCCGGAAGGATTTTATACGTCTGATTTCCATCTAGAGTGAACGGCAGTGTTAATAAGGAAAGGCCATTTTCCTGCTCGCCTTTCTAAAGACCATTTAATGGTATCAGTCAGTCATTTCTTGGAGGATGATGCATTTTCCTGCTTGGCTCTAATTGCTTTTCCTGTTCGCAGAAATTGGCTGTTAGTCACGGCTGAGCGGCTGCGGTCTCAGCGCATGGCGGACTGTCCCGGCACAGCTATCCTGACGGCGACCCCCGAACGCACCAGCGAGCACCGCCGCGTCCGCGCTGATCTTTACGGGCTGGCGGGAGGTATGCGGCCTTCCTGCTGAGATCCAGGGCCCCTTTTGATTGGCTGCCGCCATAGTATAATGAAACAGCCGCAGTGACCTCATAAACATGCGATTTGTCTGGTTGTCAGGTTGTCAACGACAGATGAGAACACTTCAGGTAAAAAATCCAAACCAGCATTTGCTGGGTAAGTTAAGACATCTTTTTCAAAGGTAAAACAGTAGGTACCTTTCTGGGTTAGGAAGAGACACCTTTTGGGCACGAGTTAACTTCTGTGCTTTATTGCTTCAGTCCTTCCCCCCATTTGTCCTCTCGGTTTCGTGATTTTCACCATCTTGTTTCTCTGTCCATGTTTTGTTGTTGGTCAAGTCTAAAGAAACTCTCAATGTCACTTTGGATACTCCAGTATATTGTTAGCTACTGCAGTGAGATTAACCAGCAGCAGCCAACAGGATGAGAAGCTTGGCCAACGATGACCTCACTGAGGCTCAAGCAGAGCGTGGGGTCCAGCAAGGCGTGAATGCCGGGGGTGTCACTCAGCGGCACCCCCCCCTCGGCAGGCATGTGGGCTCTGCCCTCCTCTCACAGACTAAGGAGCTGGGGGTCATCACCGGAGGCCATGTCAAAAACCATTTACCTCCCCCTAGCAACCATACTCCACCCCTACACATGGAGAATGGAGGTTCCGAATTCCGACCCACATTCCTCAACATCTACCTCAGACCTGTTCGTGGGTGGGTGTGCCGGAGATCTGGGCGGAGGTGGTCAGATTTGCATCATCTCTGACTCATTCTTCTTGTCAGCAACCAGCTCTAGATTCCTCCTAATGCTCTGCTGACTCTACTGTTGAGAAAAACTTTTCTCTTTCATGATTTTTGAGGGGTCTGGCTGTGTCACCAGTGAGAACCAGACGTTGCTTCCTCTTGTTGTTCTAACATATTTGTCAAAACACATATACTATCAAGAGAAATGAGTCACAGAGTGAATGCCTCAACTGCCATTGGCCATGGATGGAAGCTTAACTTTGTGGAGTAACACTGTCAGGTCTTTGACAGGAGCAGACAGGAGAAAAACACACCTGGGCCTGGCCGGCATGGAACCCTGTCATGGCAGTAGGAGAATCCGTCCCTTCCTTGCGGTAGGTGTTATAATCTCTCAGGACCCTTAGCGTCGACATAACTGAAGACCAGAGGTCCTATGTGTGCCTCCATTTTTATGCCTTGTGGCACAGTTCACTCAGAACTTTCACATGTTCATCCCAACTTCATTCGTGTCATTCCTTCTCTATTAAACATCTACCAAAGCTTCTCTTATAACAACCTCTGTGCTTTTGTGACACTAAAACAATGTGATCAAGATCTCCTTTACTGTATGACGTGAATTTTTTCACCACAGTGAAACCACCGTTCTTCTGTCAAGAGGCAACAAGCAGTCAAAGATTCCCCACTCCAAGTTTAGATGGAACCAGAGTCTCACTGGACTTGCTTTATGGTCATTTATCCTTATACAAAGGAATGTCTCTGAAACTGTAGGCTATCTCCTTAGAGCATTCGGTCTGTTTGATTTCAGTCTCCAGCAAGAGCTACCAGTGTGATGTGGACCTTATTCTCACGTCCTCAGGTGTCCTTTAAAGCCTTATCAATGAAGAACAGCAATGCTTTATCCTGCTGCAGCTAGTGAAATGATGAAGATAAACCACATATTGATTGCCAAGGCTGGGGGGGGTCAGATTTGACAGACTGGGAAAGCAGTAAATTCCTATTCCCCACCCGTATTAATTTATCTAAGAAATCAATGAACTGTCTTTGTCCAGTGGAAGAAACCACCAAGGTAGCCACCACTGGGTGTTATCTCCTGAGCAGTGAAGACCACTGGACTCGAACACTTGTTTCATTCATCTACTTTCACTTAACCGTCAAATGACCTGAGGATCGTCTGGTTATTCCAAAGGCATGAGTGACTCTAATAGACAAAAAACAGAGAAGATGGTTTTCCTTGACTGAGACCAAGGCCCCATTTAGACATTATCAATCTATATAGCAATTATCAAATTGCATGCCAAATTAGCACCCCTCATAAGCTGTTGCCCTAGGCGGCTGCCAATGTCACCTATCGGTTTGACCGGCCCTGCTTCCGAGTGCCAGCCATTCATCCAGTTCCTCACACATCAGTGTGCTGCTCAAATCCGTCAGAAATGGACTTGGCTTATTTTGGATCAGTTCCACCGTCAATCGACGGTTCTGCAAAGAACTGACAGTCGCCTCATGGCTGCTTGCCGTCCACGGGTGGCACAGGGGAGTCCGATTGTCTGCCCGGTGACTCCCTGCTCTGACTCTTATTCTGCCTCCAGACCAAAATGCTCACTGTTTTTCTACCACTACTGTGACGGTCGCCTTTGAACTCCAGCATCATGTTTTGCATATCATGAAAACTATACTCGCTTTTTTCCCAAAGATATGCAGTTAGCAAAGCGGGTTGTTTCTCGCTCAAAGGTCCAGAAGACACCCCTTTGGGACATGATCTGGAAGGCTTTGCCGTAAGGCCTCGTGCCGTCTCCTGTTCTCCTGGATGAATATTGTATTTACGGCTGATCATGCATTCCCTTTAATGTCTTACATCCGGGCCAGAATTGCAAGGGTCCTGTGCAATCGCGTTTCCTCTGCTTTGATCTAGGTACTTTTTTTTTCTGACTTAACAGGGCATGGTTTTCCGGCACATGTGCACGAGTCCCTGAAGCTGCAGGTCAGGGTGTTGGTGGGGGGCACCATGATGGAGTGCTTTAATATACGGTAATAAAATAAAGGTTGGTCTATCAGTCGTGATGAATGCGAAGGGCCCCTATAAACAGAGCTGGGTGCTCCTTATATGACCGGCTTGCTACGCAGCTACCATCCTGCACCTATCACCATAAACGTTTGAGTCAGGTGTACTGCGGAATGCAAGGGTGAGTCTGCAGCATTGGGGGGGGGGGGCCTGTTTGTGGTACATCGCCGCCCTGCTGGTGGATGGAGGCCTCTATGCACTTCCCATCCCTCCCCTGAACAGATGCTGTGTCTGAATCGCTGCTGCCCTACCTCTTAAATGTGGTGAATGGTGTCACGTGGACCAGAGTGCCTGCCAATACCTCCTGGTGGCCCTCACAGAAATGACAGTCGCCTCCTTCTGAGAGGTGGGAAGGTGTCCAGGAAGCAAGGCTTTGTGGGTAAATGGGGGAACCTTTGCATCTTTGTCACCTATTTACAGGATAATAATAACGACAATTACTGCCAGGCTCCTTCTCTCTCCCAGTTTCCACCTCCCTGAAAGATAAGCTGAGGAATTCATCTCAGTTTATTTTAATGAAACTCTGAGGCTTGTTTCCTAGGCAATGCGTTTATCCTTGCAGGCAGCCTGGCTCTCCTCTGCTCCTCCTCTGAAGACCACTGCAGTCATCACATCCCCCTATACCCCCCCCCCCCCCCCCATGTCCGTCGGCACTCTTAGTCTGAGGTAGAACAGATCTCTCGTTACCTGCTTTGTGTCAGTATTTGTTAGTATTATTATTATTATTGTGTTAATATGATTTAATCCATAGCGATGTGGTTTTATTAGAATCATATATCAGGATATTTTAGTGAAGAAATGCTTCACTTTTCAGGAAATATAATACACATTAGTTCCTGAAACACGACGTCCCCCACTGGGGCAGTGGCCATCAGGAAGGGTGGCTGTGATTCTACCATCAGCACCCAGCACATGTCCTGAGAGGGGCTCAGCCAGGGAAAGCAGTCACATGTGTGTGGTGACCTCACTTTCACTCAGATAAGAGCCAGATGTGAGCTCTGGTTTCTGCTCTGATTAAAGTCATTAAGGGTCAGTGGTTAAAGGCCCTTTGATGCCTCCCCCCACACAGTGGTTTCGCCCCCTCCTTCATTTTCATAGCAGTTATAGAGTGATCCGTCGTGGGTAAACAAAAGCTCCCCACCAATCAGCAAAGCGGCACTAGCGTGATGCGGCGTGCATGGGACGCTGTCGGGCCCTCAGGGGCTGCCATCGCTGTCTGCCGGCTTTAAATGCATGTACACCAGGCAGATGTGAACATCCTAGCTACTGTGCTATGGACCGGTTGCTTTTTGCATTTTTGTAATTATTACATTGTGGGGGGGTCAGATTTCCTCAGAGTGTGATAAAAACCTGTGATTTTTTGCCTTGTGGGGACATTTTTTCGGTCCCCAAAAGGATAATCTCAATTTTATAAAAAGAAATGAACACAAACATCTTTGGTGTGTATGTGTGTGTGTGTAACTGTGTTGTGTGAGTGTGTGTGTGTGTGTGTGTGTATGTAGCTGTGCTATGTGTGTATGTTTGTCGATGTGTATGTAAAGCTGTGCTGTGTGAGTGTGTGTGTACCTGTACTGTGTGTGTAGCTGTGCTGTGTGTATAGCTGTGCTGTGTGTATATGTGTGTGTGTGTAGCTGTGCTGTGTGTATATGTGTGTGTGTAGCTGTGCTGTGTGTCACCCCCTGCACCTCAGTATGTTATGTATGGTAGGACCCAAGAACCCAAGTCAGTGACATTTGTAATTCTGTAAGACATACCAGTATTCCCCAGGGACAGTGTTCGTACACCAACCACTCTGACCTCCCCCCCCATCTCCGTCGTGTAATAAGATGGGCCGTACAAAGCCCTCAATGCACACCGAGGTCAGCCGGGGTTGGCCAGGGCCCGTTCTCTCCCACGCAGACGCGGGGACCAGAGTGCCACGTTACTCCCCACTGATAGCGTCACCTTCTACGCTCATGCTGCTACTCTATTTTAAAATGCTGCTTCGGGGTATCGTCATGGAAACTGCACTAATTAAGCCGGAGGCCTGTTTTAAATACCGCGCGCCGGGTAATTAACACAGAAGCAGCGCTGACCGTTTCAGCGTTTCAGGTAGCAGCCCTGGTGACAAACCTGTCTGCAGTTAGCGGCTTTCCAAAGGCATCAAGGCTGTGGGAACCATCAGCAGCAAAATGAAAAAATACTCATCTCTTTTTATTTGCTTTTAAACCATAGTTATTAGCAGCCCCTGCATGCATGATTCCTAGACCCCCATAACACATAACCCTTGGCACCTGGACCCTGGTCTGGCCCCCACTTCTACCCCACTGATGGGGGCCTGGTTATGAGCACATTTATGATGGAATAAGAAACAGCTCCTGAACACTGATGCCATTCTTAGGGCTTCTCCTGAAGGATTCTGGGAAACGGGGGCTTTCAGCCAGCTCATGTTGGTTCTGCTCTAAATGACCAGCTTCGGTCCTTCCAGAAGAGTGTCCCTGCCCACTGTCCTCTGCTTTCAGAACGGCACGATTGATGGGAAGAGACACAAAGCAGCTCCGCCAAGAGTAAGTGGATTGGTCATCATCAGGCTTCAACACCATGTCACAGTCCTGAAGATCAGTCCGGTGCTGCATTCGCTCCGTGGTGACTGTCCTTAACGTCTGTCCATCGAGGGCTGTGTCCTCTTTTAATGTCCCACAGCAGTGACAGGCAGCAGTAACGGCCACCCCACTCTTCACTCTCCCTGTCTTCCTTGTTCTCCTTTTTGGAGACAGATTTGTCTTCTGGGAGGAGTAGACAGCACCCAGCCTGCTGGACATGCACAGGGACCTTCCTGCACAGGGGCCGTCCGCTGCACTGCCTGACTGCCAGCTCCCTATCGGCCTGATCTCTCCTCACTGATTGTCACAGTCGCTGAATTGCCTCCCTGGCAGCCCCCGCTGCTGACACACACGGGATTAGCGGTGGGCTATTTAAGTGCGCTCTTATCTCTCAAATTGCAGGTTCCAGGAATTATTCACATCTTTAGCGAATAAATCCCCTTCATTTACGCTGAAATCCTGACTGTTTGCATCCAACTTTCTCTGTGTGCAACTAGAATAATATATCTGAATATGTTTTCAGAATAATAATAACAATAATAAAATATTAACTCCTCAGTGGCTTTAACAGTTATTGTCTGCATGATATGTTTTATTTTACTTAGGCTGTACGGTTTGTGTGAGGAGCAGCATTGCAGGACCTGGGGGCCTCTGATAGGGAATAACATGCATGTTTTCCTGCGACATGCACATGTGTTGGGTTAGCTGCTGACTCTGTTGCCCTGGACATTACAGTGGCTGGGTTGGTACTCAGGAGTTATCAGCACTGTATGAATGGCTGCTCTCAGCGCTACACTGCAGTACGGCACTGTGTCATAGATTTTGCACGTGTCGGTCTCTGCAGGGATAGAAAGCGATGCAGGTTTTTTCCGCAGCGCTGGGCGAGACATCACACCATGGGCCCCCTCTCCTCGTCACTAGCACACGGAGTCACGCTGTTTCACCAGTAATCACTTCACTTTTCTCTTTGAGGAAATACAGGAAGTTGAGAGTTCAGCTTCTGGGCCCTGAAAGTCACGAGCATCTCAAACATCTCTAAATGGTACAAGCACAGCACGCACTTACAACATGAGGGACGCGGAGAGGAGCCCTTTCGTATCACCTATGTATAACCCTATGCAACGTATGAGGGAATGCCAGGACAGGAATCCACCACAGGCTGTGACTCTGTTGCCCCCAATAGTCTCGTTTCTGTCAGTCAGATTCACAGCTCAGGTTCAGTCCCATGTAAACACAAGGAAACGAGCGTCTCCCTCCTAAGTGGGGCCTGGAAGCTGAAACTAGGCCCCCCCACTCTGAGAGACGCCGCTACGTTAGCTGTGCGTTTCTGTTTCCGAGTAGCACTCGCTGGGCCAAAATGTCGACAAGAAGGTAAAAGTGGAGAGGTAGCTGTCTTTTAACCAATGTTATCAGCTACTCAGTACAAACTCACACCTTAGTCTCACTGGCAGTTTTCTAATAG
>JAODJU010000098.1:601034-615571 GCA_026776725.1 Gnathonemus echidnorhynchus | reverse complement strand
ACAGCAGGGAGGGCCTGAGGCAGTGTCACAGCAGGGAGGGCCTGAGGCAGTGTCACAGCAGGGAGGGCCTGAGGCAGTGTCACAGCAGGGAGGGCCTGAGGCAGAATCGCAGCAGGGAGGGCCTGAGGCAGGCTGCTGAGTGTCGGGATCCGCTGCCCTTCACCATATGTCTGTTTCTCTTCCCAGATTTCGAGTCCATGTTTCCAGAGGCACCAGTCAGTGGCATGATGGTCGTCACGGTGACGCAGAAAACACAGCATGACATGACCTTGGGGTGCGAGGAGGTGACCAGGGAACGAGAGGAGCTGCTTAGTAAAGTGAGTAAACGAATGGATTTAAAAAAGCCACTTTTAACACTTTTAATAGGTGAGATGGCAGCACAAATCTCAGGGGAACAGTGAAAATTGTCACTTTTGTTTCTGTTTTTTGTACCATGCCGAACACGAGTGCCCCCACTCCCCGACTCCCCCGCCAGTCTGCGCTCACATTGACCTTAACGCTCCTGGTCCGAGCCCGCTTTTGTCATCAATGTGTGAATACGTTTGTGTTCATTTGTTTGGCAGAAATGCATATTTTTTTGGCTGGAACCAAAGTCATAATTTTTATAACATTTCTATGGGAAAATAGAACAAGTTCTTCAGTAACGAGTGATAATTTGGAACAAATGATCTCGTAAAGTCAAGAACTACCTGTACAGACATTGCTAATGCTATATATTACTAACCACTGAATCGGAAGTATGTCTGAACTACTGCGGAAACTCAATTATATCCTATGTCAGAATTGCACACATCACGCTATATGGAATATAAAAATGTCAGCTAGCTTAATCTCCCCAGCTTCAAGTCGGAGTTCTTTGTAAGGAATCTTGTAGCCTATTTGCTATATTATGTTAACATCAGATAAGCGTCTGTACCGACACTACAATAACTACGCTGTTAGATAATCAAGCATAATACGCAGAGCAGAGAGGTGTTTTATGTTTGTTTATTTTTTTTATGACGGAGAGTAATGGTGATGAGTTTGATCATGAAAGAAATGTACTGTTTTGTGTGTTTTTTCATTTTATTTTATTTTTTTACTCCATTCATCAGTGTAATACCCTCTCGAAATCCGTATAACGAATCCAAGTGGGCCAGGCCATGGTATGGGGTGATCACGCTAATCAAACCAACTGGACTTCGGTGGTCAGACTTGCTCAGGCATGGTACGGGTCGGCTGGTGTGAGCTGTAGGTTTTCCACCAGGAAGCTGTTGGCACTGCGGAGACAGCCTCATGCTGTGTTGCTATCCGGATGACACTGATCGTTTACTCCTGCCTGGCTGTCGGCGTAGCTAGGCTGTGCGCCGGTCCTGGGGGTGTGTGTGGACCCTGGCCTGTGACGGAGGCACTTGAGAACAGACAGACCTGTTAGCGGCGAGTTAGTTAAACCTGTTTTTAGGGTTTTTGACAGTTGGCCGCTGAGATTTGAAATCGTCGCCCGATACGGCTTAGCAGCTAGGCGACAGGGTCAGCGTTTTACACGTCTTCGTTAATCCCCGTTAAGGACTGCATCGTCACTCTCTCTCCTGCAGTTCGTCAGCGGTGCTAAAGAGATCTGCTACGCCCTCCGCACAGCGGGATTCTGGGCCGACTTCATCGACCCTGTCTCTGGATTGGCTGTAAGTAGCTGCGTATTTTTAAAATACATAGTTTATAAAATATGTGTGGCCCCGCCCACTTTTACATAGTGAATCTGCATTAGCAGACTTTAATTTCCTGTGTATATCCCTGATGGCCACGCTTGGGGCAGGGCTGTGTCCCTTCACCATGTGACAGTGTCTTTTCAGCCTCTTGCGTCGTGCTTGTTTTTTGCGTCTCCCCAGTTCTTTGGATCGTACGCAGGCGGCGTCCCCGTGGATCCTGCCGAAAAACACCACGGTCTGGGCATTCGCATCGAGGACCTGGGCAGCTGCAAGGTCATTCGCCAGGCCATCCTGGGGAGGCATGAGCTGGTGGGGGCACTGTTCACCAATGCCCCCCCCCACAGCCTCGTCATGCGGAAGCTCCAAGGAGACTGAGAGCCATAGCAGAGGAGTGCAGAGGCGGAGCGGCGAGTGCTGGAGCTCGGGGATGCAGCGTCCCGCCAAGATCTACAGGTGGGGAGGACTGCCCCCTTCAGGTGCTAAGAGGAACTGCACGTCACAGAACTACAGATGAGCGTGATATAGTTCATGTTCACCAGGTCTTAATATTACACTAAATGTCATTTTAAGACTTTTTAAAACAAGACAGCCTGCATCCTGGCATCCAGTATCTGTTTGATAATATGTATTTTTTTAACACCATATTGACATCTTGCAGTGTTAGAATAATCCAATGAAAGAACAGGAACCAGTTTTTTAGGTTATGTTCTTAAATGATGCCTTCACCTGTAACGCAACTGTGACCTTAACTGTTTGTATGTCAGGAATTTGTCGACATGACAAGCGAAAAAGAATTTTATAAGCTTGAAATCATTATTTATTGAGTATTATTATTAAAGGATTTTGAGTATAGATGTGTGTGGGAGCTTTTTTTGAGTATTAATGAAAAGCTCATTTTTCACACTGCATTCTGGGTAAGTTGGCACCCTAGACGGCCACACATGTCCCCTAGTGGGCTGGCCAGCAGGCAGTATCAGGGACGATCGGTTGGAGAGCGTGGGCCCCGGGCTACACTGGCATCTCTTCTCATGGTAGATGTTGAACACAGAGAGGTACCTGTAGCGTGTGGTTATATCTTGTTAACCAAATGCTCTATTGCTTGTCTGTTCCAGCTTGTGTGGCAGGTGGATCCAAGCTGCTAGTTATTTTATGCAGTGCAATTTATCTCCGGATTATTAAACTTCACCTAAAGCCAAAGGCATGTGAGGGCTAGGGGTGTAATGACAGTCTACTCACGGTTTGGTTCCATATACAATTTGGGGCTCATGGTTTGATACACTTAGAAAATATTGAACAAAACAAGACTGGAAAAACTGGAATATCATAATTATTAGCCTTTTTATAAATGTACATGCCTAAAAAATGCATTTACAAAAAAGCTGTTTTCTTGCAGTTTTTTCCTTGTTCTGCAGAATGCAAAACTAAAACCTCAAATAAAACTCAGATTATCTGTCACACCCTCTTGTGTTAACATAAAATGATTTTGTACCACAGTGCATTGTTATACCCCTACAATGCATATAGTCATACTTTGGAGTTGCAGAGTATTGTGCCATGTCTCATTGTCACACCACACAATGAATGCAGTTATACTGTGTGGCTGTGGTTTAGGACGCTGGGCCTGGGATCAGAAGGTCACTGGTTGAAATCCCCTCAGCAGAGTGATGACACCATTGGGCCCAAAGGACTGTGACCTTGCTTTTTCAATCGTAAGTCACTTCGGATAAAAGCGTTGGCTAAATAAATGTAGCGCACTGTACTTTTGCTGATCAGGGATTTGTGACCAGCTGCTGGTGATGATTCATTTTCATGAGGGGAACATGGGCTGTTTTCATGCCTCACAGCCTCACAAGTGAGATACTCCCAAGTCAGTCAATGATGGAGCTGGAAACACAGTACTGAGTAGTAACCTCCTCAGTATCAGCACCTCCCTGTGTCACACACCTGACCTCCTCAGTATCAGCACCTCCCTGTGTCACACACCTGACCTCCTCAGTATCAGCACCTCCCTGTGTCACACACCTGACCTCAGTATCAGCACCTCTCTGCGTCACACACCTGACCCCCTGCCAGCGACGACCTCCTCAGTAACAGCACCTCCCTGCGTCACACACCTGACCCCCTGCCACTGGCGACCTCCTCAGTATCAGCCCCTTGCCTGAGGTGTATGAATCAGCCAAAGAACTAACCCCAATCGATTAATATGGGATCAATACAGAACCATTAAACAGTCACAGGGTAAATTATGTGGAAACTTTAGCGATGTGTTTGGGAAATCTGTACTAATGAGTTACTTTAATTATGGCGCTAATTACTGCAAAGTATAACTTCAAAGTAACTCACCTTCTACCAGCTATTCATATTTTGTTGAAACACTGTTTAAAGGTGCAGCTGCAGTGGTCTACCACAGCTGTCAGAGCATAGCTTTTTGTGTTGAACTGCACGGCACTGATTGTTTTACATCTGTGTGTCAGACACTGGCAGGTATATGGTGAGTATTGGACTGTAGGCGCCCCCTTGTGGTTCAGGAATCAATACTGGCCACAGCTTAGTGACAAATTAAAATTTAACAGGGAGCTAATGGTACTCCCCAAGGGGGGGGGGGGACATAATGAGAGTTTTCAATTATTATTTAAAAACCTTGACAATTGTACTGCCTGTTTTTTTATGTAAACCAAACTTGCAGCGTGTTTACAGTCTTTTGGCTGCAAGTTTTGCCTGAATAAGCTTTTCTTTTCTGTTAAATAAGAAGTAGCATGTTGTTTTTAGTGTCACTAATAAAATTTCGTTACCACCGTCATCAACTGACAAGAGAGCACCAGCTTTGCATCTGTCCAAATATGTGAAAAATGACTGCCGGTTCGAAATCTAATTTATCTGGAAAGTTCAGGATAAGTGGTGAGGTGCTTATATGAATCTCACTGGTCAAACGTTTTTCTCATTCAAAAAAAATTTCAAATTCATCCCAAAATTCAGGCAGTTCAGCACAAAGGAAATATTTTTTCTATGTTATGAACAACGTCTATATTTTAATGGCTATGATGCTGAGAGCAAATACCAAGCTATTAAATTTTTTTTTACCATGTTTCTATGCTTGCTGTTACAATAACCTGCCATTATCTATCCATCCATCCATCCATCCATCCATCCATCCTCTAAGCAGCAGGAAAGATCAGTACTGGAGTTACACTTTCGGGAACTCTGAAGTACTCGTATTTCCATCCTCGTTCCGCTCTGGGTAACAGGCCAGGACACTCATCAGGATATGACACGACTTTTCCCCGTAGCTGCAGACATGCTTTCCTGAAAGACAGGATAGCGACAAACATCTTAGAGGAACACGGGGGAATGCTGCTGCTGATGGTGTGTATCTCATTATGATCCTGCTCTCAAAAACAGTGCAGCATTTCCATTGTTACATCTTTAATGTATTTTCACAATGTGGGTCAAAGCGCTATTTTAGCTTTCATGAAATATTCATCTGAAAGATCTGAAAGTTTACACTCCCCAAGGCACCATGAAAATATACCAAATAAATGCAGAAAAAAAACTTTAAAGCACACAGATTGGGTGTTTGATATCTACAGTATCTGGACGTGGATGGATGGATGGATAAAGGACTCAGAAATGACCTTTGAGATGGGGCATGCCTGACAATAAACGCTGGTACACTTTCCTTCACTAGGTGGGTCCGTTTGTGCCGTGTGTAATATTAAAGGGGGCCTCACTCACATCAGCTGTCAGCGCAGCATCACATTATCTGACTGGTGGGAATAGAGCAGAACATAAAACTCTGCTACAGCGGATTACAGGCCGTAACAGCTGCTAATGGGATAGAATGGCGTGAAAACAGCCACAGCAATTCACGGACATGCGAGTTTCTCTGTCGGACTCTTTCGACCTGATTATGTGCAAAGAAGTAAAAGACGCCACTTTTTTGGGGCCATTTTCAGGCACGAGAAAGATTTCCCTTGCACTACATTTTATTAGTAATGGCCAATGCCGTTTCCGTGTGGATCTGGATGGTCCACCGTGGAAAAGAAAGGACACCCCTCTTCGTGCTTAAGTGCATGAATGTGAGCAACAGCCCAGAGCAGATCAGACAGCAGGAGGCCCCCGCCTGAGCCCCTTAGCCTTTCCTGTTATTCATCTAAGCGTGTTTAATCACATCTGTGCAGCTGGGCAGCCGGCATGCGGGCGTGTTGATTTTGGAGGGGACACCGCCTGGTGGGCCGCCCCCACATCAGTGCCAAGCATAGCTGTATACACAGCAGTGGGAGAACCCGACCTCTATGCAGATACCCCCCCCCCACCCATCCATCCATCCATCCATCCAAGGCAGGGTCCTGGCACCAGCAGGACAAGTGCATGACGATCCTGGATAAATTGTAGAACTCTACGTGTGCACAAGCGCTCTCTCACTCTGCTCCTCACAAGCAACACAAACTTGTGTTATCGGCATAACTTGGTGGGGTTCAGGTTTCCACCCATTTTAGGGGTTCATCTCATCTCTTTAACAGCACCTTTGAAAACATTATTAGCATTAACATTCCATGAACGGCTGAATGGAGGCTCGTTGAAATGTCAGTTTCAACCAGCCCAAAAGCCAAGAGCTGCTGACATTGTAGAGCTCGCCTTTAGTTGTCCGGATTGATCCATAAAAGTGCCTTAAAACTGTATTTAGTCCAGTTTTGTCGGCAGAAGCCAGTCTGCTTCTCAGTCTTAGCGCCATTTTTATTCTTCTCTAATTTATCTGAATTGACTGTTATATGAACACACCTGGTGTTTTGTATTGTAGTAGACTTCTTTCCTTACATTCACATTTGTCTTTTCTGAAGAATATAATTAACTTAAACTAACAAATGTATTCTTGTTACGTGGATTTTGTTAATAACCTAGCACTGTGTTTTTGTATCTGTAAGTTGAGGCTGACAAGCGTTAACATAACTAAGTAACGGTTTTTGGATACACCTGAAAAGCGAATTGATACATCTGATGTGAAATGTCCAAGTGCGGTTATACTCTGGTAACACCATGAGTCCAGGTACATAGGTTGAGCTTATGCTCAAGTAAACTTCCTTAACCACTACGCCCCCTGTGGCCATATGAACTCCACTTTGCCCATAAGCAGCTGGTGCTGTTCTGCTGTTCTTAACCCACTGTATCATCTGAAGGGAGCCAGTGTGTTCCCAGCAAATCCTTCCCACCATGAAGAAACACATTTCAGGTGAAAACCAGGTTTCCAGGAAGTCACAGGCCCAGCCATCTCCATGATTCCGTATACGGCTTCACTCAATTCCCAGTAACCTAGTAATCCTGTTAGCTACTCACCACGGGAATTTGATTAAATTAGGCAACAGATCTGACCGGGGATTTGTAAATGCAAAGCAGCAGACCGGCGAGTTTCGTCTCTGGGACCGGGAGGGAAAAAAGGATTTTCAGCTTAAGTTCGGCAGCAGGGTTTTAAGGGGTTCAGAACATATGAGAAGGACAGCATCCAGAAAAGAGACAGGACAGTGTGTCCCCCTGTGTGTATAATTACAGTGACCACAGAAAAGGGTGAACAACCCCATAAAATTAATAAAACACTCAGAAGGTTCAGGTTTTGAAAGGCTGCATGTTCGTTACATTTTCTGCGTTGACCTGTTTACATACCAGGTATCTATGTCTGCACCATAAAGCCTTTGTAAGCCTTTGCCCAGAGCTCAGAAAATCTGAAAGCAAGAAAGATTCTGTAAGGAAAGATGCTGCGGGCAAAACCAGCGGAAAACGTACACCCCAAAGAGAGATGTGTTGTGTGAAAGACACTGTGACCCTGCCTAGGTAGGGTTTCCAAAATCTGCCTTAATCCCCACCTGCCCGCACTCCCAGGGAGTTCGGCTCGAGGACAACGTCAGATTCAGCTCCCTCTTCTTATAATTCCGAGACACACACACACACACACACACACTGTCCTTTTACCTCTGCCATGCTCACAGTGCTGCCCAGTCCTGACCCTACCCTCTTCTCAAGACACTCATAATTATGGAAACTTCTCATTCTCTGACACACCTTCACTCTTTGGCAATTACTGCTTGGACACTAACACCCCACTAACACTAATAACCTATTTTCATATCGCATTTTCCATTCTTCAAATGCTTACCAAAGTTATCTGTAGCAGTAGTAAACTGCTGAGTATTAATGAGAGTACAGTACAGTGTGGAGAGTATACTAGCATGTATTTAGTTATATCAGTGTGCTGCATGGCATACCCACCTCCCAGCTCACGAAATGAGCCTCAAGTTTCCGTCACAGTCTCGTCCTGCTGTGGGACAATTAAAAGGCCAGCATGGCAGCAATAAGCAGGACACGAGTCTTTATTCAGTCATGCTGCTGGGTGCCCAAAACTGGGTCACGGTGCGCCGTCATTAAAACCTGTCCTGGGGTCCCGCGTGATGTCACACTCTCTTATGCCGAGCTGAAGCATTTCAATCAAAGGATTCTGATGCTCTTAAGGAACATGATACCTCAGTCTCCTGTTCCTGGGTTCTTGGGGAGCTTTACTCAAGGGCAGGAGACTCAAGACTCAGGTCAAGAAGTGGAACGCAAAAGGTCACCTTTAAAATTAACACCCCGCTGCCGGAAAAAAAAAAACTAATCCACTTTAAAAGGGATTTAAAGTTACACTTTGAGGATTTAGAATGTGAGAAAGACATTACCTTTAAACTGCCCTGAAAGGAAGGGGGGGTGGGGATTTTTCTGTTTGAATTCAGCTGCAGACGCAGTGATGAGACTGAGGCTCGAACCCAAAAGCTTTCATGCCATTTCAGTGAAGTCAGCCTAATGATTTAGCCCCGGGAATTTCTATTCAGTTGTGTAATTGGTGGATTTCTCATTGACATCTGCAATTAGATTCAACACGGGTGACCCGAGGTAGAGTCAAAGTTACTGCAAAGTTCTGAAAAAGATCAGCAAAGCCAATGACAATACATAACATGAGAGAGAACAGCGTTGGGTTTCCTCATAAAATGCATAGCCATGCCTGGGTGGGGGGGCATTACAGAACCTCATGACAAAATGACAACAAAGTGAAATGGAGACCCAAGACCAGTGATCCTTGGAACTGCCACAGACAGCAGCAGAGGTGAAGCTTTTTATTCTACCTGAACAATAATACTAAAAAAGATGGATGCTCCAGTGGAGGTAAATAGAGCTGGAATATCCACATCAAGTGGTCTGCATTGTATTTCAGTTAGAAGAGTAGCGGAGTGGCAGTATACTCTCCAGTATACTCGCCAGTATACTCTCCACACTGTACTGTTCAGTTAAAGGTTGCACCTCCAGTCATGAGTTTGTGGATGACATCACCCTCATTGGACTCATCTCTGGTGCGGATGAATCTAGCTACAGGTGGGAAATTCACCATCTGGTGACATGGTGCAGCCAGAATAATCTGGAACTCAATACTCTAAAGACAGTGGAGATGATAGTGGACTTCAGGCGCAACCCCGCCCACAACCCTTCATGAATCTCCTTCCGTTTCCTGGGCGCCATCAACTCCCAGGACGTCAGATGGCAGCTGAGCATCAGCTCCCTCATCAAAAAAGCCAATGAAGGATGTGCTTTCTACAGCAGCTGAAGAAGTTCAGTCTGCCAAGGTCAACGATGGTGCACTTCTACACAGCCATCATCGAGTCCATCCTCACCTGCTCCATCACCTTCTGGTACGCTGCTGCCACTGTCGAGGACAGGGACAAACTGCAGCGCTGTCATCCGCTCTGCAGAGAAGGTGATTGGCTGCAATCTGCCATCTCACAAGGACCCACACGCCTCCAGAACCCTGACACGGGCAGTAAAGATCATGGCTGATTCCTCCCACCCTGGACATGAACTGTTCAAAAAACTACCCCCGGCAAGAGACCGAAGACTATCAAGACCGGAACTACAGACCACAAAAACAGCTTCTTCCCTTCAGCAGTAGAACTTATCAAGCCCCCTGACCTCCACTGACACAGTCCCTGCCTCTGTCCCTACCCTCACTCTGCACCCATATTTTTCATCTATGGGTCATATTTTCATATTATTATACTGTATATTCAATTGCTCTGTTCCCATCCTTTTAATTATTGTTAGTATATTGTACAGCTTGGACTGTCCAGTATTTATTTGTTTATTCATTTTATTTCTACTATCTACTATCTGTTTTGCTTAATTTATGCTCTTTGTTCTTGTATGTAGTCTGTGAATGACACTCTGCCAAAACACATTCCTAGTGCAATCAGTTGTTCCTGGCCAATCATCTCATGATGAATGTTGTTGTTATTTGGCTCCCCATCTGAGGGAGAGAGGGTACAGGTCCAGGCGCCAGGGTGAGGTGAACAGAACAGTTTGTTTTCCAGCATTTGGACCTGAGGGAGGCCATCTGACCTGCTTTACAGCAGCAGCGAAAGGAAAGAACCGGGGTGGAGATGTGAAAGGAGGCAGAAGAAAGATGTCGGTCTGATGGGTGAAGAGAGAAAGAAGAGATGGAGGGTGAAGATGGAAGGGGGAAGAGAGAGAGCAGAAAGGAGGTAGAAAAAGAGGGAGAAAAAAAGAATGTAATTTATTTACCTACTAAATTTCATCGAGAAGCAGAGCGGTACAACCAGAGTCTCTCAAAGCCAGCTGTGAAAGTTAGACTGGGCAGCACTGCTGGAAGAACAGAGCGCATGTCACCACCTCTCGTTTTAAATGTAAAAAAGCAGAACAGACCTTTTTTGATAAAATCATGGGGTTTTACTTCTGATCCACTAAGTTTTTCATAATGTGGTAACTTGGCAATCTGAGATCAGGTGAACAGTAGAGTAGCACAAGTTATTCATGCATAACAAGAAGATTAATCCACAGGAATCCGTAAGTGCAGTATGATACAGTATAAAGCACAAAACTAAATACAGTAACGGCTTACTTTTTTAATTATCAGCTGTTCATTTGTTCAGGTCCAAACCACATTCACCGTTTACAGGATGACATACATGAATATTACCTCAAAGACACACATACACGTATGTACAGATTATAAGATGTCAGCCGACAGTGTTTATACCCGCAGTCTATACAGCTCCGCTTTCACAGTTTGGTCCGTGGGACTTAATGTATGAACTGTAAGGAAAGCTGGTGTTTCATACAGATGGGGATTTTCCTATGCTGTGAAAGTACCTTTCACATTTGGCACAGAGCTGGATGCTGAATACTATCCCACCTGGTAAAGAAAACACACACAAAACACACACCCAATGCCAGGGGTATAAACCTGTGATCAGAAGGTTGTGGGTTTAAATCCCATGGCAATCATACCCCAAGTGCTCCAGGAACACTGGGTGACCCAACTCTGACGTGAAGTTTTCCACACTAGTGCATTGCTTTGGACAAAAATGCAAGTTATATGAAAGTAATGTAAACACCTAGGTATAAAATACACTGATCTCAAATCATATTTAATATTCCAGCATCACATTTTTGTACAAAATTAAATATAATTTCATATTTACACATATACATAGATGTACAGAGAAATCACTGAATCCCGAAAGTAGCCCTACAGTAGGATTAGCTCTTCACGTGGATGGAGAGATATTTCATCAGAACGACTCACTGGTAAGGAGAGGCAGTACTTGACGTATAGCTGTGGTTCTCCTGGAAGCTGGAGAACCTGCACAAGGCTGGACCCTTTCTGATGAGGGGGCTGAGTGCTTTCGGGTGTGAGACGCCAAGCTGTTCCGAGATCCTGCCCATCGCCGTCAGCAGCACGGAACACACAGCACAGCTCCCAGGGTAACCAATCGACAGCTTCCCCATGGTCACCCACCCCCAGCGAGCATAGATACACAGAGTATCGTCTCTCCCCGGCACAGAGACACGACAATCGAATCAGCCCCCGGTGGGCTTATATGTGGCTGAGGTCCAGGGCAGTGAGCACGCTGGAGATGAGCAGAGAGCAGGTGACAGAGCTGAGCCGCGGCGTGACCCGCCAGCCGGCGCTCAGTGGGGACAGCGTGCTGAAGATGGCGTGCGTCTCGTTCCTCGGCAGGGGCAGATTGCAGATGTTGCCCTCACAGCAGGCGGTGCAGACCTGTGGGCCACCAGGAGACAAGGCATGTGAGGGGGGATATTTGCGTTTCCCATCTTCTTCGCAGCTCTTCACGGTCGCCTAAACAATCAGCAGCTATCACTCATTTCCTTCCTGACAATGTTCAAAGGATAAAACATGGGCGGAGCATAGACAGAAAATGGGTGGGGCTTGGGTGGAGCAGAGAGAGAATAGGTGGTGCATGGACAGGGGGGCATGAGTGGGGCACGGACAGAGAATGGGTGGAGAACAGATAAAGGATGGGCGGAGCTTGGGCAAACCACAGATGTCTGCGGTACTGGCATTATTGGCTAGTTCTGCGGTAGCGGAATTACAATGAGATGTTAAAATCTGGCTACAATCTGAATAGAACTGACCTGCTTTGCTTCGAAATACTATCAGTCATCTGCTGTTGATTGCAAATGATCACATTTTACTGCATAATGGGATTCACCCCTCATCAAATGCAGGGCGTTTTGGTCACGGAATTACTTCTGCTGCAGATCTGCCCTATCACATCATTTATTTTTTAAAATATCCAATAATCTATGTTGGCATGGGAGGGTATTATACCAGGGAAACACCGTCCAGGTCAGGGTGTCTTTCCAAACACACCCGCTGGACTCGGAGAGATGCCACACGGAGGAGAAACGTAACGGTGACAAAGATTAACTGGGGGCCTTTTATCTGGATTAAAAAGGTATCTTTCAGCATCTGGAATCAGAAGGACCTGGTAATGCACCAAAGCAGCTCCATCCAAAGAACCAGGATGAACAAAGACACACCGCGCAAAATGTAAATGAAATGATGCTATGCAGGCAGAGTCTGACCTCTGAACTTTGGCCTGGACCCTAACCCTCATTACCATGGTAACTGACAGCTGAATGCCCCCCATAGTAACAGGCAGACGTCCCCATCTCACCTTGTGTCCTTCATGGTTAATGTCCCTGCACCCTGCAGAGAGACAGTCCTCCAGGGCCACACAGCGCTTGGTCACAGATACGCTGTCCCCTCGCACGTCCATCCTGTGACGAGTGTAGCAGTATCGTGTCTCTGTGTGGAATCGACAGTCTCTGTCTCAGGCTTTCTGTCTAGCAGCTCTTAACATATCAGGAGGTTCTGGCTGGGAGAGCAGCACAGCATTCAGCAGAGCGTGGCTCTATGGGCTGGGATAAGCAGAAGGTGGCCAGTTTAAATCCCACGGCCAGCAGAGTATTTATACCATTGCTGTACTCTTCAGAATTAAACTCCATTGAAACACAAATGCAGCGATTCATTTTGCTGTGGTAAGCAAAACAGCAGCCAACCCAAGACAAGACGGGCTGCATATTCCACTGTTTTCACTACAATCAGGAAGCATTAGGTAATTAAGGGTTTCCTATGTAACCCTTAGCCTCTCTCAAACAAACACACTTTATATAAACACAGCCAGCTGTAGATATGAGCTGTCAGATTGGCTCAGAAGCAGATACAGGGTATAGCAGGAATGGAAGAATGGGGTTCGAGTCTCTCTGGGGGACAGTGGAGAGCGGAGGTTCATTACCCACAGGAATGGGGTTCGGATCTCACCTCGGGGACAGTACACGTCCCGCGCCCAGCGGTTGCAGCTGTAGTTGTCTGGTGCATCCTCACACGTGAAGCACTTGAAGCCTCCGGGGAATGGTGTCGCTGCGGACAGAGGGACTCACTGAGACGCAGAGCCCCAGCTACCCCCCAGCGCCAATGCTGCCAATGAGTCGTGCAGTAATGATATCGCAGCTGGGCCCCTGAACAAGGCCCTTAACCCCAGTGGTGGCTGACCCTGCTTTTTGATCCTCACTTGACATTCACTAAAAGCTAAATAAATGCAATAAGTAAAACTGTTTTAGCCCATGTACCCCAAAAGGGTTTGTAGAAATTAACATCCCCTGTGCTACAGTATGTCACTGACATTTAGCTAAAAAGAAACCCAGAATGGCTGCTGCTCCACTAGGCATTTGGCTGAAACTGAAAGCACTTGGCACCTTTGCGTGTAATGATGGTTATGGGGGGTACCGTTCCCCCCAAAGGCCCTCAGACTGCGATGTCTGCCAGCATTCAGGTGTGGGGGCCACAAACACTCACTGCTCTAAAACTTAAACAATCCCTCATTCAGGAGACGCTGAAGCAGCACGTTCTACTAATCAGCTAGACGGCAATGATCCTCTGACTGTATCTACTAACTATTTATTAAGTTTTTGAAACATATTGGCCGGGGGGGTGGGGGACCACAGAAACAACAAACCCGCCCCAGCTTGGCCGGGATGGTAAATGGGACACCAGGCAGGGGGTGACCGGTTGGGTGTCTCGGGGGGTGGGGTCCATCTGTCAGCTCCAGCTCTGCTGTCCCATTAGACACCCCCGTGTTAATCGAATTAGAGTCCCCACCTCCCATCGGCAGCAACAGCTGCAGGTCTGAGAAGGTCATCCGCACCCCCCTGAGCGCACAAAGCCTGCCGACCCCCCGCACAGCTCCACCGCCACGCTCATCAAATCTGCCGCTCATATTTTACTCAGCATCAGCAAACCCAGAGTGTCTTTATGCTTAGCCCTCTGCGAAAAACGCCCCCTGCTGGACCACAGCAGCATAAACCCAGTGACGACAAGGTCTTGAGCAGTGAAAAATAAGCTGTTCAGGTCTCTTTTACGGGAGGCCCCTATGGGATAGCAGCCTCTAGACTGAAGGGGGAGGGCTGAGAGGTCATGTGACAGCTTTGTGCTGTGGATGGGGGGGGGGGGGGGGG
>JAODJU010000098.1:585570-600896 GCA_026776725.1 Gnathonemus echidnorhynchus | reverse complement strand
TCAGAGTCAGCATACCGCCCACCCCCATGCTGGTCGCACCTCATTGGAGACAGCGGCATGCTGGGAAATGAACACCCGGACTAAGTGATGCTGTTTCCCAGGATGCATGATCTCAAGGACGGAGGCTGCTTGTGGCCGACTGGGCCGAGGAGCAGACTGTGTGACAGATGCTGGGGGGGCTTCTAATGGACTAAAGCAGATGCCTGTCCAGAAATGAGAAGCATCGACACCCAGCCACCCGACGGCACACGTGCACAGGACAGTGGGTCGCACTCTTACTGGAAGGATGGAGGTAGACAATGTCGTTGACTGTGAAGTCCCGCGACTGGCCCTTTTCTGACCAATCAGCGATGAGACTCAGGAGCAGGACCCAGGCCAGGTGAGGCGAGGGCTCCATGGTGGGGCGTGGCCTCCAGCATGCAGCTGTGTGGCTGGCTCGCTCGTCCTGCGGCGAATGGCGGTCATACACCTGAGGAGTCAAGTGATATCACCAGAGTTACTGATTGGAGGAAATGATGGTCAGGTGACAACCGTGACCCTGACCAGGACCAGCGGTTAGTAGATTTCTATTGCTCAGTTTTATTTTCCCAATTAAAATGCCTGAAAACCACATCTAGTAACCAGCTCTACTCTCAGTAAACACAGCAATCTGGAAATCACTACACCTGTCTGCGGTATTTGTTCATTCTTTCACTCTCTATTAATTTCCTGCTTTTATTTTGACATATTGCTTTTGACCATCCTCATACCATTGCCATAATGCTGTGATTATTCCCGGGAACATAAGCCTTTATCTGGGAATGTGAGCAGGGATTATGCGACTCGGAGGTACAAGGTAGGGGTCGTGTTTTTTTTTTTTTTTTTGGGGGGGGGGCAGGAAATCACCATAAACACTTTCCTAGTAAGGGGAGGATTCTTCTAATCAAAATACAAACTCACAGCCAAGAGCAACCTAAAAGCTCTTACTACATAACATAAAAAGGCACATCGAAGGGATTTCCTAAGCAAGAACACCACACATTTATCTGGCAGGAGAGGAAATTCCGAGGCATTTGAGAGGTGAGGCTTTGGAGAAGAGCCGGAGCGGATTCCGAGCCCAGGGGCGAGAAAACACATGAGCAGCACCTCACAGGAGAGACAGGGTTTCTCATTCCAGCTTCTCACCATAATTGGGCGAAAATATGTTCCTAAACAACACATATAATACATACACTACAATGAAACATTACCTCTGAATGTCAATTATGTATATATGCAAAAAGAAAATGCCAAAGATTCCCGAACAATAGCATGTTACACTAGACCGTCCCAAAATCGGCAAGCAGCTTTCTGCAAAAGCAGGCATCAGGTAAAGTCACACACCCCATAAATAACAGGAGCCACGCTGAGAGCAGGGCGCCATAAGGAACACAGACACACAGACATGTGCCCCTACAGCCTGCAGCGACTCCTCCCCAGGGCCTCATGGGATTTCTGCCAGATTGGCAAGAATAACACAGCTGGCCCTCTATCGTGCATTTTCTAAGAGGCGACTTAAGTTATGAAGCCGCACGTCGGACTTGTTGGTCCAACTCATCCCCCAGATGCTTGACATACCCGACCGTCCACATGGTGCAACAGAAAACGGGATTCACCAGGACAAACCACCTCCTGCCATCGCTCCGAGGTCCAGTTCCGATGCCCGTTCTAGGTGCTTACAGCAGTAGACTGCGGTCTGCGTGGGCACTCTGGTCCCTGGTTATGCAGCCTGATACTCAGCAGGGCTCGATTCCGAGTGTGTCGTGGAACGGTACCCCCCATAACCATCATTACAATTTCATGCAATTTATGCCACAGTGCCACTCCTGCTGGTTTGTCCCACACAGGACAGCCTTTGTTCTCATCACACACTGACAGTCTCAGTAGGTGCTCACGGCCGCTGACAGTGAGCTTTGCTGTTTAAAAGATGCTCTGACCCAGTGGTCAGATCATAATGACGTGGCCATTGTCAGAGTCACTTAGATTTTCATCCCTGCCGATTTCTTCTACATTCAACTTGCAGACTACAAATACCAAATGTTAGCTTACCATGTAATACACCCCAGGCCTTGACACGCACGAGACAGCCATCATTATTCACTTCACTTGGGCGTGATCATAATGTTTTAGCTGAGTGGTGTATAGCTTAATATATATGTGTGTGTGTGTGTGTGTATACACATGCACCCGTAATAACAGCCATATATTCACTAATTTGCAATTAGTATCTAAAGCCTATTACAGATGTTTTTTGAAGTTACTAAATAATTCATAGTTTTTTTTTTCAAAACACATTCTCTTCTGAACCTGAATAGGCAAACTGGAGATTAAGGTTGAGTAAAAAGTTCAGTACAGAAATTGTCCCATATTGACGTATTTTACGGTCTCTCTTGGCCAGTGCAGGTCAAAGTCCATGTGGAGTCCCAGCCAAGCTTCACCCCTCACCCCCATCCCAACAAGCCTTATCGTTGTCTCCCTTGCCCCCCCCTTCTGGGAGAAAGTGAAATCGACTTGCTCAGTCAGCGCCGCCTGTGTCACCATATGGTTTGACTTGAGCTGTTCTTGGCACTTGAACCTTCAAAGTTGTGTCTCAGCTCCGGTATCTAATGACTGAGCTACTGGGCCACGGGCTGCTCGGCACGGCTCTCCAAGGTCCTCCATATTCTGACTGACCTTCTGTAGAAGCAGGACACATATAAAGACTGCAGATGCAGATTCTGCAGGGGTTACACCTCCAGAAAGTAATGTAGCAAAACGGACCAGAAGACAGGTCTGCTTGTGCTAGGTACGAGTATGGGACACGGGGACAGTGATCCCCGTGCAAAATTCATTTAACAAAGTCTGGATATGTTTGTGTACTACTGTGCTCTGGGAAGTCGTCAGGCAACTAAACGTAACAATACGCATTATTTGCAGATTTAAAAAAATACTTTGTGTAGACACGGTTGACTACTCCAGTCTCTAATAAAGGCTGAAAGGTTTCCAGCTTGTCCTATTGGCAAGGGTCTTTGTGTAGATGGAGAACAAGACTTTTGGGACCCAATAAGCAATTTAAAATTCTGACCACAGAAGGGTCATGGAAACGGCAATGGACCATGGAAATTTAAATCAGGTTCGGGCTTCTATAGCTTCTGTCCTCTAGCGAGATCCATTTTTTTCCATGAGGAAATGAGAAAAAGCAAGATGGTGAAACAAAACAACAAACAGACGGCCCATTGAGGTGGGGATGAGGGTCTGATTTCAGCATCGCAGGTGCCGTGCCGAGGCCTGCAGACCTCTTACGGCGAGTCCGGTTCTGTTAGCAGTCTAACTTTACACCGGGTGCCCCTTCCTGTCATTTCCTGTTGGCCGATTAACAGGACGGCCATGACCTTGCAAGCAGGTGCTACAGTCTGTGAGACTTGTCCAGTCAGGGGCTAGAGAAAAAAGGAGTGGGAAAAGGAGGGGGGAGAAGGTTCTCAGACAGATACCTGCATCTGACAGCACTGCAGGAACCTGAAGTTTGAAGAACTATTTTATTTGTTGCAGATTACAGATACATTACAGGAAGTGTGCAACATTAAATATTTGGCTACATTTGGCTAAAATAGAGAAACAAAATAAAGATTTATGTAAATTACGGCATCATTACTAGCAGGGATATTTCAGTAAATGAAGGTTTTGCCAGCAGAAGCCAGAACCTGAGTTACAGGCCTGAACCTCCATGGACACAATTGTTAAGGAGCAATTTAGTATCGAGGGGCTGCGACCCAAACACCATGTGCCTGAATGATGACAGAAACGGGAGTTCGGGTTAGTGGGACCCAAATGTGCTTCTTTTTTTCTGTTTTTCCTTCTCTCAAAGCTTGGAACAAAAAGCAGGACATGGCGTACTGCTAATCGCAGGCTAAGGAAACACTGTGTGAGGGAGATATGGGAAGAATATTCCGGAAAGAAGCTCAGGGTCGTCAGTGCCACGGGCCTGCTTGGTTAAGCTTTTGGGCATCTTGTGGTCCACTTAAATGCTAATGTGTACACTAGTGCACATGTTTACTCGTGTTACACTGAAACTATACACAGAACCACGTGGTGATAAAAAGTACAGAAATGGTCAGAAACATCACAGTGACACTCTGGCAACATTAAGGTCTAATCCCACAGCCATTCCTGACACCAGTGAAGTGTAAACATCCCATCTGTTGATCCCGAGTCTTTGAAGAAGCCTGTTCATTCCAGCCCCCAGAGTGTGCCCAGCAGGAGGGAGATGTGATGTCCATGCCAGAGCGCACCTGCAGGACCCCCCCCAGAGACCCAGCCTGACAGAACCAGCCCGACGGAACCCAGCCTGAGGGACAGAATCGACCCGACAGAACCCAGCATGATAGAGACAGTCTGCCAGAATGGACCTAACAGAATCCAGCCTGAGTGAGCAAAGCCTGAACAGAACCCAACCTAACAGGACCCACCATGATTTTCTTGCATCTTTGCACCCTCCTCAGAGCCTCCAAATTTGTGTGACATTTCAGTTACTGCTAGATCCCTGAAACTTCATCACATTCTACGACAATGTTCTGACTACAGCACATCGCACATTTCAACTCCATACACGATCCATTCCACCCGTGATATTCTACGCACAGAGAGCCATCAAAGCGGACAACAGAAAAAGAAATTAAATCTGCATAAAACTTCAGCTAATGGATGCAGGTCACACCAAGACTAAGTCTGAAGAGCCTAATTATAATCAAAACCTCGCCTTTACTTGGGAGGATCTAAGCTGGCCATAGCGGAGCTGAAAACAACTAGAACAAGGGCGACATTCTCTCGCGGGCCAAAATGGAAGCAGTATCAAACGAGGCTGATCCCGCAGCCCCCAGGACCATGAGGGCTCGCTGAGCTGGGGGCCAGCGCTCAGCTAGCTGAAGTCCTCCTTCTGCTCACCGAAATCCTGCCGCTCTCAACTTATTTAATTCGACTGTATAATTTTTTAATCCCCTGGCAGCTATACGGGCATGAAGATTAAAAGGATTAGCTTTGTGGCCCCCAGGAATGCAGACCGAGGGCAGGCTGATTATTTCTACCCATCCGTTTGTATTAGAATCACAGCCATGCCGCTTGGGACAAAAAGCAGTGGCTTCACACCCCAAAACCTAATTAGAGGTCTGAGACGGGCCAGCGGCTTTCGGCAGACATGCTGTAAAAATGGGATCGGACCTGCAGACAAACAACTCTGTGCATTTCAAGCACTAGACAATTTCTATTGCACAAAAACCATATTTTATTATTATACTGTATTTCAAAGCACCTGACATCTTGTTCTTAATCTGCACTAGATTCTGTTGTGTTTTATACTTTACTGTTCCAAGTTTATTGTTCACCCTCTGGTGTGAGCAGTGTGCCGGAGCGAGGGCGTGACCTCCAGCCCCACGTCGACCTTCCTGAAGCTGAGATGTCACCGTGCAGCGAGACCCCTAGGCCTTGCCTTTGGTGACGGTGCACCTCCTCTGTGATGCTGCTCACCACACTGGTCCAAGTTCACTCACCATTTAATTTATTCAGCAACTTGCATACTTGCTATAGACACTTTAAAAAAGGCAGATAGAAATATTACTGCTCATTAATTTGGCAGCTTTACACACCTCAAGCAAACCTCCAGTACAGTGTAAAAGCCTGTATGATCAAAGGCACCCAAGAGATGGAACGTTGATAATGCCAATACAATGATGAAATACCCAGTCCAATCATGGGATGGGGCTCCGTAAGCGAACAGGAAAGACCCACTAAACTGGTTGATTGTATCTCCACAGTCTGAAATCCCTTTACCTCAAAACCAAAAGAACAAGGTCTTGATTAAACCAGTTAAACCCCCCTGCTGAGTTATACTGGATTTAGGAGGTTTGTGTCTTAAACCCCAGCCCCCCTGAGCGGGGACTGAATACCATGATCCTGTATGAGAGCACTTGGCTTACGTTTTGGTACAATGGCAGCGTGTTCCGGGTTCGAGCAGTAAAACAGTAAGAGCTGCCATTGTGAGACCAACAAGAGAGCTTAACTCGCAAATTGTCTTTGAGCGTTTGGCCGGTGAGTGGCGCTACTCGACACTGAAGATGTTTGGGGGCAGCAGCCCTGATCCCTGGAAGAATGGCCAGGCTGTACCACGGGGGGGGGGGGGGCAACGGGTGAAGAGGGAACCACAAATCCCTTTCAGCGATGGATGAGACACAAGCAGAAAGGAGGCTCCAGGACAGCTGCTGTGGCTTCACTGGCTTTCATCCCCGAACAGGAGGTCTAGGAGAAGCAGGAGGAGCAAGACGCCACAATCCCACAGCCCCACACCACACTGGGGCCTCGAACTGTCATTCTGTCACTGTTCAAACTGCATCGTGTTAATTATTTTCTCTTCAATTCAACATTTGGTCAGATTTCAAATATTTGCGGAGTAAGAAAAGATGAGCTTTTATTAAATGTCCTTTTTTTAATGCTGTTTTGACAGAGGGAAGCCAAGGTCCCAGGCCCGAGTTACACAGACGGATGGCTAAACTGCGCAGGAGAGTGGCGTGGTACTGCAGTGACCCCCTACTGCAGTGACCCCCTACTGCAGTGATCCCCTGTATTAAAGGTGACCTCCACCCAGCTCAGACTTATTGGGAGCCCCCCAGATTTGTATCCTTTTCGCTTAAGGACTGGTCAGCACAGAGATGGGGGGTGGGGGGTGGTATATACCAAGGATCTACAGGCCAGCACTGCCCTTCCGTGGGGACAGCACAAGAGTCCCCCGACCGGCGCAGACGTCAGCATGTAGGTGATATTCACAAAGGGGGCCACTGCCGTCCGGCAATGGCGGGTGTGGGGGGGCACGATGGCGGGCGTAAGGGGGGCACGATGGAATGGTCCAGCATCGTCAGTCTGCTCATTCACGTCATCAGAGTGAGGGCTATTGAGGTCCCCTGGAAGAACTGGCTGTTTGGGGTTCCTCCAAAGAGCGTTGCATGCATGCAACTCTGATGATGAAGGAATGCTTTAGAGTTGGATCACGGGGGCGGGAATTAGCAGGTTTTGGGTGTTGTGGCTGGCTGACCAAGACCTTTGAGTTATACATTATAGACCTTTGAGTTATACATTATAGACCTTTGAGTTATACATTATAGGGTGCAAGAGAAAATGAAGAGGCCACAGGAAAACTTTCAGTGTCATTCATTTCTCAATTCATGGCCGTGTGCTTGTGTAAAATATACTTTTTTTTGCAAACTCCAGCCTGGCTCTTCCCTGCTTCTCATCGATGAAGGGCTTCTTCTTTGCTTTATGGGTCTTCAGTCCTGCTTCCAGGAGCCTGTTATGAAATGTCCTAGCAGTGCACTTCACACCACTTAATGTCTCCCATTCTTTCTGAAGGTCACTCTAGGTCATCCTCAGATTTATGAGGTACTGCCAGATAAGTTGATGCTCATCTCTGGCATTAGAAAGTCGCTTCTGCCCTCTACCAGGCTGGTTTTAGGTTATTATCAGTGTCTCCTGCTTCACCTTGTTCTTGTGTACTGCTGTCTTAGAAGCTTTGAGCCTGGAAGCAGCCCACTGTCAGTGTAGCCTTCTGCCAGCAGAACCAGGATTAAACCAGGATTTAAAAAATCAGACTTTTAAAAAAATATAGAATGGTCTCTTAATTTTTTTCAGAGCTATAATATCTACTTTGCTACATGCTGTTACATGTGGCCCATTGAAGTGAACAAACACACTCCATTACAGTACAGTGAAGCACATCTTCAAGGAGACCAAACAGTAAACCTCCTATGTGCATATATTCTGCAGCGAAATGTCACACGTCTTAGTTTAAAACTTTATGAATCAAGCTGATAGCACACCTCTAGACTAACCCTCTCACACCCAAAGTACAGACAGGACACTCTGACATTCTTCTTCTTATTCACGTCTTGCACGCCTACCATGAAAACGCAGTGCTCTCAGATCCTAGATATCCTTAGGAAAAAGCTGAACTTCAAAGTGCTCGCTAAATTAAACATTTCGCCCCACTCTGGCAAAATATATCCTTTCCCTTTCATCTATATTTTAATAAAACATCAGCACAGAAAAGCCAGCATACCCCCTTTTCGCTGTGAATATCATATAATCCAGACAGATACCCAGATCCCAATTTACAGACTATTTTTTACAGAACGACATTTAGCACAACATAAAACCACCAGTAAATTTTAAATTTGTCAGATCAAAATGGGATCTTTTAAAACTCATCGCGTCATGTGACCAGTGCTCAGAGCACACCATGTGACATGAGGCACAGACCACAAGTGGTTATATTTCATTCAGCTCAGAGAGACAAACTCAATTATTATCTTGGTTCCTGAAACAAATTGCAGTGAGTTATTCACGGATGATTAATAACATATTACAGTCATGCTGTTAATCAAAAAGTCTTTCATTATAGCTGCAATCAAGCTAATTCACAGACGCTACTAAGAAGAGGTCAGTGTGGGGGAGGAAGCTGCATCATGTAAACAGAACGCCGCGGGAGATACCAAACTGCCGGCCGGGGGGGCACATGCGATAACAGGAGCAAAGTGGTGTCCCACCCACACTGCCCCCATGCTCAGATACACCCCCCCCCCATCCTACGGCCAAACGCAGACTCCACATCCTCCTCCACATCGTTTGTGTTATTTTAATTTTCCTTGGCTGAGCGAAAGGAACATCCCTTCCTCTACTGCATTCATCATCCCCCCCCCCCCCAAAAATGGATCGGCCTACTGACTCTACGCCCCTGTTTCAGGCTGTTTGGAGTTGGCCGTACCTCATTCCTGCTCTCAGGGGGCAGCTGCGCACACGGACATCTCCAGCCTACAAATCCAGTGACACTGTTATCGTCACAAGATGAAATGCATCACAAATTACCACGTGGGTCACTGGCTGTCAAGCACAAGCACTGTGAAAGACACTGCAAATTCAGCACACTGACTAAAATATTCAATCCAAATCAGTTTATTTTTAAATAGCGCCTGTCACATCAGAGACAGCACAATGTGCTTTACTAGGGTGTGTTATGATACATTCTTGCATCATTTATAGAGAATAATACAAAAAACAGGGAATTGGGAAGACAAAAATGAAAGAAAGATGACAACAGAGGAGAGGAACCAAACACTCCCATGTAGGGAGAAAAAAAACCTCTGGGGGTCCAAAGCATCCTGACATTATGGGCAGAGAAAGGTGTAAACGGGGGCCAAGGGCAGAGCCGACGTCTGTTAATGGGTCAGGTCTCCATGGCGCCATTTAACTTGATCAAGGACTTTTAAGAGCAGATGTAATTCCAAGGCTATGAGGTCAGTCAGTGTCCTCCATCAATTACAATTACAATCAATTACAAATATCACTCCTACACAAAGGCAACCAATATCTTCTGTAAATTGTATCTTCCATACAATCTTTTTTGTTAATTGTCTTTTCATTTTCCTGATTATAGAAAACTTTTTAAACTATTTTGTGTGATTTTTCATTCAGGTGGAGGTTTGGGATTTGAATCTGTGTCTGGGGTCCAGACAGTGATCAGTGAGAGATGAGCATTAATGAGCTGTGACTCTGGCTGACTCTCCCGGGGAAACAGCGCCCCCTATCATCCTTACAGGATTATGCTGGGGTCCATCCATGCACTGGCTTGATCTGTCACCCTGTCCCTCCTGCACTCCTGGACAGCACACACACTAGAGACATCAGCTAATCACACAAAAGTTCATAACAACGCTTTATACCTGTCAGCGCAAATCACTACAGCTCCTCCTATAGGATGACAACTACACAAAAGTGATTCCCCAGACAAGGTTAAAATCGTGACTGACAGTCCATCAGAGGGCACAGGGTGGGGGACACCTTGGACAGGATACCAGTCCATCACAGGGCATCCTACAGCTCTTTACATAAAGGCCAATTAGTTAAAAGCATATTAGTAAGTCCTGATCCAAAATAAAACTGCATGCCACTGTCTATAAATTTGACTGTCATCTATTTTAAAGAGTGACAACTTGCTTAGGACGAGCTCTCTGTCCCACCAGATTCTCTAGAGGTAAATGTACATCTTCATATAGGCCTAATGTATTCATTTAGAAACTAAGAAATCGCAAGGCTGTGGCCCTACTTGGGATAGACGGTAGGAGAAAACGGATGAATAAAGTGGCAGGATCTTAAGGCTTAGCTCACAGACAATCCGTCCGAGGTTTCTCAGACTGAGGCTTGTTATAACATCTGAGCTAAACAAGCTGAGCTTCAGCCCCGAACAGGTCAAATCCACAGAAAATTCAGACTGAAAATCGTAGCCTACATAGTTTTGTTTTATATCCACGGACACAGACGAGTCTTGCACCAGACACGTTTGTCCATGTACGGACAGGTCGGCGATCCGTGGCCCCCAACGCCCCCGGCCCATAACGCGGCTGATCGATATCCCAAAGAGGAATTTTACAGCCGTAGGTGTCATTAGCGGCGCGGCAGGTGCTCTGGGGCTCGGCCTCTGGGGCCGGTGAGGATGAGATGGGAGACCCGCTGCCAGGCCATGGAACAAACAAACACGTTTATCTGCGACCGGAGCCGATACGCGAACCGGGTGACGCGGTGATAAAAGGACTCAAAGGGGAGTTTTGTCCTGGTATAAAACTGTAACCTACCGCTGTATTGTACACCTTACCAACTACTCATGCGAGGACTTCTTATTTATTTACCCATTTGTTTTCTTGATTTTTTTTTTAAATAAAAAACCTTCTAAGCCACGTCCATCATCCCTCATGTTTTTGCCGCTATTAGGACAGAGAAATAGACTAATGTCGACCAGATGTGATCGTGATTACCAGAGTCGATACTCTAGGCACGACATCTTAAGTTATCATAGGACTAAATCTCTGAAAATCTTATAGAGCGTATACCATGGGCGTCCTTAGGTCACTCGAAGGTATAGCCTCCAGTATTTTAAGCCTAGCCACGAATATTTCAACCCCAATGCCAATCTTCCTTAAAAAAATAATAATAAAAAGTCAAGCCCCAGGTGAACTTGACTTAGCCCTAGATATTTTCGATAGCTAGAAACTCCCTGCTGTATTCTATTTAATATGGCATAAGACAGCATTAAAATGTTTGATGCAGAGCTGCACATTTATGTAGCTATATAAATATACAGAAATTACTTTTATTCGCAATGACACTGAGTATGGAGACATGGAGGGACGCTGTCTCTCGTCCCCTCACCCCGAGGTCTTTTGTCTAGCCTTTAAAAACCTTAATATTAATTCATGTCAAGTGCACCAAAAATGAGTTTGCATTTAAAACCGTGCAATTAAAATGCTGAGATAGTTAGACACCTGGCAGGAATGTTTAGGTTAGAGAAGCATAAATATTGATATACTTGTTAGAAAACGATTATTAAAGACATCCGACTAAAACAACTTTTAAAACTGTTTTATAACAACTTGGCACACATTGTTTTCCAGCGCGCACATTGTATTTCAGTCCCATTTCACCCAGGTCCGTTTTTAAATATCAGGCTATCCTTAATTTCCTTAATCCAGACATCCCCAGAGCAGTGCATTTTCTCGCTTAGAGACGATTTAAAGAAATACTCTCCCGCACTTACCGGAAAGTCTCCCGGGTGTGACTCCTTGCACTCCGCCGTAAATAAACCGGTGTCCCGCTTTCAGATCAGACCGCACGCCTCTCACTGTGAGCGCGAAGTGCGAGAACGCGCCGGGCGCGCTCCTGTCCAACCCCATCTGTTGTCCCGGTGGGCGTGCTCTTTATGGGATAGGATCGCCCAAGTAAGCTGCATGAACCCTGCGAGAGATACTCCGTCTCCTGAGCTCCTAACAGTCAGCTGAACACGTAGATATGGTATCCGGGACTAATCAAAAGCAAAAGTATACTATTAAATAATTGTCCGTCCATCCATCCATCTATCCATCCATCCGTCTTCCAAACTCATATCCTGGTCATTATCAAGGGATTCTATAAATTTAAAAGAGGTTTACGCTAAAAGTCATGCATGGGGAAAATGAATAATTACAATACTTACAAAACCATTTAACCGTTCAAACAAAACTACGAAGCTAGTTTGTCAGCATGCTGTTTTAGCTGCGCACGGCGCCATCTGTTGGGCACTAATATTATAGTGGAAATGGAAAAACGGTGAAATTTAATAGGGTTTCCTTCGCTTTTTAAATTAAGTAAACACGTGACCCAAACTACGGCGGAAAAGCCAAGTTAAATTTATTTAAGCATATTTAAACATTAAACCAAAGTGGAAAAAGCCGGAGCGATTAAAAATCGTGACTGTGCATAATGGATCTGACCCATCTAACCCATTCTGTCACACCCGGAGCCTCCCGTCCCGTATATAATACGGAACGCTGCATTTTGTTTTCCAAAGAGGGACGATCCCGTATTATAAGGGACGGCTGGCAACCCTACTCTGAAAATCTCGATGGTTGGCGCAACACTCTACTCCTACCTAACACACTAGACACTCATTTCTAACTTGTACAAGTACGGTTACCTGTTCGGGGGTGCTGGACAGCCAAAGGGGCGGTTTATCCTCAAACTAGGTTCCCCTAACTCTGCTAGTGTGTTTTGGATATTTAACACTTATTTATATAATTGCTTTGACTATTGAAAATGTCATCTTTGTTGCTAAACTTTTGTCAAAAACTTTGGGTCCACTATGTTGGGAAAGGCACTAAAAGAAAATTAATTCTATCCATTTGTAGTTTTATTCACCCGGGCCCAAATTGTTAGAATTACTAATACTTGTGTTTTATGTCCTTCATACTAGGGCACTCCTGCATTCCTTTGAAGATCGGATCTTCTTCACATGATCATTAGTAATAAATTTAGCTAACAGGTATGACCCCCCCACTGTCCCTGTGGGGAATGTTTTCCTACCAGCACTGTACATCCGGACCTCTCCGAACATGACATTCCACAGAAAACGCTTTAAGTCTTTCCCTGTCATGTTCAATGAAACACCTTAAAGAACACTAGAGAGCTCTACGTGCATCAGCCGTATGCTGAGAAGCCATCCGCATAAATCCCTCCATTGTCTGCCCCCTCCCTCTACTTAAACCATTATTTGCGACGTGTAGACAGACTCTCTTCACTGGCCAATATGAAGTTGTGAATGATAACGGCTGAACTCTACCTGACCCATCGCAGGGCTCTTGGCACTTAAACGGTACCGTGTCACGTTCCCTTTAATCTACTGAGGACCTCCTGAAGTGTGTATTAACTGTAATAATCGAGGAGTGATCTCCCCCGAAGGACTTATAAAGACCACACAGCTCCTCCGCACCGCCTGGTCCTCTCCCATGATCAAACACCTGCTTTTACCAGCGAACATGTGTCTGCCCAGAATGAATGATTCCTTTTCGCACATTAAATTGCAGCACGGCGGGGCATGTGATCAGTGATTCATTATCCTTGTTTCCACTGGAAATGCTTGTGTTTTTCAAATTAATAAGGACAGCTAAAAGGGCCGCCTATACATACACGCGATTAAAGGCTGTGTTTCTGGTGGCGTGTCCCCTGTGTGTGAGTGGCGTGTTCTCCATGGGCTCTATTTTAACGATCTAATGCAAAGCGGAACTAACAGTTATGGATGTTTCCAATTCAATTTGGCTATTCAGCTCTACCTATAGCCTTTCGAGCGAAGCAGGCATGGGATGAGGTAGCAGCGAGTGTGTCCTTGTCTTCTGGCAACACCAGATCATCTGCACAGCGCCAAAAGCGATATAATAATGCTGCCGAATGAACACAGTGGCTGGGAACGGGGATTTAATTATGCTTGTGTGTTTTTTATTTTAATTGTGGGATTAGCAGTGGTTAGCAAAATATAAATAAAAGTGCGATCGTTGTTCAAATAAAACACAACTTACAGTTTTAAGGTGTTTAAAAATGTCCAAATAAAAGGCGATTGGGTTATTTTTCTACAACAAACAATTTAGATTCCTTACCAGACTACAGACGGTTCAGCTTTTCTGCCAGCTGCTCCCTTCTTGCTCATACTGCAGCCGTACAGATCCTTTGTTGGCATCGGCTCATGCAGTTCAGCGTCACGCCTTCTAAAGTCCTCTAATGTGTCCTCATTTACGTCCAACAGACATCCATCACGCATGGCAACGTTACACAAGATACAACATGCCACAGCCTTCTGCGGGCTGCATTGTCGTGCTCCACATACATGACTTATCTAAATATCTAAAAAACCTAATTTTTGCAAACCAAATGTCCTTTCAGTTGCAGTACGTATTTAATTCTGATAATGAAATCGAAAGGCTTTTTAATGATATGGTTAGTTCTTTAGTTAATATATATATTGTTTTTCTTTTGATGTTTCATTAAACCGCATTATTATATGAAAGCAACAGATCGTGCATCAATAAAATAAAATAACAACAAAGCATTAGCGAATTTTGAGTGCGAATCTGTGTCAATAAGGAGCGTCGTGCAGCCGCACATTTCTTAAATATCGTTTAACACTGCGTTACTGACATTTCATGTGCTTTTTGTTGGTCAAATGCGCTATGACTTTGCACTGCCCTAAAATAGCAACGCGCTGACAGTGCGCCGGGCCCGGTTCATTAAAAACCCTACTCCTACGTGCGGAAAGCGGGCGCAAAATCATTTGCTCTCTGGCGTGAGCTGTGCATCTCGCGGGCGTGAGTGGCGTGTCTTTCGGGAGTGAGCAGAGGGTCCGTCACACCAATGTACTTTTAAACCCTTAAAGCTGGAAGGGATCAGTATGTCCATGAGTTTTCACTGCATACCAGCACCTGTCATTTTCCGAATGACTGCATTACCCACACCCAGCGAGTAAAAGTGTTTGTCTGCATGCTGATTGAGTTTGATGCTGAGGGCGGTGGTGCACAGCCAGGTCAGACAGCCCACATAAGCGTGTCAGGGCGTGGAGCAGCGGAAAGTCCTGCTCTTAAAGGACTCTTATAGCTGCAATCCTAAAAACACAGAATGTTCTAGAATACACAATGCTCCTGTTTGACTACAGATCAGGCCACAAGTGTCATACGTGTGGCATGCTTTTAAGTTTTAAGAAGTGACATTATGAAATATATTAACAGAATTTGTCTAAAAACCACAACCACTTATATTGCATTTATTCATGAAGGGATCATTGTTTCCTGCGATCAAACGGGTTGGTTAGATCCAGATTTGTACTGTAGTACCAGGTTAATTTTCACACTTACCCTCGTGCAGGGGGGTGGCATGGTGGTGCAGTGGTTAGCACTGTTGCCTCACACCTCTGGGACCCGGGTTCGAGTCTCCGCCTGGGT
>JAODJU010000098.1:562457-575406 GCA_026776725.1 Gnathonemus echidnorhynchus | reverse complement strand
GTATCGGCGATACTTTCCCTGTATTTACTTGGTATCGCATCGATACTAAATCTTGTAGTATCGCACACCACTAGTCCACAGCATGCCTGAGGGATTGGGGTCCTGAAGGACCCCACCCTACACTCCAGCTGAACTACCTTGTGAAGGGTAGGCTGTGCGAAAGTCTCACATCTCTATTTCTATGAGGCTTTCGCAGTTGAGACTTTAATTTATAGTTTCTAATTACTGAAAGAGAATGTCTTCTTAAAAGAAAAAAAAAATTCCCATTGTAAACCTATGGCAGTATTTTCACACACTTTGTCCTGGTGGGTGGCACCTTCCCCTTTGAAATATTTTCACTTTTCACATTAAAGTACATTCCTTCCTAATTAAGACTTTCTTTGACACTTCATAAATGTTTCCCATCCAATTCCCCTAGTAAAAGTGTTACGTTTACTCTTCAAGTTTCCTTTATGGTGAATACCCAGAATCCCCAGCACCTTGGGAGGCGGAGCTACCATCAAAGGGTGCCAAGGACGATTTTAGCCACAAATTATGGGTAAGCTTACCACATTATGGTAATGCTTACTGATATTTGTACTAAAAGTTACTGTTACTGATATTCTACTTAGTTCATTCTACAAAAGCTATTTGACTGGAATAATTCAGGTAGGTTCCTGAAGAAGTTCCAGAGCCTTCTTGGCATGAACATGCTGTCCATTTACATCACGGTTTAGGGTCGGAAGAATACAATTTCATCTATGAGAAGTAATTCCGTGAGCTCTGAGCCAGACATGATGCACTGCTCTGTTATACCACCTAGCGTCACCCTGGGGAGAGAATCACACCATGTGACAAAGGGTACAGGGCGCATATGGAAGTCCACAACTCGAATGTGAGAGATCCATACGGTGCTTCCTGTCAACTTCGAGAAGAAGCCACATCCTGTCCAGGCTCCTGACTCCGCCCTTGCATCCCAGTGACACGTCCATCTGCACTTTGGTAACACTGTAGCCAGAGGACATGAACACCAGGAGCAAGTTAATATATTTTCCATAGAATTTTAGCTGCAGTCAGCATTCGCTGCTAATGACATCATATGGAAGGAATTTTTTTAAGAATCATTTATCTGAGACAGAGGCTGCGTCTCTGAATCATCGTCTGACAGCTGTATGGTTCACCAAAACTGTCCATTTAACCATCCAGTTCAACCTCGCTTTGTGTCCTATGGAAACGCTCCTGGATTTCCGAACCATGAAAACCATCCAGGATGTGGCTTAAGACCAAATTCAGCAGAGTTCCTTACAAGTCACCTTTTCTATATTATGACCTTGGGACAGGAAAGGCACCATTCATGGAGACTGCAAACCCGAGGCCGAGTTAGCATGTTAGCATGCTGCTTTGTGTTCCTGTCAGCCTTGTTAATAAGGTTTGAATTACTTAAAAAAATATACCGGTCTTAAGTAAACACAGGTGTTTTTGGGCTAATGCAAATCTGAATATGTGTCAGCTATAAGCAACTGAAGGATTTTGCCCTCAAGCAAAACAATTGAAATAAGTTCATGCTAACAAAGACATACAGTAATCTTTTAATCTGTCAAAGGTTATAATTATGGATTACAGTCATGTTTAAATACCACATGAGCACATACACAAGCAATGTTCATTAAAACCTGACAACATTTCCCCACAAAGACATATCCTTACATGTCAGATTAATATCTGAATCTACTGTAATTAATAATAATAATAAAAAGTTTGAATAAAAGCTAAACTCACTGGGGGATGAGGTTCCACACCAGACCCAGAAGTGGAGGATCTGAGCTTCTATCTACCTCATTTTAAACTCCGGCCCGGTGCTATAATTGGCGAAAACCACAAAAGGGCACATTTCTGTGTCACTCTCTACTGGGAACTAACAACACCATACTTATCTTGACAAGATTCAACAAGCGGCATTAATAATACAGCAGGCCCAGAGCGGGGCCCGAGCCGCGGTAACGTTATCCCGCGTGAAGGGGGCGACCGCGCGCGATCAGCACGCCCGGCGACTCTCAGAGCGCACTGGCGTGATGCGTGTCCCCCGGAGCGCTCTGCGCCTCAGCTGTATGTTATTTCAGTCTGTCATGTACTATACTGCACTCCCCGCTGTCCGCTGACGGATTAATGACCCACAATTGGCAGAGGGGGTGTTGTGTAGCTCAGCGGGGTAGCACGTCCTGCTTGTGAGGGAAAGGGCGCCCGTCCTTAGAGTGATGTCATCGCACCTTTGGGCCCCTGAGCAAGGCCCTTGGCCCCCACTCGCTCCAGGGACTGTCATACCCCACACCTAATAAATAGGTATAAATAAATAAACAGCATGTCCACCATAGCTGAGTGGCTGAGGTGGGGTTTGCATAAAGAGAGGATTATGGGACAGCTGAGGCCTCGCCCGCACTGTCAGAGACAATAAAATGTGAGATTGCACACAGCAGACACCCCCCCGGAGCTCCGAGGCGGGGGTGCTGAGGCACTGACAGACAGACACCCCCGCCATCGGTCAGCATTCCTGACCCGGCTGCCTGGCACGGGACACCCCGCGGGGAGAAACAGGCCTCGCTGGAATGTGCAGGTTAGAGCCAGCCCTCACGAGGAAGCCGCTGCTGGAATCGGGTTACTCTGCACGGGGCACATGGGTCACAGCGAGTCCATCTCCCACCCGCCCTCATCGGAGGGGGACTCTGCTGCCAGCCAATTGAGCTGCTGTCTCTCTGTCATGTCTCAGGACGTCACATACAGCCCCAACAGAGGCATGCTGGGAAAAGCAGACAGAATTACACTCTTATTTCCATTGTAGGACCTCAGGGGCGAAGAGTCACGAAAGTGGAACTTACTCTTTGCAGCCGTTACACTTTTATAAGCTTTGGGAGGCAAAGGAGTCTAATACCCCCTGGCGTGGGGGTTCAGAACCCAGCACCACCTGGTGTGTGTGAAGGATTGTGTGCTCTTGCCTTGTTGTGCTGGGTTTTTTTTCCAAAAGTCCTATGATGTGCATTTAGGTGAACGGGAGTCTTTTGGTGTGTGTGTGTGTGTGTGTGTGTGTGTGTGTGTATGCTGGCATCCTATCCACGGTGAGCCCTGCCTCGTGACCTGTGCTGCCCAGGCTGGATCACAGCTCCACTCATGACCCTTGACTGGATAAGGGTTTCAAACACGCTCTCATGTTATAAGCCCATTTGCAATACACAGTAACACCTGTAATAATTACAAAAGTGGTTGGACCGTGTTTTTCAAAATCAACAAAATGGCAAATCCCTATAAATAAACGCTGCTGAAATACCTGAAATGTAGTCAGCAAGAGTAACAGCCGACGAAGGCATCAGAAAAGCCCGTCTGTAGCCATGTTTTTAAGCATTAAAGGAAAGGTGACAGTACATTTCACAAGAGAAAGAACCCCATTGGTCGCTTTCCAGCCAATCAAATCTTAGTCCCCCAAACCATTTCAGTGTCTCCTAACTGCCCTCCCACAAAGAATGACCAGAGTGAATCCTGTACCACAGGATGCCCCAGGGGGCAGTGCGTAAGATTCTAGGGGGGGTAATAAAAGCCAAGATCTTTTTCTGGTTCCTCTTATTGTCTTTTTGTACAAGGACCATTTTCTCCTGTTTGCTGGCCGCCCAAGAGGCAGACACCCCCGCCGTAAAGTACAATTACCTCCACAGACAATGCCCCCACCCCCATAAAATAAAATGACCCCTTGGAGGGGTATACTGGAGTAGGACTCACCTCAGCTCGGGGGTGGGACGTATATTGTGGAGGATCTCACACTATAGGCCGTGAACTGTGTGAAAACAGCCAACAAACACAGACTGTCCACAGCTTAAAATCCCACCTGGGGGCACCATGCGGCCAGGTCACCATGCCGGATAGAAAGCTGTAGCACCGGGAGCCTGTAAATCAGTACCTGGTGTACCTGTGTTTCGTGCTCTACACGTAAAGGCCAATATCACTGCACCTCCCAGACCCTGGCTGCTTCAGATTCACAGGAACACTAATTCCAGCATCTCCTTGCCCAGTAATCACACCAGTCAGGGGAAAAAAAAAAAAAAAAAACATCATTTTGGGGAGTGGGCTTGTTCATGAGCGATGCCCCTCTGAGGGAAGTCAGGCACCTGCAGACAGAGAAGGTGACACGCTGGGATGTGCATGATCGGGCTGTCTGGTTCGGCAGCTTAGGTTGCTGGTTCAAATCCCTGGATCAGCAGAGTGATTGGACAGTTGGGCCCCTGAGCAAGGCCCCTAATGATGTCACTGGTGGGCCCCTGAGCAAGGCCCTTAATGATGTCACTGGTGGGCCCCTGAGCAAGGCCCTTAATGCCCAATTGCTCCAGGGATTGGCTGGCCTCACTTTCTCAAATAAACGTGTCATTTTGGATAAAAGTGGCTGCTAAATAAAATGTAAATGCTTGACACTGATACCATGAGTTTATTTAATAGTAAACTGGGCTTCATCACTAATACTCCGGTGCATCACTCCGCAGCCTAATCACAGCACAGACGTATACAGTCTCATAACAGCTTACTAGCTGCTTTCTGAATGCATAGAGACCAACATTTGTTGATGAGCTGTTATTAACAGCTGCTTTTCTTACTAGGCTCTTACAGTATTTATACTGTGCTTTTACTATCTGGGCCACAACTGCTCCTCGGTGATGGAAAGGGAATCCGTCTGGAGTGGAACAAAGCGAATCCTTTTGATCGTAAATCTGCAAAGGCATGTCCATAAAAAAAAAAAAAGCCTTAATGAAAAACTCTCTTTTATCACGCAGCCCATTTAACGGGAAAGCGGTAAAGCGCTCATTAACATGGCCGGCTTTCCCCCCCAGGTCCTTCAGGCAGGTATAAAGCCATGAATTACACTAATAAATTATCAGGGCCGACACGGAGCTTCAGATCTGCATGGAGAAGTTTCCGCTGGTGGATTTTAGATAATAATTTATCATGAATTACACCAGCAGAGATGACTGTGGGACTGTTATTGTGTATTCTCGCCTTTTGATTTTGAATACAGGATGAGTAAATGACTTTGTGACAGACAGCAACACAGCAGCTAAATCACTACCACCTAATAAGTCTGATTTATTAAAACAATGTTATGAATATGATCCAAACATGGTGCTGTCAGCCCACATTAAATTACTGCTGAAGTGCTAGAGATGCTATTAGACAAACAGCAATTATACAATTTCTGTGCAGCAAGATACAGTGTGTATATCCATATAGAGGCTCAAAATTCAAGGCTAATTCAAGACTAGTAATTTCAAGCGAATTTTAACTCTTAGTCGCTCAGAATAAAGTGATTAACTCAAAATCGAAGACCTTGAAAACTGTTTGGAACAAAAGCCATGTGATTTTCACTGCCCAGTTTAGATGTACTGAGCCATTTCACCAAAATCGCCAGGGAAAAAGGTGCTCAGGTTCCTTGTGGCTCTATTATAATCCATTCAGTTGTCGGTATCTATCTGCTGTTTGCTTTATCTGATTAGAAGTGCGAGCCACACAGAGCAGGTCTAAGCGAACAGAGCCACGGGCCTCCATGGCTTACAGGTAAGTGCTTCCCTGCATATGAGGCTATTTGCTTTTCTAACAAGGGCCTTCGCTGGGACCAGTTTGAGTACCTTAGCATTTCGTAGATTGTGAGCATAAGGCTGGTTGCAGTGGCAATTGGGGTTAAACGCTTGGCTCAAGGCTACTTTCCTGAACTTTAACCTTCTTACCTCTAAAGGTAATTCCACCAAATATCAGGTTTTTAAAACAGACACAAAAGTCCGTTCGATGTGTCCTTGGGCTCTGCTTTCAAAAACCGCCCCAAATCCCCAAAAGACATTTGTTTATTTTGAAAGCCCGCGGAGAGTGGGGTTTAGGCACAGCCCTCTGCGTTGTTTAATCCCTAACACCCCCGCCCTGTCTGCGTGCCTGTTTGCTGTCAGCCTGTTTGGCTGCTTAATGTAGCCTCCCATTTACATTAAAATGGTGACTGGCCCCCAGGCTGTTCAGGTTTTACTTCTCAGTTTCACATTAATCCCTGGTGCTGTGAAAGGCCAAGGCAAGTTCACTGGTAAAAGCAACATCCATTCAAGAAGAAAGCATGAAAAAAAACCCACATTTTTTTAACCAGCAACAAAGTAACTTTGTTATAACTGTAAAAGTTTAAGCAAACGCAAACAGGAAGAACCTGGTTCCAAACAGAGCTGCCCAAACATCTCACCCGCTGCCTGCACACACCGCAGCTGCTGCTGTCGACTCAAACTCCCCTCTAACTCCTGAAAGTGACCAACGGTGCTGTCCGCCACCACCTGACTTTTGGGGTAAAGGAGAAACCTGCAAACATGGAGAAGTTCTGTGACACATGGGCGAGATTTCACATCTGTGAGGTTTTCAGGCCCCAGGGTCGACAGGGGTCAAAGTTCCCTAGGGAGCTTCAGGTTGCTGCAGGAAGGTGTCGAGATGCCATCGGCCCCGATCAAGGTGCTTCCCCTTCTTGCGCTGCGAGCACGTCGGCTGCCATTAGCTGGATAGATACCTGGGTTCTGCTCACGTTCTTTCAGGACCAGCAGAAGATATCCTGATACTTGTATTAATCATTACACCTGAAGTGTGAGCTCGCTCTAAATCGTCTCAAACCATATGCTCAGCCCAAAACTCAATTTTCCCTGCATCATTTAAAATATTAATTTTATTTAATTAGCACAAAGTTTTGTTGATATGTACATTACGTAAAACGAGGATAGATTTCAATTTAGTGTTCAGTGCCTAATTCAATTAAGCAAATAATCATGCGATTTTAGCAGGCAGTTTATAAAGGTTATTATTTCCGCTACCTTAATTACCACCACGCATATCTGAATCTACACGGGCATCAACGGCCTGACCCTGTAGTAAGGAGCCTCAGTTACTCCTTTGTTAACTGCGCCTTTCCAGAAAGATTTAATCTCACCAGATGATGATAGATAAGGTTCCAATTCCACCATGACCTTTCAAACTCCGTTAACTGTTAAGATTAAATAACAAACTTGCTGTCCTACCTGGGCCTTTCGCCAGGATCGTTATCTTGATGATTGGGCATTACCCAGTAGTTTGCATTAATCGTACATAAATGATGTCTGATAGGTCATCTGATAGGTACTGCAATAAAACAGAAAAATCTCCTGGAATCCTGACGTGGGCCAAGAGACCATGCTGAGCTTACTGCTGAGAGTAGAGGTCTTAAGACCTCTAGAAGATATTTTTCCCTCCTTGAGAGCATCTGTAAACTGTCAGGTTTTTTTTTAGATGCTCATACCTCTTCCCATGATCTTTTAAAAATTAATCTGACCACACATGATCATTTCTTATTTTAAATGGTCATTTGACGGGAAATAACACAAGAAAAACAACAAATAAGTAATGATGGAGGCAGCTAGCGGTCAGGGCATCCACCTGCATGTCCTGGCAAAAGCAGGGAGAGCCACAGCACTCCTGTGTCAGGAAACAAAGAGCCACTGTGCTGCCACAAGCACAGAATTAAACTTAGCAGGTGGAGAAATTTCCCTGCTGACTGGAGACATCAGCTGCTCGACAGAGCAAAAGGACAAGGCATCATCTGCCGGTTCTCAAAAAATATATAAAAACACTCATAGGCAAGACGGCAAAGTCTGCAGTCCGCGACAGGTGATTAATAACGAGTAATAATGTTCACAAAGCCTTGTCAGTTTCCTTCAGACGGCCCCATACTCCACGGGCGAGTTAGCGGTTAGGAGCCCAGATGATATAGGAAGGTTTCAGGGTCCGTGTTATATAGTATCTTAACTGTTCATGCTTCAGAGGCTCTGTTATACCTCCTGCCAGCTGTCAGAGAGCAGACAGCAGTCCCAGGGGCCACGGCTCAGGGAGAGCAGCATGTGTTTGGAGGATCTATGGCCAGAAATGCTGCCTGCAAACCAGACCGAAGAGAATTTCCAGTGATTTGACTCCCACCCTTAAATCTTTAAATCCAGCGAACCAGCAGACTATGACACCTTCTGGTGAACACAGCATCTCATCAAAAACATTCCCCTACTTTAACAGGGTGGCAAGTGTTTTGAAAGCATCACTGAAAAGGCCACTTGGGGGCGATAGAAGCTTTGCTGATGCTTAGCTGATGCTTATCACCTCAATAACAAGCAAATATCTATCTGCTGTGGTCCCACTGAGGCAGCAGACATAATTTCCCAGAATGCATGGCTTCATCAAGTGTTGGAGCATGGGGGGTAAGTATGGCTACCCAGAACATCGCCCCCCCAGTGCAGAAAAATATGCCAATATCTGCTTGAAGTAACTTTAATTTTTATTTCCTTATTTCTTGTAGGTGTGTCTTCATGTCATTATATAGTATTTATATATTTTATACCTCAAAAGGGTATTGGTGAGTTGGAGTGGTGGCTCTGAGGTTAGGGATATGTATCAGTAACTAGAAGGTTGCTGGTTTAAATCCCATGAATGCCCAGAGTGATTCTACTCCTTCAAGCGGAGTTTGACATCCCTGATGCACTGTTATTGCAAATAAACACGCAGATGTCACCAATGACATAACAGTTATCCATAATTAAGGGGCACTTTGCTGCTGACAATCAAAAGCAAACAAGTACAAAATGGTTTCACATCTGTCTGAAAGCAGATGATGCTGAACGAAATGGGAAAATGACTTTAAGCTGATATGTAGCCACTAAACATCATGCTGGGTCTGCAGGAGGCAATTGTGCGTCCAAAATGCATGAAGGCAACCGGAGACCTGCTGTTACTCGCACCCAGGGCTTGAGAGGAGTCACCTGATAGCACAGAGACAATTCGTAAATCCTGCAGGACCAGTGCCTGCCTCACAGCAGCGTTTTCCACACGCAGAACAAACGTGATGGTCTTTCTCATATCATACATGTATAAGAACAGAGTCCTATAAGTGACATCGTGGACATCCTAGTGTTGTAAGCCTGACGCCCAACCTCACATCCAGCTGCAGATAAGATCAGACTCTGCTTTCCCTTCTGAAATGACCCTCCTTGGTTTTAGTCCCTCCATCTCTACTCCTGTCCCCAAGTGTCCCCAATCCTTTCTCCCATTCCAGTGTCACACTCCATCCTGCCTGAAAAATAATTTACTTTCAGTTTTGAAATGCAAATATCTGGTGGGTTTAGACTAAATGTCTTGCTTATAGGTACCTGCTGGTTCTCCTTACAAGGTCACGTCTTTGGTGATTACACAGCCTGTTTGGTGATGAGCTCTGACCCTTTCAATGGTCACTGCCAAGCAGCAGTACCAGCAGGCAGAGGTGGAAAGTTCAGGTCCAGAAAGTACAAATCCAGACCAAGGTTTTGTTTCAACCAACCAGCTGAGTACTATGTGACTGTGACTTAATACTCAGCTTGGTCTGGATTTGTACTTTCTGGACCTGAACTTTCCACCTATACTAGCAGGCAGATTTCCTCTGCTTCACGTTCTACTCACAATACTCTACACATCCTCTCTATTTAAAGTAAACCCGGTTCTACCCTGAGACTGTCCGACAGCCAAGCAGGATAACCATGAGAACCTGAAGACCTCACTAATCAATGAGCGGTTCCCAAACCCTCCTGATCCCCAACCCAAGGCATCAGCCAAGCACCAGCCCGGGTTCAACCTATGATTTCGAAATAACTTCTGTGTTCTTCACCTCCCCCCTCACTTAGACCTTTAGGACTGCAAGACTGATCAAGTACTAAGGTTTAAGGTTCTCCGGCATATCAGGATCGTTCGTAAATGTTGGTGAACATGAAAGGAAAAGACCTAGACTTTGTACAAATGCATCCCAAGTGGCCTGTTCACTCACAGACCCACAGGCACCACAGTGCTCCAACCTCATTGGCTGGACTGACTAAATACTTCCAACCTTTAGATTATTATTGGTATTTAAAAGGGACATGTTTCTGTGATAAACATTTTTCTCTAAACTAAAAAGGAATTGGTTATGCCAGGACTATTCCAGAATGGAAAACAAGTCAAATATATATCAAAGTTCTCAGTTCCATCCCACAGTTACTGGCAACTTAGCAGAACAAATATTTTTATCAGAAAATTAATCATATAGTTAATAGCTCATGGATAGAAACTAAATTAAATAATGCATAAAGAAATTTGCTACTTAATTAATCATGGTCAATTAGCATTGTGCTACTCTCAGCTATAATGAAAACTTCAACACACTGTCAATGAATATGACTTTTGCCCTGGAGTAACATCACAGCAGTGAGGGTGTTCAGGGTTTATAAGACAGTGAATTTCCCTAACTGAGCGCTCAGGAGGGCAGCTTGATTGGGCCCCACAAAATATACAGATGCCTGATATATTATTGTTGTTACATTACAATTGAATAACCATTTGTAACAATCCAAATATCATAAACAATGAGAGAAAGAATAATGCAGCAAGATTTATTTCTATTCACGCGCCGGCCTGGTGTTTGCACTGATCAATAATGGCATTATGAAACCGTCAAAATAAATCAAAATAAAAAGTGCCAGCAACAAAATGATCCTTTACAGTAAATAAATAACCAATAGACTGCACCCCCAGTCAGTAGCCCCCAAAGCTCCACCATTAAACCGCCTGAAACCAGCAGTTCCAGATCAGTGGTGGTTTTGGGAAGAACAACTTCTGCTAAATGACTGGGGTCCTAAAAAATTTTGAACATATGGACTGATCTAGGTTGGGGGCTAAATATGATATGCTTTCATGGGGCCGGGAATTTCTAGCAGGTTCCCTGCACTACAGTAACAGACCTCAGTGTAGTCCTGTTTCTCATCGAGTGAAGCATGTCTCGTCTAGCCTATGTGTGTGTGTGTGTGTGTGTACAGACCCCAAGTCACTGCGACCTTTTAATGCCATCGGCTCATAATAAAGGTATTTTACGGGTGCATGGCATGGCCTGCTGTGAATTTGCATATTACACAAAGCAAACAAACATAAAATTTCAGTCAAATTCACTGATGTAACCCACAGAAATCCTAGACAAGTGGGTGATGATTTTCTTTTGTTTGTGGAATGAGACACATTGGGACAGTGAATGATAAAAGTTCAGCGTTTTATTTATTCATTACATCGTGATCATTTACATCATGTATTCACGAAATCTGCCAGTGTTTTTAATGGGTAACGGGAAAACAACACATCTTGCAGCAAGCGGTGCACATTAAAGCGGTAATCAATGAGGGACAAAGTAGGATTAAACTTTATATAGTCGTGCAATGACAAACCTGCGAGGCACAGTTACTAATTTAATACCTCCATCTACCAGCCTGGCAAAATCCGTTACATTAACTTATCCTTAAATTCTCTAAAATAGCAAATTTTTATACAAAAGAAATACATTATATATATATTTTTTTTTTTAATTAGTGCAAGTATGAACAAAATGTTAAAGCAAATGTCTCCCGTTGTGCAATTTGTCAACAAAATTACAACATAAACGAAGGGTGAAGAAAGAAAGAAAAAAAAAACTGTACAATCCTGAAACGATGATTTTCTACAGTGTGATGGTTTTGATTTACATTTTACATCATTCAAGGTTGTGATTTTAGTAGGAGGAAGTGACTGAACTGATGATGGACAAACAGTGAAATATGATCGACTGTGATCATTCAAGAATCACCTCTGAGTAACATAACATTCTAGGGAAACACTCTCCACAATGGGGGTTCGGGGGAAACGTCAGCTAGACATTAACAGAAACATGAGTTTTAGAAAGACCCACGTTCTCTCATAACAGTAATGTGATTTACATACCCTGATATTTTAGACTGTGACTAAGAATCATAAGAGAGAAACCGTAGGGAAAGTCAGGTGCCTGGAGGTCTCAGTGGACAGTGAAACCTGTCTTGCCCAGAAAGAGCCCTGCTAGCATTCAGGAGCTTGGAGTTAATTTAAGTTGAACAAAGTGGATTCAGGGTGCAGGCTTCCTCGATGGAGATTCCCGGGGATTCAGAGCCATCTTTCAGAACCATTCAAGCTCCGCCTCTCCGCCTGATCACCTGTATAAAGCGGCTGAAGCAGCTACAGGGTGTCAGAGTCAGCCCACACTACGGCTGCAGGATGGACTGAGTGGTTGATCAGCATCACTGCAGTCGGGCTGAACTCGGAGCCCGGCGGAGACACAGAACTCAGATCCCAGGGCTCAGGTGTCGCAAATTCCCTCTCGGATATCTTCCCCCAAAATCATTACAGAGGAAGAATTCTGCAAGTCAGTTCCTGAGGTTGTGCACTCTGGGGTCAGGTCATGTGGAGTGATGATAAAAATAAATAAGGAAAACTGAGAGCAAAAGATGAACAAAACAGAAAAATACAAAATCTTTATTAGATTAATCATGGTAACAAATGTTCAAATGAATGGAATAAATAAATCCAGTGAGAAATAAAGTGTGAACCAAAGAATGAGGTCATTCTCCAAAGCGACAATAGTGTTCAAGGGCAAACAAGCCTGCTTACAGTGATGGGGAGCGACTGGGCCCAGACTTTCAGTTCCTCTCTACCGTCGCTGAATCACTTCATCTCTTAAAGATTCAAAGAGCATCTGGGAAAGTGGGCAGGTGCTCGGAAAACGAGACCTGCACGTCCCCCCGAAATGCTAACGTCGCCTCCGTGTGCACTTCCTGACAAACCATAATAATCATGTCAAATGAGGCCAGCGGAAGGATATTCTGCACAAATATCGAAGGGGTCATTTCATTTTGACCGGATATTCTAGATACCATTGAATTTGAAGGTCAGCATAATTCTCCACCAGCAAATTTAAAACACAAATCATGGAATCACTGACAAAAACCAGCGAATGAGCAGTTATGTCAAGGCAGCTCCACCAGGAAGGATGGAGAAGTGAAGGAAAGAAAGGATGGGGGGGGCATCCAGCTCTCTATGAAGAAGAAACCCAGAGTGCGTCAGACCATAT
>JAODJU010000098.1:526064-545611 GCA_026776725.1 Gnathonemus echidnorhynchus | reverse complement strand
AAAATGAACAGTAATCAGTTACTCTACTTTTTCCAGTGGAAAAGTAATTTAATTACAGTAACGCGTTACTTAGTAACGCGTTACACCCAACACTGGTCACATGAATCCGTCACCAGGTCCCACAATTGTGAAGCCGCCTGCCTTTCCCATTAAGCCAAGAGACTGTTCAGCTTCATAACATCCTGTCCTATGAAAACCGTTCATTAAATTCGGGGCAGATTTCACAGCTAGCGTCAAATCACAATATATCTTGGGTGATGTTTGCATTTTAATATTGACAATATTAGATTTACAAGCATCTCATTTTGACGTTATGTTTGTATCCATCTCAAAAAAATTATCATAACAGCGGTCAGTATGGGGCTCACAACAGCAAACATCTCAATCCACCACTGGGGGGGATTTAAGCTCTCTGGATTTCAGCCGCAATGCCCAGCGATCATCATTTCCCTCGTTAAGTGGTCGGCAGAGACACGAGCGCCTCAGACACACACAGACACGCTGTGCTGCAGCAGCCCAGTCACAGGCTCCGCTGCACCTCTCCCTCGGGGACAGACACACACCCTTTCATGGGGACAAATGTGCGTCCTTTGGCTGAGGCTAAAGGCAGCTGATTCAGCAGCTCTGCCGCGCAGATATGAATCAGGCCTGACAACGCGGCCCACGGGGCTGTGGTACTGTCCGCCTCACTTTCACTCGCCCCTCCCCGCAGATGATACAGGACACAGCACACACAGGCTAGCTTCATGATGTAAGGGGGTGGGGCTGGTGGGATTTAAGCCCTGAGAGGAGCTTCGATGGAGAGGGTCTGACTCGAGCCCCTCCCAGCACTGGTCCAGAAGCCAGGCCGCCGAAGTCAGCTGGAGCTGCCCCCTCCCAGCTTACCGATGGGAGTCAGCAGTTTCCCGTTGTCTCCCGGCACCGTCCGTGTCGCATTTCCTGACTTTTCGGTGCCAGGGGGCATTCTAGGCTGGGCCGGGACCTGCTCAGCCCAAAGCCTGCGGATGCATTTGGCAGCCTGGGATTTCAGGCTCATACCGGGTCAATAGCGACCTCGACCGCACCACGCCCAGCATCCCAGCGGCCAGTTCCCCGCCCCCTCCCCGACCGGAGCAGAGGCGAAACAAAGTCACGGTGACATGGCAGAATGCACGACCAGAATCGCGTAAACACAGCATGGAAGTCAGAAGCATTAGCCGATCAAGACGACAGCATGTGGACAGGCCAGACAGAGGCTGTGTTCACCAGCACTCATACCACACATGTGTGTGGGGCCCCGAGGTTTGGGGACAAACAACCTCTACACTGAGTGGGGGAACCTGAAGCGACTTTCTAAACGGAACCCCAGAAACAACACACCCAACCCAGCAGATGACAGCCCATGTTAAAGGAGTCTTCAACAGAACAACACGAAGCATAGGGGTGCTGAGTCAGCATGGGGGGCCACGGGCCCCTTGCCTGAAGCCCCCTGTCTTCAGATGCTTATTAGAGCCTCTCAGTAGAGAAGCAGCAGCCTGCCCATGGTGTCTGGAGCACAGAGTATAAGGCACTCAGTCCCAGAATGCCTTGGGCTCTACCAATAACAGGCATATCTGCAGTCTGTGGCTAAGTCAGAAGACATAAAAGCATGGCACTGCTACCCAGCGTCTCTCAAATCTCACATAACAATAATAACAATAATTCCAGTCACATGATTATGAACAGAGTCTGAACCACAGCCCAGATTCATCTGTTAACTAGTGATAATGAAGACAGGCACTGATTTAAAGATGACTAAATATCCCAGCAGAAAGGATTGTGATATATGGGGAAATCATAAATATTCTTAACTTGGGGTCCTGCTAAGCAAATTTCAATACAATTGTCACTAATAACTTCGGGAGGCACTTGCGTGCAAACAGGTGGTTCTGGGTGATGTACAGACCGCCTGGATGTGCACAGCGTTTCACATCAGTGCTACATGGGGAGGTAACTGGATAAGATGGCCCATCTGCAGCCGCATTACACGTTAATGAAGTGCAAGATAAGACCGGTTAAGTCTTACTTAAATGTTACCGAAGGATCTTAGAACCAACACGAGTTACTGAGAATAACATCGTGGTTATTAAAAACCTTCCCAGAACAGGCACCTTACCGCGACACCTCAATAGACTCCGGGAAACGTGAAATTCTGCTCCCCCGGCTCCTGTCTAGCCGGATATTTTTATGCAGTGGGCCCAAGGTTTACGAACATTGTTTACAAGCAACGCGGACTCTGACAGCCGCTTTCACAATGACCGCAGATTACCGTCATTATTACGCCCAAGCAGTACCGGCCTTCGCTGCTCTTTAACGTTTAATGTGGGAGCCCAGTGTCCCTGCAGCAGAGCCGGACTGCCTCACCTCCACGGCTGGCAAAACAGCTTCACTTTCCGAAGAAGCATTTCAACACGCCCGACTGGCACCACTCATAAGTTTAATTTATTTTTTGCTTTAATTTGCCAGATCGACAAGGCTAAAATTGTACTTAAAACACAAGGCGCTGTATATCACGACTCACACACATTTAACGAGGAATAACCGAAAAGTGATTTATTTCGGAGGACCGACGAAGGATATTACCACCTCGGAAAGTCCGCAGGACCGACGCTGGGCATCACCGACCCGGGGCGCCCGCAGGACCCGCCGCGCGTCAGTGCGCATTTGGCCCATGGAGAGCCGAGGCGGCTCCAGTTCAAGTCATCAGCCTCTTGCGTTAAGGCCGCTTACCGTTATCACCACCGTGTCGTCGCCCTTGAATTTAGGAATATATTTGTCTCCTCTTGTGATCTCAGCTTCATTCAGTGGCCTGAATCGACACATCACTTTGACGCCGCACTCGGCTACGTCCGCCATCTCTATCTGCGCCCACGGCCGATAAAAAAAATCACCAGGTAAGAATTCTCCAAACGGATTCAGAAAACTGTAGGCTTCCGAAATCTGGCAGATTACCGCAGGCGCACCATTGCACTTCGCAGGAAAATCAGCTGCAGCCGCCCATTGCAATTATCCGCAAAAATCAGGACTGCTGCATGCACGCCTTTCCTAAAAACCATGCGTTTTACGGATAAAATGTAGCAAAAAGGCGTCAAATGTCGCAGAGTGTTAATAATTGTTTATGCCGAGCAGAAGGGCGACGAGCAGTCCAGAGTTTAAAATCCGCATCCTTCTGCGCGCTCCAGCATCCCGCATCAGCACCCAGCAGTCCCTCCCCGGCCGGCTCTACCTAAAGCGTCTCCCAAGGACTCGGGATCATGCAGTATGACATCACACTGCGATGAACGCCGACGCATTGTGGGCTTTGTAGTTTCGACACCTACACGTGCAGTACAGGTCCCTCGTCGACTTACGACTCATCGACTTCACGACTCTTCCGAGACCGCAGATATGTGGTCGTGACTGCGCCGCGTCTGGCAGCGCGAGTGTATGGCAGTCTCCGCTCCAAAAGACGGCAGCAATGAACTAAGAAAATGTCAATGAAAAGGTTAGAAAAACACCAAACAACATGACTTACAGATGCTATAATTTTATTATACTGTATACTATACATAGCATATGATCAGGGGTGCATATATTTGGTACACAAGTACGCATTCGCAATTTAAAGCGATACGCGCCTCATTTCTTTCCAATTTCTTTTCGTAGCAGCGCAAAATGCGTATTTATGGGGATTCGTTCTATTACATGAAATGATCGTGCATTTTAATCTTAATGTGGCTAATTTGTACTTCAGGCGGTCATATGCATAGCATACTGTATAATAAAATTATATCATCTTTAAATTATATTGTTTGGTGTTTTTAACCTTTTTATCACAATTTGATCACAGTGCAAAAACAATTAATTTAACTGCAGCGTAAGTATTTCTTATCACATGTAATCAACTTGAGGGGACATTTTTCGGTCCCCACAAGGGGGAAACTCAGTTTTATAAAAATCTGTGAATACAACCAAACAACTAAAAATTCCAAAAGGCTTGTATTTTGTTTGTTTACTTATGGTTATGGTACGGGCTGGGTAGGGTTAACCTGTTGTTCACTGAGGTTTAAATATCGCCCTCTAGTGGCAAGGGAAAATCTATTACAATACGTTACCCGAATAACAGCCAGCAGAAGGCGGAGCGTTTTTCAGAAATACTCAAGTAACTTATTACAACACTACCAAGACACTGTTTGAATAGTAAGTACATGTTTTATTGCAATGCTTATATCTTATCCTATCTAATTATCTCTAATTGGTTTATCTTATCCTATCTTTCCCTCGTCATGTGGCTGTTATGACCAAATTACCATGCATTTTAACCTTTATGTGGCTAAATGTACTACTTTCGCAATATAAAGGCTAAAATACACAGTGATGTCTTGTCATAACATCGTGAAATAACGTAAATACGCATTTGCGCTGCTACAAGAAATTGTTGCGCGTATATACTGCGAAAGCGCACCACTTATGTACACCTCAGTATATGACAATATTTGCATATAAAACGAAGGGCCGACTTGCGACCGGCCGGTCGAAACCGACCGTGGTCGTAAGTCAACAAGACCTGTATACATTAATACACCCAAATCCACATAGAAATACAAATTGTGATTTTTTAAAAAAAAAAAAAACTTAATTTTTGACATAGTGGATCTGTTCAAAAGTAAACTCAATGGAACAGCATCAAAATTTTTGCGCCTCCTGCAAATGCAACAGTAAAATTCAGTAAACTTTAAACAGTTCAGTATAATTGAATTATCTGGTGACATTTACTATAACATCAGTCCTAGCAAGGGATTGATAGCCAGTGATGTTCGAGACTGTAAAGTAACAACGAAGTTCCTGAAAAATTTCCAGAGTGAGAAATAAGTGTAACAGCATTAAATGTCACCCAATACATAAAAATGCACAGGCCACAACGGATGCATAAGAATAAAGAAATGAGACTGTTTTGCTTTTCACTACTAAATTAGCGCTTCATTATATTCACTACATCAACACAATACTTGATTTACTTAATGAGTCCTTCCCTGCACAAACATCTTAACCGAGTCCTTTAGTGTTACTATCACATAGGGGTAACTAACAAGTAAAAATGTTTTCAAAGCATAACAGCCCCATCTACTGGTCGTCACTTGCATAATGTAGTTTTTTCCGAAATGAAATGTCGCATCACCCTTTGCTGAAATTATCATCAGACACAAGACATGAACATGGGGAAAAAAAAAAAAAAACCTCAGTGTGTATCTGAAAAACTTGAAAAATGGTACTTTTTTACACTAATAACCTTCCTAAGTAAACTTCCAGTGAGGGGAAAGGAAGCAAAACAACATTGTTGCAATTTCCTGATATAATTTTTATTTCCCTGCATTTTAAAAATTAAAGAACAAGCAACAGGGGAGTAACTCGTACTCAGAACGGCAACAGATGTTTTTTCCCCATGGGCAGCCTACATAAATTATTTCATAATTTTACTTTATGTTTAAGACGGCCCCTCTCTGATTATTTGCGTTTTCCCAATGAAAGCCAACATCACCACTCTACTGGTAGCAGAAGGCTACACTGAAATACACCCGCTTCACATTTACAGATCTATACACTCCCTTCAGTATATTTAAAAAGGCAGATATATTCATTTTTTCCCTTTTTGAAATAATTGAACACAAGATGTTTTGTGACTTTAAAAATGTAAATAGTATGTGGCTCAGTGGGCTAAACCTGTGTGCCTGTAATCAGAAGGTAATCGTGGACAGCTTACTCTACAATGAGCAAGCTGAGGGAGGCGTGAAGACAATTTCCCCACGGGGATCAATAAAATATCAATTAATAAACTGGTGCCATAGATCCAACAACTAGTGTTTACACAGGAAACAGTGCAACAGCGGATGACATTAGCAACAATCTATTCAATTTGTGAAAACAAATCAGGCAAGTTTTTCTCTTTTAGAAATGTATAAGAACTTTGTATGTTCAACTGTTTTGTAGACACAAATCACAAAATGTGAACATTAAACAAGTGACTTTCACACTCAATCCTTAAATTTGCAAATTTTCCTAATTGCCATTTCATTTAACTGCAAAACCATGACGACAGACACTAGAATTGAAATAGCAGAAAAGATAGTGACTACACAAATAAAGAAGGTATATTCCCAGATCCCGGCTGACTTAATGGCTCCCTCTGCTGGGCATCACCGAGTGCTGACCTTGCCATACCAGTGACAGTGTGTCACTGCGACTTTGGCCAGCTTTAAGGGAGATGGTGAGGGAGTGGGGTAACTGGCAGCCAGACGCAGGTTGACACAGTGCTGCAGTGAGTGACCCCGGGGCCAGGCAGAGAGCGGTGGAGGGGGCCAGTGGGTCCGGCCATAGTGTCCCTGGGGACAGGTTCCGACAGCTGGACTGAGGTAGCTGTGCCAGCACAATGGAGATGCGAGGACCCTGTAAGTGGGAAGACACCATGAGCCCAGGGAATCTTCCTGCAGTCAGTCCATATCTGGCAGCCATTTTTCTCCCAGCAAAGTTTGCAGTGAGGATCACTCTGCGAGGGAACAGTTGTCCTCATGGACGATCACCACTTGGGGGGGACAACAGCTCGCAGGATAAGAGCTTGCACTATGCTGTGCAGTCAGCACACGGTGACCCCGACCTGAAGAGTGCAACACAACACCTCCCAAGCCAAGGACGCCGATCACCCTGGACGTGGCAAACCGAGTTTTGGCCGAGTCGAAGCGACCCCCCACTCCAGGTCCGGCTGCGGGGCCTGCTCAGAGGGGATACAAGCCTCTCCGTGATCTGTTCACGTCTCATTCCTTTCCTGCTTTTTTCTGTTTCATATGGATACAGAAAATAAAAATGGGTGAAAAGGAAACAGCAGTGACACAGAACAGCCCCTTTATATAGAACAGAACAGCCTTTATTGTCCTTGCACATCATACAATATGTAAAAAGTGCTACTGCTCATCAGAGCAAACAATCAATCACAGCAGCAACTTGCAATAAATACAAAAAGCCCTAAAATTAAATCAAATATAGCAACTTAATATGGACATGTGGGTATGTAAGATATGAATCTATAGCAGCACAAGGTCTAAACCATACAGTAAATATTGCACTTTAGGATATTTTAAACACTGCATTGTGGGTACAGAGTTCAATTCACATATAGCCACTGGAAAGAACATTTTTAAATCTAGTGGTTTGTATCTTAATCGATTTCTTATACCAGCCAGTAGGGAAGAGGTCAAACAGGTTCTGACCATGATGTGAGGAGTCTATTGATGCTGGTGTCTCTTCTCATACATCAAGAGCTATAAATGTTCTCCAATGAGGACGGTGAGGACTTTACAATACTCTCCTCTGTCTTCTGTGCCCCCATGCTTGGCTTAAATGAGTGTAGTCGAGTACTTCCATGTCCCCTAGAGGGCAGAGCACACTCAGTACTGAACAAATGGGCTGAACTGCAGCTGCATGAGGGAGATTCGTGGGAGGCCAGTAACCTGGGCATCACGCAGCTCTGCCCACATGGAATTCTGGGTAGGCCAACTCTGCTGGCTCATCTGGGCCACCAGTGTCTGGAACTGCTCCTCCGTAATGCTGCTTGTCCCCCCCCCCCGGAAGTCAGAGAGGAAGTTAGCCGTACCGCTCAGGCGCAGTTGCTCCCCCACATCAATGACATACTGGAGCCCGACACCAGATGGCGCTGCAGGCTCAGTATGTCACCCAGGCAGCTGCCCATGTTTCTCCAGCGTTAGAACAGAACGGAAGTTCCCACTCAAGTTGAAATAAAGCTCAATTCTTACATTCACTGTCAGTAGGTGTGAAAAACTGCTATTTTGTGATCAAATGATATGCAAAATGTACCTATGACATTTTAAATAATCTTCTATAGCAGTAGGTATCCACTATGGCTGAGAACCTGACCTTACAGGCTGCAGGCTACAGGTTAATTAACATTTTACCATCTCAACTGAGTGGCTGCCTAAATTAAATGAACCATTTAAATAAAAGCTGCTAAATTCAATCTTTCAATGGCGCTAAACAAGATTTGTTCATTTTTTATTGCTGTTCTGTCACAGGTACAGCCAATTCCTCCAATTAATTTATGTAAAAAAGAATTCCTCATTAAATAATGCTGAAATTGATTAATGAAAATTAAGGTCTTATTTCAATCATTTCCAAGTACTGAAAATATTAAATGGTGGGGAAACAAAGAGATTTTAATTACACATGAAAGATATTAAACGCATGGCCTGCTGAGTAGGTATGAACATGACTGGTAGTGCATAAAGCCCCACAAATCCGCTTCCTTCCAGAAAGAAACATCCATTTTACTTCGGGGTCCAATCTCCTGTCAGGCCTGCACCATAAATCCTGGGCTCATGGCACCTCTGTGATGAGCAGAGCTGTCCGTCTCCATGGAGGAGAGCAGGACGGCGACAGCATCAGTGCTGGGCCCCCTCACCTGAAACTGCCCTGCGGCTCCACATCTCGTGTTTGTGGTCACTCCCAGACCACTGCAGGCTCCCCCTGAAGTGAAAGAGTAGGATCTAAAAAAAATAATCTCTTTAGATAATAATCATCATAAAAACATGTTACTATTGAGCTAAATACAATATATATTAATCTCATAAAAGCATCAATAAAACATTTATCTAAATATATGGTTATAACCCATAAAACATAACGCTATTGATATAAATATGCATTAATCTAATAAAACGTCAGTTATGCTATCTTTTTAAATGTAAATGATTTATTCTAATTAAGAAAAAGTTACCTTTTTAAAAACATTCGTAAATGTGTTTTACTGATGCTTTTACTGCTGTAAATGTGGTTTTGTTTTGACAAACAAAAGTGAATGTTTATAATGACGAGCAAGAAAAGGGATTTTTTTTCAGTCAGCGGAATCACTGGCTGAATCTCAATATGTCTTCTTGACCGTACTTGTGTTCTCGTGGACCCATTTTCGTTGATCTTCCACACTTCCAGCACTACGAACACATGTGCAAAGGACAGTAAAAATCCCTTGACGTTTGTCTTGCTTCGCCCCAAATATCAAGGGTACGTCGGTTGCATCCTTGCCAAACAAGACCAATCCCGTGATTCATCGCGCCCCAAGTTCGCTCCCTGGTGGCCATACCTCTTCTCCCCCACCTCCAGGGTCAGGTGCAGCAGCTCTCCTGTGGCCTACTGCCTCCTTTTCTTCATCTCCGTCTTCCATTCCACTGGGTTGAGGACCACCCCGTCCTCAGAGTCCATGTCAGAGTCCGGCAGCTCGCTGTCCAGTCCGAAAGCTGAAAGACGTGTGCGAGGAAAGGACACCCTGTGGAAAGCCACACCGTATAAAAAAGCAAAAGGAGCCACATGGTGAACAGTTATATTAAATCTAAATTCATTTTCATGGACACCCATCTGGATGGAAAGCAGTTGTACTCTTGTACTCTTGAACAAGGTAAATAAACCAGGTGTCTAGATTGGTAAGGCGTACATTTGCAGGCTGAATATTGCTTGTGGGTAAGAGTCTGTTAAACAAATCAAACAGTAAAGGGATAACAGACACTCACTGTGGTTGTGGATAAGCTGCTTGGGGATCTGAAACTCTCCCTTGCACAGGCAGTCATGGTAGCTGATGGTTCCCTCAACCTCAGGCAGTGGGATAACCTTTCCTTCATCTGCCTGAAGACCTGCTGGGTCAATAGAGCTCTCTGTGGATGGTTTTCCTGAGGAGTGCAAGAAACAGACGCACAGAGTGCAAGAGAGGCATTTAGATGTTTACTTCAGGCTGCATCATGTTGTGGACTAATCTGAAGAGTAGCCTGATGACACTGATAAGAGCAGCTGCAATTATCCTGCCCTAAAACCCTTTCTTAGATCAAGGCTGTATCATTCCCACTTTTTACTGGAAACAACCACCTACTGAATACCATTCAACAAGTTTTTTTTGTTTTGTCTGCCCCCCCCCATGCAGAAAATCCCATGGTTCCGGAAAATCCTGGAGGCGTGACAACCCTAACTGCATCTAACTCCAGAATTATACTTAGAGAAGTAATTTTTGAACCTCAGTCAGGGGCTGACATCTCCCCACTACCTCCACGGTGTATGACAGACAGGCTGCACGGATGAGAGGCTGTGTACTTCGCAAAATTAAAAAACACTGCGCAAACTACACAATCATGTGCTCAATACAGCATCCTTTACTTTGTATGAAAGCCGGGACAAATCGGACAAATCAACGTGAATAGTTAAAGGCGTGTTCATTTATGTAGATTTTACATAAGCGTTTAAACAGAACCAGCTAAGTCAAAACGGAATTAAGATCAATGAACAGAAAATAAGAAAACAAGTAAAAACTAGCCGTACGTTCCGTAACCTATCAGGTATTAGAATAAAGAGTGACGTATGGCCCGCGCAACGTCACATCTCTAAAGATCACACCTGTTCCACGTAAGATGCGATTTTCGCGTAAAATCCGCTACGCCAATCCCGTACGGTATACGATTGGGTGCCGTTAGTACTACGCGTGAAATCTATGTAAATACATGCGAACACACTCCTCTAAGCCTAAAGTGACAACAAACACCAAAATAAAAACACAGCTCACCAATTCCTGTTCTCTTTCCATCCGTAAGCATCTGCGGAAAGGCCCGACTGATGGAGAGGCGGTGGTTGCGGTCCGGGAGCTCTCTGTTCCGATACGCTGGGACAGGTTTAGCGGCGTCTAGCGATCGGGATCGGAACGCTGCATCGTTTTCTGCGTAAGACTTGAAGCAAACATTTAATCCCGCCGAAACGCGACTGACAGTCGCAAGACTAGGTATCATCTACATGAGTCGAAATCACTGACCGGGAACCCAGCCAAAGTAGCCACCCTCGGTCGAGCTTAACCGGATTTAAAACGCCCTTTCTTCAAATCAATTAATTCCCCGCGTCACTGGAAAACATGGTTGACATACACACACAGCGGCCGCGCGACGGAACTGCTTACGAATTACACGTTACATAGTACACACATGCACGGGGCATGCATTATTGTACATGCAACATTTGGCTGTGAGTGCTTCCACCAGAGCGCAAAAAAGAATAAGCCAAAACAGAAGTAATGTAATTATAACGTCATCACGGCAAATTAATATATGATTCTATTAAATAACATTTGAGCAATAGTACATTTTGATAAATTATCATTCTTGTGTTACTCCTTCCTCTAATTAGGCACATCAACCACTTTAAAAATTTTAACAATTGGCTAATTATAAGATCTGATTGGATTGGCAAGCGAAATATATAGGGTTGCCAACTCACCCAAAAAGTCTTTCGGCAAATCTATATTATTCCATTATAAACCTAAAATTAGCTACATCAGAAGTGTTGGGGTAATTTGCAAACCCTACATACTATTTACAGGGTAATGACACTGTTACATACACGCAAAATCATGTGCAGACTTGTCTTGAATTGGATATCTCACGCCAGCCAGCTGACTAAAGATGGCAACCCTGAATAATACAAATAAATTCATTGCATATTTACTATATAATATACCATATTATAAATAATGTGCTTACTTATAGTCATTTCAATCATTCAAAAATCATATGGAAGCCCTTGTTCTCTGTGGCCATTAAATCATATAGCTGCTCACACGTCTGTCAGGAGGAGACTAACCCAGGGTTATTGGGTTTTATTGTTCCTTGCTTGGAGGATTGATGGCTTTGGGGTACAGGCTATTCCTCAGACTGAAAGTGAGGGACTAAATAGTCCTGTAGTGTTTTCCAGAGCCCAGGAGGGTGAACAGGTGCTGACACGGGTGTTTCAGGTCACTGGCGATGGTCGTTACTCTTTGGAGGCATTGGGTGCTGTAGGTGTCCTCCAGGGTTGGCAGGTATGTCTTGGTGATCTCCTGTGCTGCATTGATGATCCTCTGCAGGTCTTTCCCATCTGCAGTGCTGCAGCTGGTGTACCACACTGAGATGCAGCATGTCAGTATGCTTTCAGTGCTGCAGCATTAGGAAGGCACAGGCAGATTTTTGCTGCTGTTAATTTTCTTGAGTGATCTCCAGAAAGTAGAGCTAAGCTGCGCTATTTGGCCAGTGCGATGGTCCATGTCAAGGCTTCTGACAGGTGGATGAGGAAGCTCCCAGATGAAATCACACAAACATTGTCCCCGCTGTGGATGTTCTGTACGCCACACACAAGTAATTTGCTTTGCTGGACAACAGCATCCAGGGCTCGCTGTCTGTTTGCAGCCACAATATACAATTCCATAAGTTCGGTGGTCAGTGATAAGTTATGGTTTTAACCTGGCATTACGAATGAGGGATATTGCGAAATACCCACAATTGTGGAATATGATTTTTTGAAGATAAAAGGGCTTCATCACCAAATATGCTACAGCATCTATTGTTGTGGTCACTTTTAAGTCCTAAGGTATCATTTGTTTAATTTACTTATTAATGAAGACAGACTAATAAAATGAGAGAAAGAATAAATGAAAGGAATACCTATATTTTCTGCCATACTAATCTTTAGAAAAATGGTGTGTTTGTGGGCTGGCATCCCTCTGGTACAATGTAAAATGTTTTTGAGTATGTGTGATAATCCCCGCCTTTGGATGCAGACCGCAGTGCGATGACGTGGTACGTTCCGTGTGTCCCGTTAATGGCCCAGTCCTCGCATTGTTTTGGGTCAGGCTGCTGAAGACGGTGTATAAGAGGAGGCAGGCCTACCTCAGCTCAGAGAAAAAGGATCTGCTGGTTCCCCTTACCTTTACAAGGTCATGGGTTGTCAGATTGCATGTTTGATGCAGCATTCACTGATATTCTTACCTTTACCTTCGAGCTTCAGTGTAAAATAGGGAAGTCAGAGCCTTTCAGAAGCACTCAAAACATTATCATGAAGAAATGCTGGGCATCTGCTGTATAGTCTAATTAAGGCTTGGCTACAAACAGTTACCCACACAGTCAGATGTGATTAAGAGCACAATATCAGGTAATCATTGTCCAATTACGTGCATGCCTAATCAGTTACACTGTGCATCTGTCTTTGTAGTCAAACATTTTGTATATTTTCTGCTTTTTATTTTGACTTTGCCCAGATGAGGTCTCAAGCTGCTGGGGGGGGGGGGGGGGGGGGTAAATCTGTGTGCAGCTTTGGCTATCAGTTCCTGGAAGATGCTTCTATCAAGATTAATCTGCTGGAAGAAAACCAAGTTATATAAACGTGGTGATGATAAATCGGCGTGACTCATGTTGGAAGCGTAGTTTGGTAACAGCAGATTGCATCCGCTTCCTTACTCACAGGGTGGGTCAAACCCAGGATGGCTGAATGGGAGCTTCTTCTTCAGAAACCAAACAAAAAAACGTCCCTTTCGGATTAATCTCTAACTGCTGGATCTGAAATGCACTTAGAAGTATTTTACACAATGGGATGAGCAGCCAGAATTGAAAAAGTAAACACAAAGGGCATTTTTCTGTATTACCTTGGGTAGTGTCTAGTACGATATGGAAGGACTTAGGTTCAAATATAAAGCTGACTCTTTGTAATAGAGTAAATGGCATGTGTCACTGCGGAGTAACACTGGCAGGGACACTGTCGTCCACACAGCAGCTGTGAGCTGATGAGTGTGGTGACACTACAATATGGCTGTGGGTCATTAAATAAAAAGGGTTAAACCAACTCTAATGGAAAAATATGTCCTCCAGGATTCTTACTAAACTTTAATCCATACAAATTTTTCTAAGTCACCAGCTCATAATGCTGGAGGATAAACCCAGTGTTTGGGTCCATCCCTCTGTCGAAATGATCTGTGAGGTCTGGCACTATGGGATCATTCCAAGGGCGACCCCCCCATCCAAGAAGATGCAGTGCAGAGTCGTCGCTGCATCCGCTGCTTAGATCACCGCTCGGCGCCAAAATGGCCGAATCCCTGTTTTCTAAAGAAGCCAGGGCACTGACATTACAGTCACAGCATCACTGAAGTCCTTCCCTCCCCCACCCCTGTGTCATTTTTTTAAAACAAGGGATATTATGCCCATATTCCATGTAATAGACAGGCATTTTCATTTCCACCCCAACCAGCATAACTAATATATTGAATACAAAGTCTGATGGGAAGATACACACTGTGTTAATGAAAATGTCTCTGATGAGCATCTCCACTCCTCTGAGTGTGAAGAAAACCAGCCTCTGCTGTGACATACTGAATCTTTAAGAGACAACAGGGAAGAGCAGGTGAGCCGCACTTTCTCCCAGTCAGACGATGTGCCAGGTGCTGCTGTGGGAGAACCAGCCAGCACAACCCAGAAAGCAATCAGACAGGACCATGCCGTTACAACACAATGTATTCAATACAGTATCATTTTATTGCAACTGAATGCAATATATAGTTTGTTTTTCAAATCCCTTTGGAAATGTTACACACCACAGAAAGACTTCAAACAAAGTAACCAAGTCTGATCAGCTCTATGTTCAAACACTGCTTTCAAAACTGAAATGAATCCTGTCAAATCCAGACAGATATGTGTATATTCGGGACGTGTAAACAAAAACAAAACAAAAAAAAAAAATCAAGTGACCTTTAATTGAAATGTTGGTGCAATGTTGTTTAAATGTTACATCACTGCGTGACTCGTAACGCTCACGATATTTACATGAAACTGCTTCTCACTAAAATCTAAGGAAAGACCCTAGCTTACACATCGATGCTATTTCTAACCACTGAAATCAAGTGCACAAAAGTACTTTACAAAGACTAGTGTTGTAAAGTAGACATTGATGAGAACACACGGGGACACGCTGGAGGCCAGGGGGCGGGGTGTCACAGAAGGGAGGGGCTGGTCGTGTCAAGGTCAAAGGTCAAAGCAATGGCAACCATGAGTAAACACAGGGAGACTGAAAAGCACAATGGCAATGTGGAGGACACTTCAAACAAAACGACAGTGGCAATCTGAACTGATGTCATGCTGGATGCTGAGAACATGACATGGGGCCGTTGCTGCTGCTCTCTATGTCGAATGCACCAGCAGGTCTGAAGCACTCTTCTTCCTAGTCACGGTTACGTGGGCTTGCTGCGAGCTCCCCTGGTGGATTCTGGGATTGCTACAGTAAAAGCACCGCAATGACCAGAAGATGACACCTTTCCATATCACGTATGCTAGCTGGGGTTTCCAAAACCATCACATTTTGCCATCACACTGAAACTGCATAAGGATTGCAGCATCCAATAATGTAATAACTGCCAATAGTGTAATAGTTTCCAATAATGAAATTCTTAATGTAATAAAAGCTAATTGTATAACTTACCAACAATGTAATAACATTTCTGAAACAAAAATTTTATAACATTATGCACAAAAAGTTATTACATTAGTTGCTAATATAGCAGCCAATTATGCAATAACTACCATTAATGTATTAAAAATGATTACATTATTGACAGTAATTACATTATCATCTACAAGTATGCCGTAAAAAAGATAAAAATAGTTTTGCTAGTGTTTGCAGATAATACACTATTGCACTTCCCTGTGACACTTTTAGGGGGAAGACTTAAACCAAATGAGTGTCTTCACTGGATAAGCTGAGGGTTAAACCATATAGTTTGTATGTTCACAGTGTATGCCTTTCAAGAAACTACCTGTGAGATGAAACGTGGGAGTCGCTCCTAGTCTCTTTGGAGCCCGTCTCTCTCGCACCGCCTTCATTAACACTGCGGAGAGAGGGAGTCGCTTTTGGAATCAGAGATCAGTGTAGTCGATCACAGGGTAGAAATGTACGGCCCTGTTTGCACAGCACTCTCTCGTGTCACCCCTGTCCCGCCCCCCACAGCCCTGCTCGCCTACCATTGGCCCACAGAGATACTCCAGCCCCGCCCATTTCTCACAGTCCCCCTGGGCTGAGAACCGGGCCCCGGTTTGGCACGTGTTATTCTTCTGATTACCTAGCCGTGCTCCTGGTACGGCCCCCAGGCGGAGTGCTTATGGGCTCCAAGGGCCCCCGTTGGCCACATTCTGGGTTTGTTTGGGCCTCTCCCTGTCAGTGTCATGTTTGGCTGTGCCCTGATCCATTTGTATATGAAGTGACGTCGATCTACCCATCTGTAGTTTTATGCTATGGCAGCATTTAAATACTTTTAAAAAGTTTCCACTACTGGATACTCCCAAATCTAATTCTTTTTCATTATTGCGACAGGCATACAAGCTCACGCATAGGCTATACGTAAAAGCCGTATCAAATCAATGTGGCCTGGTGTCACACCCACCGGCGCCACCTGCTGTCTGAGGTCAGAGCCCGATCGAACACCATCTTCAGGTGACAGAGGGACTCCTGACGCCACGTTTGGGTCTGAGCCAGGGGAAGCGACAGCAGGGAAGGATGGCATTGACGAGAAAAGATTCAGTGCTTAAAAATAAAAAGTACTGGATGTCTCCATAAAACCACGCACGTATTAAATATTAAAAAATACACGTGTACCATTTAACAGCTAACCGAGTAATAAGCTGTTTCTCTTGTATGAGAGAATAAAAAAATATATACTCTAAGGCTTGTCAGAGTTTACAACTCATATTAGTATTATTGCCAACTATTACAATTATAAAGCTACAAATAAATATGCAATACATTAATAATTTACAACAAGAACAGCAACAGTAAAAAGTAAACTTAAAAACAACAGATATGATTAAGGCCCCTATGTAAAACAATGTGAAGGAGTGACAGTAACGCTTTGGCAGAGGGCCCCCACTCGTAGGAAGGGCGTCGGCCGCACACAGCATCTGCTCCCTCGGCTAACATCGACGGGCCTTTCCGACGGTAAAGGGGGACCGAGCTGCACGGTGAATCCCAGTGTATTCATTGGCTGCTTTAATTAATGCCGCGTCAACCACAAACCGGAATCCAGGCGGAAGCTGGGCTGCTCACCCCAAATACATCATCTTAAAAGGGAAACTCCCATCAGGGGTTCGACGGCTAATTTCCATGACTCGACACAATTTTCTTCCATCTATATGAGCCACACAAGTAATATTTGCAAAACAAAGAAATAAATTAAAAATGTATGTACTGTTTTTCAGCAAGTGATAAGGATGGGACTACAAAGATTTAAACCACATGTGCTATTATTTTTAAAGTGAATGCATCTAACATTTAAATTCTACTTGGTATTTGTAATATCAAAAATATTCAAGAAAAATAAGTGATTTACTTTTGAAGTACAAACAGGTATTCAGTATGCCGACACGTGTGAGCGTGTCAGGGTCTTTCCTCATGCTCGGCTCTGCTCTCCGGATCACGTGACGGGATCGTGTTTCCTGGCTGGCCCCGATGAGGAGGGGGCTCACTCGCTTGCTGTCTGTCACTCTCGTGGGGGCTGGGGGTTGCGCTTTGAGGCCCGGAAGCACTTCCAGCCCGTAAAACCTGATCCTCACACACACGGCGATCCAGGTGTCACATGACCAGGCCGTCTGCCGCTCGATACACGCCAGTCGTCATGTATAAAAGCTGTACGCTCTCATTTTATTTAGCCCGTTCGTCATACTGACTGTGTACTGAATAAAAACCAAAAGATTCTGTACACTTTCTTTACCTTTGTTTTGTACAATAAAAGTTAAAAGTGTGCATTAGGTTTGCTTGTACATGACCATATTATACAATATTTACATTACTTTTTTCCAGAATATTACCATGAAATTTCTTCATTGGTTATATACATACTGAAAATGTACCAGAAATATTTGGACTGTCTATTTTCTCATTTCATGATTAAATTTTTTTAGTATATTAGAGACAAAAATAGTTCTTCAGCAAGCTGATGACAAATTGCAACTATGGTTTATACAGTTTCTGTAAGGTTTGTCCAGTGGCCTCTCAGTGTCAGACTGTGCCTGTGGGGGAGGGGGGGTTGGGTTGAATACTGTACCGCTGCTGGGCTGTAGCTCCAGGGTGGGGGTGGGAGTGGGAGAGAGGGAGGGAGGCTGCTAAATGCTTAAGACTTGACTGGTACACAGTTGCACAGCTGACTGGTGCTGGAGCAGAGCCAACACATTCAATGTTATCTGGAGATTTTCCTCCTCTTGGGCTTGGGGGGCTTGACCTGTCTGTCCCTTGGTGGGATTTGGTGAACCTGGGGGAAGAGACAGAAACCCACAGGGAGTGTAAGTACAGGTCAGTAGGTAAGGGGGGGGGGGGTCACTCAGCTCTCAGAAGGAAAAATGAATGCTTTCAATTCCACGCAGTTTTTATTTAAATTACAGAACAATGCAAATGATAATTAATTTTCCTTAACCATGAATGAGAGAAAATGCGGGTGGTGAATACCTGTTGCCTTTATACACTTCCTATTAAAACTATAACATGTGGCTCAGCGGCCAAAGCCTCTGTGTCTGCAACCGGGAGGTCGCCAGTTCTAGCCCAGCTTCAGCGGAATAGTCACGTCTGTGGGACCGTGAGCAAGACCCTTAACCCCCATCTCCATGGGAGCTACTGCAGGTTATTGCTCTCAACTACATATGTATCTGTGTGTGGAGAGTAAGATGGTGGAGGCAGAAAGAGAATTTTCATGGGGATCAATAAGATATTATTATTATTATTATTATTATTATTATTATTATACAGCTTGAATGACGGCTCAGGGAGCCCCCCATCCAATCAAAGGCTACTCAGCCTTACTGTTCCAGTTTAGTCTGAAAAAATCTGATAAATCAGCTGTTTATTGTTCCTTTTTACCCCTATCAGATCAGGAGGGATTTAAGAATTCAGCTCCCAACCAGGAGGTTATGGGTCCAAACCCCTGTGGTGCAGCGAATGTTTAATGACAGCGTAATGCCAGCAGGGGGGCTGAATGAAGGAGTCATTTTCCAAGCAAATGAGATTAAGTCCCAGAACAGGTGCCAGAGAGACCTTTAACCTGACAGCGCTGGAGAGCTTAGGGCCCCCATTCTGTACAGGCACACATCCAGCCTCGGGACAGGAGACGGGGCCCCGGGGAGCCGGTGGACCCTTCAGGGGCCCGGGGGCGGGCCGCTTTGGCTCATATGGTTAATCCCTTCTGCTTGGCGTCCCTTTGATCAGCGGGGGCTGTCACAGCCCGGCCAGCTGGCCGGGGACGTACAGGAAGTGAGGCCTTGGCGTTCTGACCTGGAGCGGCAGCAAACTCATGGCCAGAGCTGGACTCAGTAGTACATGGTGACTGAGGAGCACCTCAAATGGCTCCTGAGGACCATTTGGTTTAAATCCAAATTAGAACTCTTAACAGCTTAATGAGAGACAGGGGACTTTCACCCAGAGGAGAAGCCATTTTATTGGGGGGGGCATCCAAAAAGCACATGAGAGGACCTGGGGACCCAAGCGGAGAGCCGGGACTGCTGTGGAAGTGGGAAAATGCTGTTTGGTACTGAGTGTCATTAAGACTGATGGCTGGAGACTGGTGAAAGGGCCTGAGCGCGTGGCAGTGGGACGGCCAGCAGACTCACGCTGCTCGACATCGGGGCGGCCAGCACGCTCGCACTGCTCGACATCGGGGCGGCCAGCACGCTCGCACTGCTCGACAT
>JAODJU010000098.1:484450-502652 GCA_026776725.1 Gnathonemus echidnorhynchus | reverse complement strand
GGTGGGGGGGGGGGGGGGGGGGGGGGAATGGAGCCCTACAGCCTTCGATCAAACATCAAACCCAAACACTTTCACAGAACCACAAGGATGAGTTCATGCCTTTTACCAGTTTACTCTACATAAAACTTCCTACCTCACAGCCCATAATGAACATATAATGAAGAGTGGCTTCTTAATACAGAGGTAAAGAAAAAAAAAAACTGTAGAATTTACGACAACACTAATGTGACACAATTTCCAATACAGAAAAACCATGATGGTGACTATCAAGAGAGCTATAATTTTAAAAGAAGAAAAAAAAAACTTCTCTCCATGCCAACAACCTTAATTTCCTTTTAGAGAGCAAACTCATATTGGGCTAAAATGTTTTGCACAGTACATTTCGGTACAGGCTTCCCGCTGGGCCATGGTTATGAACAAAGGCACAGATATACCCCAGTAAAACCCAGGATGGGACTCACACACGTGTGGTTTTTGAAAGGGCAAAGCAGGCAGAAGAGCAGGACAGAGAAGATGATGGGCTCTTCCTCTCCAGCACACACGGGTAGCAGAGGCTGCAGTCTGTAAATGCATTACAGCCGAAAAACGTACGATGAAGCTGCTCAAAATGAACTACAGTTATATTCCTGCATATTACACAAGCAATATTTCAACACTGCTTTTTGAAAAACCAATTATTCCTGTACAAAGAAATCTAAAGTCTAATTGCTGTCTAACACGGTAAAAGTAACAGTGCAAGTAGATGAAAGATACTTAAAATTATTATTGCAAATTCAATGTGAAATTTCTAATTTCATTCTACTTTTAAATTAATGAAATTTGACTGAAAGTATAATGACAAAACCAAACAAGAATATTTAACTTAGAAAACAAGACAAAAATACCTGCTTGGCTAAATGAGGAACAGTATGGAAGAGGGGCGATTTGGGGCTCTTATTTAGACAGAATGACGGCTGTGACACATCACAAGATCAACGCTCTCGACTCCGCCTGTAAGTTCCAGAACACAACCCAATATCCAAAGATCTTGGCACGTGAGCTGCGAGCCACGTCAGGGACTCTCCCTCAGTGTGAGCTGCACACCTGCATCACACACGTTTCACAGATAGCAAGGAAGCTCGCTTGCAACAGGGAGAACGTGCAAACTCCACACAGACAACAGTGGGGTAGAGATTCAAGCCCCGAGCCCTGGGAGGTGACAGCACTACTCACTGCGCCCCATGCCACCCGTGGCACTGTTAAAATGCCATTAAACGTCCAGTTGTGAAGGGCGCTCAGGAAGGAAAGAGGGCAAGGCAATACCAGCACATCATCGATGACACCCCCGGGGGCCTCTGGAGGGACCGCAGCATTGTGTGGCCCCTCTGACCAAGCCACAGCCACCAGACCCCTGCTAAGAAGATGTTAGGATCCGGCACCCCAAAACCGGAATGGAAAGGACACGTGACCCTGGAAAGAGGAGAGGAGGACTGACTCATCACCGCCGCCACGAGACACGTGCTTCTGAGGAGACACGGCACTCGTGACAAGAGTGTCACACACGTGCGCGTTTCAGCCCGAGTTCCAGTGCTGGGATCTGCAAACCACAAGGTGCTGCAGGCATCTTTTAAGGGGACAGGACTGTGTGCAGAAAAACACATGCTTACATCACCCATCAGTGGACGCCTCACTTGGTAAGGCGTAGGTGACTTGCTGGATCGTGTGATCCACAAGAAGCCATGACTACCAAGAGGGCTCAGGGACAACAAGCACGAGTCAGTTTATTTTTGATCTATTCAACAAGTATCTCACATACCCTCTAAAGCACCAGAAAGCTCTGCTGATTACATTAAAGTTGGTCATTTCTAGTGAACACTGCGATATACTACACACGTGTGTTTTGTGACTGCATATACACAGCCAACTATAAATGTACAAACTCACTTTAAGTATTATAATTAATTTTTACTTGACATACAAGCACACCTTTCAAACTTTTAGGTTGTAAAATACAAAAGTGCTAACAGCTTTACGACACTGCTCACCCATGAAACACTTTTAAAGGTTCACTTCAGAAATAGAATTTATAGGTGACAGATAACATGTCTTTACAGATAAGTGACAGGTGCGAGCACCCCCCCAAAGGTCACCGGCTTGCTGCGGCATGGTGACTGCCACGTCACGTGTAAACCTCAAATTCTGAAATGCCTCTTTGTGAACACATCTCATTAACCGATTTAAGGTCTACAAGACATACACTGCAGATGGCAACCCTGAACACAAGACTCTGGAGCATTTCATTTCCAAGTCTCACTGGCAATCCTGACAGGGCACAGCCAAAATGAGAGGGTAGGGCAGATCTCACGTGACAAACAGCATGCGGCATCCCGTCAGCGAGACGCCACCAGCAAAAGGATGATGAAGCAGAAAGGCTGGGTCACCACAAAGTTTGACATTTCATGTTTTCTGTGGGGGCTCGATAAAAGGTACACAAGACCACGGGTCATAAAAAGATGATTCCTACGCAGAGTCTAGACGGAGAAACAGTGAGTATAAGTACTCGTGAATGGCAGGTAGCACAGCTGTTATAGAATTACAACATTAAATCAGCAGATTCAAATCCAATTTGCTGGCCTTCTGTGGGTTACCTAATTTAAACATATTAAAAAGACACAGTCCATCTCAGTGGTTTTAGTTTGAACTTTAAGGCATGCAGCTAATCAGAAATGTACAGAGCAATACCTGAACTGACAGAGAGAACATCTAAGGAGTTGGGCCCAAGACTCCTGCTAACTCCACAGAAGGTTACACCTGGAACAGAAGTGTCTAGATCCTGAATTTGCATGACACTGTAGCTCCCATGTGTAGTAATGCAGTGCTTCAGAGTATAGCTTTGTCTTCTTCTTTCTGGTGAAATGGAGACTAGAAAGCCCAGGTCCTTTGATTGACAGGTGAGGGAGGCCGGGTAAAGCAGGCATGAATAGGACCTCAATGCGCCTCTGGTGTCAGGAGGAGAGCCACATGAAAGCCGGAGGCCTGACAGCTGGTTTGTCTACGGCTGCTTGCGGTGTTACATCCGGATGACTAAGGTCACCAGCACCACAGACTCAAAATAACAATAAATAATAGCAATGCAACAAGCGCAATGGGAACGTTACTGTTAATATTTACGTGCACCTGTCCCTGACAGCAAACACGATCAGCAGGGGATTAACGAAGCATTACGGACAGTTTGGACAGCGGGGTACTGCCCCTCAGAGCCACGATCCGGGGAATCGGGCATCAGGCAGCGTTAAACTGCCACACACCAGGTAGCGCGCCGGGGTCGAAGAAAAAAGCCTCAAACTGCAGGACAGCTGTCGGGGTCTGGAGGTCAGCACGATCCGCATCAGGTTAATCAGAAACTGCCTCTTAATAATGGCAGGGATTTAAGAGCTGCATGTCGCACTAAGTGTCAGGTGTGTGCAGCGAGCTGTATTTGCAAATGCACAGATGCCGCATGGATTGAGGTGATACACAGGGCTGGCCGTAGCGTGCATCAGCCCGGGGAAGCAGGTCGTGCGTGCGAGTATAAACGGGCCAGCCTGCCCAGTAAACACGCACATAATATATCTATATAAAGAGAGCCTGGGAGCCGGGATCAAGCGGGTGCCGACAGGGGCGCTTGGGGGCTAGCTATTTAGACAGCTAGCTAGGCAAAGCCGACTCTCTAACATTATTATTATTATTATTATATAGATATTTTTTATTATTTTTATTTGTCCTTCTTCCAGACAGACTGTGAAAAGCTTAAAACGCCCCCTTACCTTTCTCACGTCTTCATAGCAAAGAGGGGATCAAATCACGCCCCAGCGGTCCGTAAAGCAACGAAGTTTGTAGCGGAGGTGCCTCTCCAGCCGGGGCCGAAGCAGGAACACGGGCAGCGGAGGAGCCTCTCCGGCCAGGGCCGAGGCAGGAGCCCGGGCAGCGGAGCGCAGGGGGCCGCGTTGCTAAGAGGCAGCAGGGCGCACAGAAACAGGGGCTTTCTGGATTCTTCTTCCAGATTTTATAAACCAACAGAAGTCCCCTCCATCTCTGGCGTCCCTCTTCGCGGTCCCGAAGAGCCGGGCTTGGCGAAACGGCGCCTTCGGGCGGATTAAAATGAAGTTCTGCCCCTTTAAAATGAAAATAAAAATCTTCCCCATCAACTGCTCCTGGCTCTTCTCTCGGCTTGTTGGGATAGAAAGATGGAGCTCCCCATTGCGCGTGCGCGCCAGCCGGGAGCACGGAGGAGAGGAGGACGTCCCGACATGCATCGCGCTGCGGCCGGAAGTTTCAAATGGGTTTCGTCCAGAAACAGGAGAAGAAGAGAAAGTTCCCACTGTTGTGGGTGGAAAGCTTAGGGCGTACGCAGAGTCTCGCAGGACGGGTCGTTCCGCTCTCGGGCGAACCTACTGTGCGCTGCTGAAGTCCCCAAAGGTCGAGTGACGCTAGGTGGCGCTTCTATTGATCGGCGAGGGGATCTAAACGAAGCTAGAAGTTTAGCTATCAGTGATAGCATAAAAGACGAACACAAGCGCTTGACGATAAAGCACTGATTATACTTCTTACTTATAGCTTTTTTCCCCTACAGAACTCATGGCCAGCAAACGTTGTCCATTTTGACACATCAAGAACGGAGGAGCATCCATAAAAGCGTCATAAAAAATAAAGCCCTGCATGAGTTTCACATTATTTAATAAATGCATGGAATCATTTACAGTTACATATTTACATGGTTCGGGGTAATACCCAGAGCACCATTCATTTGCCATCTTCTTTCAGGGCCAACAGCAGGCCTGCTGCTGGATCACTACATATCCATGCCTCATATTGAATAGGAATTTCATATTTCCTGGTATGGATTAAATCAGTTTATAAATTATATGAAGAAAACTGTCAAAGTGAAGAAAGGTCATGTTACCGTGAACACATTTCATTACTAACCTGCAGAGATGTTCCCCTTGCTTGGGATTAAGCATTCCGAATAGTATAATGTGATTATTGTCACAAGTCTAGTAGAAAAGAAAGTGATGAGATTTTATCTCCTTGAAATTTGGTATCCATATTTCTGCCATTCCTGCACCAGAAAGGAAAACTAGACAATGATCAGTGGAGAATGTGTAAATATTCACCCTGGTTATATTGTCCGATCATTTAAGCTGCATACAGTTTGGAAATGTAAGTGCTGAGTATTTTAGACATGCAGCGTTCATTAGTGAAGTCCCACTTTTTGGCTTACCTAAAGCACGTCCCACTAATCTCACTTAGAGCTACTTTTTGATCATCCTCAAAGCCACCGGCCAAAAGCTTACAGTGAGATTGAGAAGTGTGTAATGTTAAAACAAGTATGTCTAATTCTGATTCTTCATAATGCAATGTCTTATGTACTGCTAGGTTTAAATTTCCAAGTACAATTAAGTGTCGACCAAAGTAGTTAATGAGGACTTGGGTAAATAAGCATAAAGGCACTGGCATTTGGTTCCATGGGGAATGAGTAATTGTACCTGTGCTCTTTAAAGTTTAACAAGAGCAATTACAAGGTCAAAGAGAAAACAGGATTGCCTTAATTACTTTGCTAGAAGGACCTGCTAATATAAATGATGTATATAGTCCATTGGGGTAAAAATCTAGTTCCCAAAATACAGGCTAAAATGTTAGTCTCCCTAAGCATTATCTGTTTCCCTGAGCTTATCTCTTCTTTGTTTATTGACTTCATCCTTTTTCATTTTTTTGGAAGAGAGAGACTCACAATAGTTGCTACATTAATTTGAAGCAGCCCTTTCTCTATCTGCTGGATGTGGTTTGCTTGCAGGTTGGTGATAATGTCGCTTGTCTCTGCCCTATCAGCAGACCCTCCCCCAGCCCCAAGGCTCAGGTTCTGTTCAGGTCGCACCTGTCACCATCAGCAGTGTAAGAGTGCCCCAGCAAATGGGGGATGACATAAGAGGGAGTGGGTGGAGTTACATTCTCTTTCAGCTGCTGCTGCTCCACACGTTGCCTGGGGCCATGACAGCTGCTCTCAGCCTCCCTCTATACCACCCCCCAGGTCCACTTAAATACAGAAGGAAACAGCTTGGGTCTCAGCTCCCGATCCATACGTTCTGCTAGGCAGTCTTCACACCAAGGTGCGGAGGCAGGAAAAGCCCAAACCAGTCTCTTTGTAGCAGACAGGAAATGCCTTGAATTTGAGTTCCACCTTTTTATAGTCCAATGTTAGTCAATATATACTATATTGCCAAAAGTATTGGGACACCTGCCTTTACACACATATGAACTTTAATGACATCCCATTCTTAATACATAGGCTTTAATATGGAGTTGGGCCACCGTTTGCAACTATAACAGCTTCAACTCTTCTGGGAAGGCTGTCCACAAGGTTTAGGAGTTTGTTTATGGGAATTTTTGAAGTCAGGCACTGATGTTGGACAAGAAGGCCTGGCTCACAGTCTCCACTCTAATTCATCTTAAAGGTGTTCTGTCAGGTTGAGGTCAAGACTCCGTGCAGGCCAGTCAAGTTCCTCTACACCATACTCGCTCATCCATGTCCTTATGGACCTTGCTTTGTGCACTGGTGCGCAGTCATGTTGGAACAGGAAGGGTCCATCCTCAAACTGTTCCCACAGAGTTGGGAGCATGAAATTGTCCAAAATGGCTTTGAATGCTGCAGCATTAAGAGTTCTTATCACTGGAACTAAGGGGCCAAGCCCGACCCCTGAAAAACAACCCCACACCATAATCCCCCCTCCACCAAACTTCACACTTGGCACAATGCAGTCAGAGAAGTACCGCTCTCCTGGCAACCTCCAGACCCAGACTTGTTCATCGGATTGCCAGACAGAGAAGCGTGATTCATCACTCCAGAGAACACGTCTCCTGTCAGGTTCAGCACCCATCTGCCCCAGCTTTTCGTGTCTCTTCCCCTTTTGGCCACCAGGTGTCTTTGGCCATCCTGATCTCCCTGTGCCCAAGTCCTTTGCGTGTTTCCCTACCTCCCCACATTGTTGTGTGGTGCTATGGGCTGAGCATGTGGCTATTCATCCTTTAGTCGTGTGGTCGAGTCCAACTGCCTCTGTTTTTGTATTCATTAGATATTGTTCCCTAGCATTTCTTTTGTATTAGTTTTCTTGTTTTAGGTTTTCCCTGCTTGTGTCCTGTTTTGTTCCTTTCTGGTTCTGTTTAATTATCCGTGTGTTCTATCCCTAGTGTTTTATTTCCAGTTAATGTTTTCTAATTTTTGGTATTTGTAAAGCTCCCTAGTTCCTGTGTTTAATTATTATTAGTTCCACCTGTTGCCCGTTTTCTTGTGCCAGTCCTTGTTAATCGTTCTCTCCTGTCCTGTGTTTCCTTGTTAACCATCTGTATTTAAGTACCTGATCGTGCTCTGTTGCTTGTGGAGTCATTGACTGTGTTTTTGATGATTCTGTGATGTTGGTCGTTTGGTTTTGTTATGCTTACTTCTCTGCCTGTTCTCTGTATTACATGTTTTCCCTTTTTAATCATTTTTTGTTCTGTTAGCTGTATTATTCCCCTGGTTAGTTTTGGCCCTTTGTGATCTTTTTGTTTTAGAGTTCCTAGTGTCCTCATTATCTATAATAAACCCCTGTTGTTTCCTGGAGCCGCAAGTTGATTGTCACCTTTTTTCCTGCCTGAATCATGCCCTGAGTCTGTGACGAGCCCCCCAAGACCCTGACGGTCTCCACTGCTCTAGAGTCCAGTGGTGGCGTGCTTTACACCACTGCATCCGGCTCTTTGCACTGCACTCTGTGATGTAAGGCTCGGATGCAGCTACTCAGCCATGGAAATCCATTCCACGAAGTTCTCTCCACACTGTTCTTGAGCTAATCTGAAGGCCCGTGGAATACTTATTAGTGAGGAATTTTCGCAAATGGACTTATTGCACAGGTGGCATCCTGTCACAGTACAATGCCTGAACTCAGTGATGAACATCTGAATTCAATTATTTGGAGGTGTGTCCCAATACTTCTGGCAATATAGTGTATTTACAAAAGAAGTCAATTAGAGGGTGTACTCTGTCAGAACAGTATGTTAACTCAGAAATCAATAATTAGATACCAGTTTAGTGAACGTGAATGTTTTGCTTTTTCACTTGTTTCGAAGCACATGTTGCTCTCAGCTGTTGACCAGTCTAAGAAAAACCCTGTCAGTGGGCCAATCAGAATGACCACTGGGAATCTTTGCTAACCTTAACCCAGCAGTGGCAACACCAGTGGCCTGTACTACAAAGCGGGGTTACTGGCTTATCGGGGTAATTTGTCAGATTTAAGGTACCACAGTTTAAATGGACTTCATATTCGTTCACTTACATTTTACCCAGACTACCTTAAATCCGACAAGTTACCCCGATAAGCCAGTTACCCCGCTTCTTAGTACAGGTCCCAGTTATGACACCTTGGAGTTTCCTTCTCATGAGCAGTCGCCACTTCTCTCGCAACAATTCTTCCTGGGTACACAGTGAGAAGGTCCCACACTGCGCTGGATCTGCTCGTAAACCTGCCTTTGCTCTCAGCTTCTCTGCAGACTCCCCTCACGAGAATGACAAGCGTCTACATTCAAGGACAATCGAGAGTAGAACAGAAGCAGTGGGGATCTTCAAAGGAACGTAATTTCCTTTGGGATAAACACACTCCACCCTCAGAGTGCTGCATTTTCCTCATTTGTGGACCTGAGCTCCTGCAATCAGAGACTTATAATATAGAGTCTAATGCCTCCTTAACCCTTTCGATGGGAAGAGGTGGGGTCTGCCTTAGCCAGTTACAGTCTTTTATGCTTATGGTCATGTTGAGGGAGTGGCCTGCTGTAAGAGTAAAGTGTCACATAAGGCCTCCTTTCAAGCAGGGGTAGCCCCCCACCCCCCGCCCCCCCTCCCCCGAAAACTGTACTGGAAAATGAAGATATTACGAGATGTACAAGGAAAGTTAAAGATCAGAGCAAAAAATATGGGACAACATTTAAATGTGAATCCTTGGAACAGTCATCAACAACAAAAGGATCCAGCCATCAAGAAATAAGTCACAGACTTGGCTGTGCTAAAGCACAGCACTCATGTTTCTCTGAGATTGGGAATTTTCAAGGTTTGGAATTTTCTGTGATTCTTTGATGTGAAAACTGGGTAAGGAGGAAGCAGAAAAGGAAGAAAGGATCGGATTAAAGGTGTTCTATTGTGGGCAAATTATGAGAAAATCATGATGCTTGGAATAGCTGAAGGAAGAAGGAAAGGGACAAGGCAGATGGAGTCAATCAGTGCATCAATGAACGTGCCACTGGGAAGCCTCAAGTGCCAGACAGAAGACAGAACATTCTGGAAGGAGGCTGTTTATATAATTATCATTGCCATTATTATTATTATTATTATTATTATTAGTAGTAGTAGTAGTAGTAGTAGTAGTATTAGTTATGAACCACTTAATCCACTTACCTCTCTCTTTAGCGGGCCTCTCCTCTTTTTCTGTCTTCTTTTACGGTATCGTCTGCTTATTCGTTCTGAAATATTCGTCGTCATCTCGTTGCCATGACACTTAAAATTTTCTTTTCGTCACACATTCAGCACGAAACAGGAAGCAGCGAAGCAGGTACGGGATATATAGGTAGGGTAGATAGCATAGGTGGGGACTCGAGTCACTGAGTTGCAGCTTGACTCGGTCTTAAGTCACAAATTTGATGACTTGTGACTTAACAAGGCAGAACTAATGGAAAGACTTGGACTTGACTAAGACTTGAGAGCAAATTACTTGAGACTTGGATCCGACTTGGACCTTATGACTTGAGAAGATCTGAAGTTATAGTCCCCCCTCTGGATACCATAACGTTAATTTTATCATTTCACTGTATATTAATTCTCTGCTGTCTGCAAGTTCCTTTAGCTGAATGCAAGGTCTCCTGAGATTTCTGTCCAAAAAATTGCATAACTCCTTGCATATACATGCGCTGCAAAAAATGGCCTTTCAAACTGAAGATAAACTGCTTCTGTTTTGAGAGAAGATGGCCTAAAACTAGCAAAATTATCTGCTAGTGCACTAAAAAATGTACTTGGTAAGATTTCCTAAAATTGGACAATAGGCAAATTAATGTTATTCATAAGTTGTGTTGTTAGTTTATTAATGAAATTAGAATTTTGTCTAAATATAAAAAAATTATATTTGCTGAGATTTTCATTTTTTTGCAGTGTGAATGTAAAAACTGTAACAGAGAGAGACTCTCTCTTCAACCTATCTCTGCCTATCTACTGCGGCAGGTTTTAATCACTAGAGGTAAAAAAAAAAACAATTCACATAGGGGCTCAATTTACATGACTCACAACTCGACTTGGATTTGTATTTGATGAATTGTGACTTGACAGCAAAAATGATGGAAAGACATGGACTTGGACTTGTGGACATGTGACTTGAGACTTGACTTGGACTTGCAATGTTTTGACTCAAGACTTGACTCAGACTCACCAAGAAGTGACTCGCCCCCATTGCTGGTAAACAGACATGGAGGGGCGGCTTCCTTGCTGTCCCTCTTCACGCAGCCAGGGTTGTGTTCACATTCCGGGGTGTTGTCTCTATTTAGCTGTTTTTTTCACAGCAAACCAAGAGCAGGTGTAGCCAAAAGCTGCTTCTGTCTCCATTGTTCAAGTTTTTCTCTTCCTGTAAATTTTCACCAGGAGCATGATGGGAAATAATCTCGAAAGGAATCTAGTTGCAGTCTTGCAAACAGTGACCCTGCAAGATCCCCAAAGTCATAGTTTGTGACAAAAAACTCTGAAACTAATGACACATTGTCTTGAGATGTGAGGGGGTGTCAGACATTAGTCTTTAAAAAGTCTCTTGAAAGTCTTCTAGTGTATGGTTACAACCTCAGAATTTGGTGCCATAGGTGGCTGACTATCTATGTTGGCTAATGGGTTGACCTGCACAGGCTAGGAGTTGACAATGACTTGAAGGTACCTATTAATAAATAAAATAAAGTGAAAAGAAGAATAATCTGATAATCTAGATAGTGGGAATGAGAAAAAAACTGTGGTGAGAATGGTCAAATTTCCATTATATTGCGAATGTTCTCAGAGTTCAGGTATGACACCTGGCATCTGTGAGCTAAGCCGGCAGCACCGACACCTGGCATCTGTGAGCTAAGCCGGCAGCACCGTCACCTGGCATCTGTGAGCTAAGCCGGCAGCACCGTCATCCTCATCACACCTGTCAGCTCTTCCGTGTGTCTCCGTTCTCCCTCCTGCTCTCGTATGTCCTCTGCCCCCAGTCTTGCTGCTCTCCCACAGTCCCGTTCAATGGGCCCATTCTATGTCACACCAGCTTCACTCTCCTCCCAGCAATGATCAGCACAATACAGCACTTGAGTCCATCACCATCTGGCCTGGAGCTGACAGATCATGCTCAGAGATCTGGGCGGCAGCACCGAGGGGAGGAGGTGCCCGCATGTGCCGGTGACCCCCAGTGCTCACACGGTCAGCCTCGCTGGTCAGCTCTCAGCAAAGTAGTTTGGTCACCTGAGCACAACCTCTCAAATCCATCTCCAGCAGCTGAATGACCGGGCTGTGAACACAAACACTGCCTTCAGGGTGCTGTCGTCCATGATGAGGCCCCTGCAGTCCCTAACTGAATCCGTCATTGAGTAGTCAATCATAATCATCAGATACTTCGGTTTTCCTCATCAGTAATGTGCTCCGTACCATCCTAATAATAATAATAATAATAATAATCATCATCATCATAACTAATTATTATTATCTAACAGCTGGAGAATTAAAGTAAGTGACAGACATTTCGGTAACACTTTACATTAACTTCACCTTCATAATGCATTCATGGAACATTGAAAAACATACTTAGCCTAAGCAGATAATTTCAGACCTTGGGAAGAGACCTGAGTGTGAATCCAAGCACAGGGAGCAGAAATGGCAGGTGGAAGACGTACCCCTGCAGGGCAGTGGAAGACGCACCCCTGCAGGCATGCATACTGATCCAACATGCCACCCTACGAGGTTCCCACTCAAGCTGTTAACTGTTAAAAATCATTATAAATGTACATGCATACTAATTACAACCACTGTGAATATGCAACTATATATCCTAGCAAAATGTAATGCGTATGCAGATGACTGTGAAACCCATGAACCGGTAAACGTCTTGCTTGATGAGCTTACACCTTTACTTTGCTGCCATCTATTGGATTGAGGTAGAACTGCATTCCTGTAAATAAGCCAAACGTTTTTAATATGCAGCATAAGCCCTATTGGGGTAAGTGGCTATTCAACCAGGACGTACGCAGTTCACTTTACATTAGTTTGGTAGAGCTATACAAACCATTCAGCATTTGAAGTACTACTGGTCTGATAGGTGCTAATGCACACCGTACACCTCTTCACTCAATGTACCACTAAACATGATAAAAAGGGATTAAACAGGACCCTTCACATCCCAAGCAGGATCATGATCTGTCTGTACAAAGTGAGAGAGCCTAATCGGTCATGCAGAAACAGGGGCAGCTGTTGGACCGGCTCTCCGTGCCCTGAAAGGGGGGCACTTTCAATGTTCTGGGCAAGAGGGGACAGGTGCTGAGGCACTCCCCCGCGCATTGTAACTAATTAGTGAATACATTTATAATAAATTACTATTTGGCCTGGTATGACTAACAGAAGCTGCATTTGACTGAAATAGCATTTTTGTCTGACGAATACAACTGTACCCCCAGTAATATTACTTATTGTGACCCAGATGGAAATGGAACGATCGATTCTCCCGTCGGTAAACTATGCAAATAATATCAGTAATACCAACCTTGGCATTAGCCTGTATCAAATTGAAAAAAAGTCTGCGGTATGGGAGGGGCTTTTGCCTAAAATGTTTTTTTTTTTTCTGATTCTGATACTGATGTACTTGTGTTTAGACATCTCAAAATTTCAGCAACTGAAAAAACATATTCCCCACAATGCCCCACTGATGTTCACCACTGATGAACAATTTCTGCAATTTACAGATCTTTAGGCAGAAATGTTTTGTCTGTATAGTGAAACATGGATATTATTACACGAAAATACTTTTTCTAGGCTAAATAAATAAAGCTGTACATTGGAACTATTCTGTTTCATTCGGTTTTCACATCAGCCACTACGTAAAAACCCCGTTTAAACTATTCACAATATAAACAGTAAAGGATGTGTTGTAAGTATAATAGTAAATATATTATAAAGCGTAACAAGTCTAACCTTTCCACTGTGAAGCTGGAAATAGTTGTGATAGATTGGTTACTATGCTGTGACTGTTTGCTAAGGGAATAGCTACATAAGCAACGTTAGGTACGTAATCATTACACATTAAAAAAAATTATGAATTTTCAATATTTTCCTAGAATTTTATTATGCCAACATGATATTGAATTTCAACAGTGTTTAGAGTACATTAGAGGGATTTGAACTTGCATGTTCTCCCCATGTCATTGTGGGGTTTCCAGGTTTTCTAGTTTCCCCCCACAGTCCAAAAACATACTGAGGTTAATTAGAGTTATCAAATCTCCCATGCGAGTGAATGGTGTGCAAGTGAATGGTGAGTGTGCCCTGTGATGGGTTGGCGCCCTCTCCTGGGTTATTCCCTACATTGCACCCATATCCTCCAGGGTAGGTTCCGGACCCCCGTGATGCTAAGCTGGATGGGTCCTACATTTCAGAGACTTGAGAATAAATTTCAGACATTTAAACACAATACAAGTGTAGGCATCTCAGGTTAAGTAAGGTGCTTTGAGCTGTTCTCCTGCACCAATTACTCAAATTGGTAGTAACTCATCTGTACTTTTTTTTTTCCTCGCAACAAATCTCTCTAAAAGACAATGAAAGTGGGATTTCCTCTTTACACAGAGATGTTGGATGCCTGAAGTCACATGGACAAAACTGGATACCACCTGACCTATGAATGAAGGTCACACGGGTCAATATAGCTCCTCCTGGTTAATCTGCACTCATGGTGGAACCCTGCAGCACAGTGAATATAACCTAAAGATTCCACGAATCATTGGCAAACAGCTTAGGCGAGTTTAAACATATTAACCATGATCCTCAGTCCAACACAGGTTTATTCGTAGTACGTGGCTGCGGCTTCTTCTGAAGTCACCGGAATAAAACACAGTATCTGTTAGGAATGGAACACGTAGGATCTCAGCATATTTCACATTATCATTTGTGAAGATAAACTATCTGGTGATCGACTGGACAGGATGCATGACTGGACCAAAATACTCACAACACCAAGGGTCTGGTGAGCTGAGTGTCAGAGCACCAGAAATACCCAAAGTCCAGCCAAACCAGCGCTGGAATCTCTTCTGATGACTTCATGCTTATATCAAGGTGAAAGTTACTTCCGTTTCCTTGACAGAGGGTAGAGATCTCTGGATTGGCGAGGTAATTATACCTTACTGCAGTACAAGGAGTAGGTTGCTGAGGCCACAATTACTATAACCCATAATGCTATAATATACCCATGGCTGTGTTTGGGGTGTGTTTTTCAATGGAATAGCTACCTTTAATATTCATTTACCTTCACCCATGTAATACGTACATTTTTGTAGACATCAATAAGTATACCAAGCTGAAATTACACAGAAAATCCTTAGCAGTATTCATGATGCACCAGAACTAAGCACAAGCGGGCCCGGATCCAGGCACTGGCAATCTAGACTGGTGCCCAGGGCCTGACCAGCACAAAGGGGCCCAGGCAAAGCCAAGAGAAAAATATATGTATTATATACATGTCAATGCAGTTGCTTTGGGCCCACTAATTACCCGGGTTGCAGAGGAAATTGAATGATCATTTTCTTGATAGGGGGCCGTCCCAAGTTAAACTTTGCCCAGGGCCCCTGAATGGTAGATCCAGTTCTGTTTTCTGGACAGCAGGGGTAGACAGGCCCCACTCCTCCCACCTGGGGGCGCTGTGGCTTTGAGAAAGTACACCCAGATTACAGTGGGAGTTTGCATCTGGCCCAGTGTGGAACATCCAGTCGGCGGCCGGCCCGGCCCTGACCCAGAGGAGCCGCTGCGGGTATGAGGCTTCCCTTTCTGCTCTGTGAATGTTACAAGTAAGTAGAAAGTGCAGTGGGGTCCCATACCTGCTTCTCACTGCGAGTGTTTGTGCGAATCAGTACAGCATGAATTAGTTCATCAGTGACCATAATTCGCTGAATAATGAATAATTCGATTTGGCACGTTGATGCCAACTACAGGAACAGTTTTCTTTAGCTTATCAGTGACATGATAACACAGGAAAGCACAGGACATTGAATGGTAGAAATAAGGTCACATGACGGTAAGATGTCAGCCAATCAGGAGTGGTCTGCAGCTGTCATGGAGTACTGCTGAGGTATGAAGCAGAGCCGCATTCCTAATAGATGGCTAACACCCATCTGGGGCAGCAAGAGCACAGACAGGGGGCATAGCGGTCACTATACTTTATTTTTTGGGGGGGGGGGGGGGGGGGAAAAGAATAAAATTTACCTGTAAAATATTAAAAAATCACTTCCAACCCGGCCTCTGAAACTGTTAAATACTGTTAAACAATAAAAATGGCAAGTACACTTGGACAGCAGAAAATCGCTTGTGCAAACCACACGCGGAACACCGGCGGGATGGAGCTCAGCGGAACCACGCCGGCACTGGAACCCGAGAGCTCGGCACGCACGGCACTGCGGGTCGTATCCCGGGCAACGCTCCCAGAGCAGGGGGTCACGCGTGCGCCAGGGAGCGAACCAGCGGGCAAGCGGGGGGGGCGTCTGAGGTAAGCGAGGTGCCGTCTATACTGACCAGTCTGGGGGGGGGGGGGGCTCTTCCACACGAATTAATACCATTAAAAATGTGTATATATACACACACACATATACATGTATGCATATATACAAAATGTATTTCTGGAATAATTACTTTATAAAGATCCTTTTTTGCTTTGTGATACCTTAAAAAAATACAACAGATACAAGCTCATGCTATATTCACAATCTAAAAACAACATACATATTTACATAATGTGCATTTGCTGTGAAGTCTGGTGCCAAAGCATTTGGCTTTCATTTGGGGAGGGGGGGGGGGTGGATGCAGACCTTCAACGCTTAAAAAAAGGCCCAGGCTTTAACGTCAAGGATCGACACGGTACTGAGTGCCGTGCAAACAGCGCCACCTTCAGGATTCAAGAAGGGTCTCACTTTAAAGGGACACGTAGGCAGGGAGCCCAGTGGCTGCCTTTATCAGTATAATCATTATTCGTTATGTTACTCCAGCAAAAGAGCACATGATGCAGTAGAAGCTGCATATATGCCCATGTGCCTCTCCCAGCTCGGCACGTCACCGAGGGCGACCACGTGCCAGCCTTCCAGTGACCAGCTCGCTGGTGGGTGGGCGCCCTCATAAACCCTGCCCCTGCCACAGAAAGTTGGCACCTGGTGATGGTGAGCACGAGTGCCTGGCGATCTCGTGAATTAATGAGCTCTCCACAGGATAACTCGTTTAAAAATACACACGGCCTTGTGGGCGATGCCCATTGCATATAATCAGCATAATAGAGCATAGTAATACATCCCTGGATGCTGCTGTGGTGTGAATGAGATTTTGCCATTTGAGACGTCCCCGAGCAGGACGTAGACTGACGCAGATGTCACAGCGCCAAATGTCACTGACTCCCATGTGATTTTACCAGAAGGAAGAAAATAAGGAGGAAAGCAAGTTTTTACTGCTAGGCCGCGGACGGGGTGGGGTTTTCTGGGGCACGAGAGTGCTCATGGGAGTTTCACTGACTCAGAAATGTTCTGAGGGCAGAATGAAAAATGACTGGTTCAGAGAAACAACCAATCAGATTGTAGAGGAGGTGGGTTCAAGCAACTAGAGGAGACAGGACCAACCAATTAGATGTCTTGGTCCTCCTCTAGTTGCTTGGACCCATCATGTTTCATTCTGCCCTCAGAACATTTTTGTGTAAGTAAAACTCCCATGAGCCACGTGAGTGTGGAGCCCGCAGGACACAAGGTGACATGAGGGCACTGAGGCGTGTGAGAGAGCCTCTAACGTCAGGCTCCGAGAGGAACGCCATTCCTGAGCTGCCAGGCACAGCTGAGGGGGGGGGGACCGGCGAGCCTCGGAAAGCGATCCTGTGGAGAGCGGGCTGGGCGTCCGGAGGGAGAAGGGAGAGGGGAGAAGCACGATTCCACGTCCTGCGGACGGGAACTTGTGCACATGATCAGAAAATTTCGGCCTGAGCGAAAACTGAAAAAAAAGGCATGCGACTTCCTCCCCAAGCATTTCACTGACACGGCAAACCTAAGCGGGGAAGAGGGCCTTTTTAATCACCTGTACTCTTAAATGATTGTACGTTTTCCATCAAACAAAAAAATGTAAATGTTTCAGAAAAAATACTTTAAAGCACCAGGGAAAAACAATAATACAGAGAAGACTGAAAGTACGTTTTAAAAAAGGCGAAACACTGTTTTATGTACCGATGGCCGTTATGGAATTGGCAGAGTCTGGCCACAGTTTGGGTAATATCTTACCAGGCATCAATACTGAAGCCACAAGGCCAAGACCGGCACCGACTGGTTGAAGTGTTTTCCGTGAGAGGTGAGCTGAGGTATTCCAGGTTGTGGGAGGTCTATGGTTTTTTTTTTTAAATAAAATTTGGAAGTGACTCCTTACAGATATCGTTGACTATGGTGTCGTTTTGCTTTTCTCCATTGATATATGTACAGCAGCACACTAAACATTCAGAAGCTGTTGCTTACTGGCATCACAAGAGTCATTTATATAAAGAGTAAAACAGCGAATGTGGTGAGAAAAAGGGCGCCCTTCTCAAATGAGCGCTTTCTGTCTCCCTTTCTCTTTCCTCATAGAAAAACTAGCAGGTGTCTATTTTTAAGTCTTTTTTTCTTCTTTGATACAAAAGGAAATCTCCAAAAGTCTGATTTCGGTTGCGATGTCCTTTCCACGTCTCCCCTTTCGGCCTTGGCTTCCGGTGCAAGATGCCGGTCTCCAGGCACAAGTGGAGGTGAGCGTATTGGGTCCAAACCCATCTGAATGTGCACAGGGCTCTGTGCCCCGCCCCCTACCCCCCACAAGTCAGCTGCTCTGGGGGCGGGCACCATCGTCTGCTTTTAGTGCTCTGGGGGCATCGCCACTGCCCCCATCCTGAACCCCAGACCACCTACCCCCCCCCCCCCC
>JAODJU010000098.1:444884-460815 GCA_026776725.1 Gnathonemus echidnorhynchus | reverse complement strand
AGGGGGGGGGGGGGGGGGGGGGGGGGGGGGGGGGGGGGGGGGGGGGGGGGGGGGACTCCCCCACGGCCAGTTACAGCAGCACTCAGCTAAGCAGGATGCGGGAAGCAGCAGAAACGCTCACTGGCTGACGGGCTGCGGCTGCGGAGCGGTACTGCGCTCCAGCTAACTGCTGACAGACCTTTTTCTGGCTCTCAGGGAGAAAAAAAAGCGTATTTATTCATGTCATTAGATAATATTTCCATATTATTTGTACATATATATACGTACATAAGGCAACATGAACATGATCTCATCTGCAAGTGTCCAGCAGGGTCCAGAGACTCACACCTGCACCTCTCCTAGTTACACCACAGAATAATAAACCATATTAAAGGGCAGCACAGGAGACCGGAGACCGTTAAAAGCCCCTCTGAACTCCCAGTCTGATCTCCATCAGTTTCATTAACATTGACTCCAGTGTTTACACATGGGGGGCAAAAAAATCACACTTCGGCATGTTTCATTGGGCAGTTCCTTTAAGTAAGGGGTATTAAATTAAAATATGTCCAATTAAGCTGGTTCCTTTGTCACTACAGTGACAATCACAGACCAGACTGCCCACTACAGGCACGCCAGGTGAAAATCCCATTAAAAGAAGCGGAGATATTCATTCCTATTACCAAAGCAACCGTAAGAAACAAGATTTCAGTAATTTTATTCCAAAAGGCTCTTACAGGCAACCTCGGCCGTATTATATAAAGGCTTTAATAAAGAAAATTTGCTTGTGGGAAGCGTGTAGGAAGTTCCCGGACTGCAGCGGCAGATGACGGCGCCACATTATCAGCGTGCTTTCCCCAGCGAAGGAGGACTTCTTAATCTCAGAAAAGGACCCGCTGTAGTCATCATTCTATAGACCACTAAAAGTACACCATGCGTATATCGGGATTGTTTGAAAGCTGCGCGCATTCTTCCGATCATGGGCACATTTCAGATCAGAACTCAGTGACATTTAAGGTCAGTATAAAGGGACGCTTACGCTGGAGGATACCGGGCCATGCCACACAGTCACGCGCAGCTGATGCAGGGCCACAATGACATTAATGATCGGTGACAAACGGCGTGTCAACACACGCACCGGCACCTGCAAAGCGTTTCTCACGTGTAACCGCAACTTCAGCGCGACACTCGGGGAATGGGGACTAGTGGGTGTAAAAGAATTAACAGAGACACAGCGAATATCCTGGAAGTGACCTGCAACACACCCCCGAAACACATGCAAACACACATGCACAAACCAAGGCACGCGCGCGAACACAAACACACAGGCGCGTGCGGATACGCGCAGCTTTTGGAAACATATTCCCGCATCCGGATACCCACCTGATGAACAGGTGACGAGGAAAACGGCGAAAGCAAGTTTTGTAGCAGCTCCCATTTTTTCGTAACGGTATCAAATCACCTACTGCGCCAAAATAATTATGGGAATAAAAAATAAATTAAATCCCACGGCGGTTAAACCCGGCGCTGATTGTGCACTTCTGCTGCACCCGGGGAGCTGAGTGCAAAACGCACAGATTCCTGTGCAGCACAAATGCGAGTCTGGGTACCAGCCGAGAGGCTCTATCAGCAGTTTGTTGGCAAAATCCTAAATCCTGGGAAAAAAAGAGAGAAACCCTACTCCAAGATCCCCTGTGCGGACAACTGAGTTTGACAACCATGTGTCATTTGGCGGAAAGCTTATTCTCCTCACGTCGACAAAGGGAAAAACAAGCAGCCACTAAATATTGCAGGGATCCCACGTGGAAAATCCTAGGATGTCAGCAATCGTCTCACTTGGAAAAGCTGGCAAAACACAAAAGCTGTTCTAAATATAATGCGATCATTGTTTATCAGCTTGTTGCTTTGGGGAAGGGGTTAGTACAAGCCAGGCATCCGCAACACTGCTGTTCAAGAACTTAGGGGGAAAAAAACGTATGCATGTATACATATATTTCAGAGGAAGCCAACAGCGGCGACAAGAGAAATGCCGTCTTTCGGGTGTTTTGGACTTTTTCACAGGATGAAGCGGGGAGCCGAGCCACTCCGCGGCGAGAGCGGTGACATGTCACCATCTGCCCGCGATCGATGGCGTTAAATTAAATTAGAATTAAACGTCTTGTCACTCCAGCCCGGTCCGCAGTCATGAAAAACGATCTCCCGAGAATGGGTTCGGCGCACATCCACTCTTCCTCGGAATCGCGAGTGACCCAATCCTCAAGAAAGTTGAAGGGGGGAGGAGCAGCTCTTCTAGCAGGATTCAGGTCCACATTTCGGGATGCACTGCCATGGCGCTGCTAAAAATTCCCGAGAAACACCGGGAAAACACGCGGGCATCTCGGTGCTCTGATCGAACCCGTACCAGACCGCAAACACCGCGCTGCTGAACATCGATCCTCCCTCTGCTGCAAGACGCGGTCGGGAAGCCCGTCGCCAGCACTGGCTTATGTAGCCGGAGAGGACCCGATGAGAGTCGGCTTCAAACCGAGCTTTTCTGATCACTTCTCGCCGATCCGGAGGGGTAGGGAGGTGGACTCTGGTGCCTCGAAGTGTTCGTCGGCCGTCTCCTTGCCCGAAGCTGCCAGCTCCCGAGCGATCCCCTCCTCCTGCCGTTTCCTTCCCATTCAGTGAGCAGGCTGGATTCAAGATGGCGGTCGGCACGGATTGTTTGTGTTTTTTCCCCGCATCTCCGTCCTCCTCCCCCGGATCGGCTCAGCGAGCGACAGTCCCGCACGGCCGACGAAGATGACTGACAGGGAGGGTCGTCCAATCAAAAGCGAGGAAAATCGCGTTCGTTCCACGAAGGACCGCCCTCCTGTTTGTTGGATATGACAGCGGTACCTTTCCATACAGAGATGACTGACAGGACGAGCTGTCCAATCCAAATCGAGGAAAATCCCGTCCGTCCCACAAAGGACAGTCCCCTGTTTGTGCGATATGACAGCGGTACCTTTACATACTGATATGACTGACAGAATGGAGCATCCAATCCAAAGCGAAGAAAGTCCTACCCGTCCCATGAAGGACAACCCCCCGATTTGTGGGGTATGACAGCAGTACCTTGACATACTCAGATAAATGACACGATGGGCCGTCCAATCAAAAGCGAAGAAAATAGCGTTCTTCCCACGAAGGACAGCCCCTGTTTGTGGAATATGACAGCGGTCCCTTTCCGTACGGAAAATGACTGGCATTGCCTGTGACCTCCTGGCAAACAGGCGATCGACCTACCGGCAGTTCTGTACGGGAATGATGCGCAGTGACATTCGTCTGCAAGGGCACATGTTTTATTGAACACCCGCACAGATCGCTTTCAAAATATAATAAATGAATTAAAAAAGCAACAATATCTCTTAATTCGTGTGCCTATTCGATACCTTTGAAGTAGCCATTGAGCCCCTGTTACCGGACTGAAATAGATTTATAAAATGTAAACACGGTGACCGAAGTAATTGTATTACCTCCGAAAAGATGAATTAGTAATGCATTGCAACCAAGAAACGAAAAAGGATATGTATAAATATTTTGGAATCTGCTTATTATATTGCATAATTCGCTGCGTGTGCTGTGTAATTCTATTTCAAAGGTCTGCTTTTAATATTTTACTGAATCGCCAATACAAACTCCATAATAGCCTAAGGTGCTTTGTCTCATGTCACATGATAAGTGTGTTTCCCAAGACCTGGTGCCTGGCTCCCTGTGTTACATCAGTCCACACTCTTGGGGTCCACCATGTCTTACTCATCACCTTGAAGTACCTGTTCTCCAGAGAGGTAGATTCACCTGTTACATGGTGATAATCACATTAAGCATTGCCTGTCTTAATTAAGGCAGCTGATGTCTGAGTTTAAACAGCCCTCCAGATTACCTGGCTTTTGGCTATCTAGCACTGGGTGTTCCTTCTCTCTGTGATCTGCTCAAATATTTTATTCTACATGTTCTGAGCCACTAAAAATATACCTTAGTTAGAACTGGTGACCGCTATTGTGGAGCTGTGTCGTGTCGAGACTGTATGTTACAGTAGTGTCACTGCGCTGTTTTTTTTCTGCATGGAGATTACATCCACCATAAATGGTAGGCACCTTTTACCTAGCTATAGGTAGGCATCCGTGAATTAAATTCCCCTAGAAGATCACCAGTTACGCACATCTTAATGTTATGATGGACACTCTTCAGGGAGCAGGTATAAGCCTCTCGCTTTTTGTACTATAAACAACATTCCCAGCACACCTCTGAGCTGCACAGCCGTCAGCCACATGTGTCACATACTGAGGATCTCTCACCTTCTCAACCTACATACTTACAGCTGCCATGAAATTGTATCTCTTTCTAAAATACTTACAACTGCTGAGCATTAAACCGACTGAAAATGAAATAAATATGTTAGCATCTGCCCTATATGTTATACACATGCGATAAATTTTAATGAAGGACAAAAATATATAAAAAGATCCAAGGCTGATCTTTTTGGCAACGATTGGGAGAAGAAATGGATATTCGTTTTAAAAACACAGTTCGCAGAACACAAGCGTTTAAGTCTTCAGTGTGCTCACCACAGATTTCTGTAAAAAAAAAAATTAAAATAAAAGATTTGACCTCTTTTGCAACAAAATAACAATTTTTTTTTGGCTTAGAACACTTTCTGATTAATATTCCCCATAATCCACCCTTTAATACCTGAGATCCAGCTGACTGTATTCATCATTTTGCACCATAAATAACATCAATATTCTGATCAATGCAATCAATATATGTCATTGAATGAGACTGCATCATCCATTGAGACAAATATGAAGGTTCTTGGCTTTGTATGTTATATGAACTATTCAGAATTATTGCATTTCCAATGCAAATTCTGCCCTAGAAAAGATTCTGGAAAAATCCAAGCGGCTTTGAGGAAATCCTTTCTGAGGATAAAAGGGGTCAATGTCTGTTTTTTTGAATGTCTCTTTAGTATCTATGGATATGTGAGCTGTTAAAGTACATTTAACCCACTATACGAGTGATACAATTTGATGCCAATACTTTTTATAGGACTGTAATATTTGGCATGATTTTCTGTTACACATTAGAAAGGTGATTTAGAGATCAGAAATAATATTAAAGGTCAAACAGACCCTCTGGGAAAGCTGAGTGGTAAAATGTTTAGTTTAGCTCACTCTATATAGTCCAACCACAACCAATGTATGTATGAGTGGTTTGGCTTTTATCATCACATACAGATATGTGCCAATGGCTGTGTTATGAGGTCTGGATCTTCTGTGACTTGATAGTGGTCGATACAGCCCTGGACGTTCAGGTGGTGACCTCCACCCACTGAAGATTCGGGGCTTCAGAGGCAGGTTACTGACAGCAGCTGGAAATTGTGCCGAACACGGCAGGGCGAAAGAGTCTGTTTTGCTCCGTTTCGCTTTGCTTGGAAACTTGTGAAAGCGTGTGGCAAAAGCCACGGAGCTTGAGAGCAGCAACGCAGCAGATGTTGTGGTCTTGGCCAAACAGACAAAAATAATGCTGACAGGAGTTCAGGAATATAATTTGAGATTCTAACATCTAGGTAATCCTCAGCTCAAATTTTACTATAAAAAAAAAAAAAAAAACATTTATAAAATTTCAGTAGTTAATAGTACATTAGGAGATGACAGAGGTCTTGTTTCCCCTACACTTTTAGTTTTGTATAAAGTATGTATTGTAATATTATACTTTAAAAGCTTGTGGCCATTTATAGTATGTATAATTGTATTTGTTTGAACAATTTTTCCATTTGAAAAGGGATATGACACTGAACTTGAAAATATACATTTTATGAAAGGATTCTTCTCCATAAAAGGCAATGTGATTTTTTTTGGATGTATTCAATGATGTTTTCAGATAAGTATCTGCAGGCTATACAGTTTCCTTCAAAGACTACAGACCATATTCTATAGTCAAACTAATAGCCTCATAAATTTGTGGTCTTAGAACAAACAGCATGAAAGCATCAGTGCAAGTGGTTGTAATGGGAGAGAGCTACTCAATGCTCAATGGCTCAGGGATATTTTCAAAAATTACATCTGGAAACTTACTTTTGACTTGAAGTTTTTAAGCCCACGTTAAATGTGGACGGAGCGCTGTCTTGGCACCAGACACGCAGAAGTCTTTGTGTGCAACTCCTCAGTAATGCGGGGCTTTAAGCAGGATCGCATTCTGCTTAACCTGCACGCCGTTGTCGGGTCGTGGGGAAGTTTGTTTATGAGATTATTCACTGGAAGCTGCCGGCAGAGGCCGAGAACCATGGATAGAACATTTTCAAGGTTACATACTGAAGGATCGGTCGTGATGGATGAGGTAATTATTCTTAATCATGAGTGATCAAAAGATACCACCCTCCCTCTGAGGATAGGTAGGTGTGCCTCTAGATGTCTTCATTCCTCTTACATAGCAAAGCACATGGCTCAGGCCTTAGCAATACTCAAATACTTGGGGTAGCAGTACTCAGATACTTGGGATACTCTTTTTTTTGTCGACACAGATTTGTCATTGTGCTGTTTTTTTAGGCCTGTGATGTTACATTTAAAAAAGGTTATGCAAGCTGTATAGGGTCTGCAGTATGGGGGTACTTTAGTCACACATGATGTATGGGCACTCAGTGTTAGAAGTTCCTTGTATGTCTGTTTGTTTATGAAACAGTCAGACTACAGTAAACACTCTGTCTTTGTTACGGTCACGTGATCCTGCACCTGTGGTTTACTTCCTCCTTTGAAGCCTAACATATAGCACGGGCAATGTCAGACAGGTTGGGCATGTTGTTGCTTTATAACAGACACAGGCCTAAATGGGGCCCTCGTTCTGAACATATGCTATGATATCTTTTACAGAAACGGGCTACCATCTGAAAAACAGCAAGGGTGGGCATATTGTTGTTTCATAACAGGCAAAGGACTGTTCTAGAACATTTTTATATACTATTTATATAATACTTTTTTATCTGTACCCAGAAATCTTCCTGATCTCTGTATTTCACTCACTACAAAGGAAACCGAAGGTTGATTAACAAAAGCATGTCATGGCGTTCAAGCAACAAGGCATTCGAGGAAGCAGCTTTTGATTTATCATTATTACTGTATGTTAGCAGTTTGCTCCAGAAAATCACTTATGTCACTGTTGGAGATTACATCAAAATGTAGACATCTGGTGCCATCGAGAACCTATAAGACAATATGAAATTTATATGGACGGTCCTTAGGATTAATAAAAGACTTAAACACACTTTTGCCATAAATTCAATGTTTTGCTTAACATTTCAAATCTGAACAAGTTAACGATCTGCTGTCCCAGGTTTTGTTCAGCAGAGCTGTTTACTCCGATGGCTTCGTCTTTGGACGCTAAGCCCACGTCTCGCCACCGCGTCACGCGGTGGGCCGAAGCCGCGGTAAATCGGGTTAATTCCGCTTGGCTTCGACCGCGTTAATGGTGAAGGAGCGGCTTTGCACACAGAGCACAGAGACCCAGGCCGCCTGGCACCTCTCCTGGCTAAACACACCCCAGCCGTCACTGCTGAACATGCAGAGCCCACATCAGGCCTAGACTATTAAACATTCGTTATATACCCTTATGGGAGCAAAAGTGAAACGTAGTTCGTCTTAAAAATGGCCCTGTAATCTACCTCACGCTTACATTTTTGATACCAGGCAATGTTATTGTGTTATTGGGATGGCTAATATTACTGGAGAGCATGTTGAGGATGCTTCTAGAAGTTGCCATGGTAAAATGGACTTGCCCATGGTTATAAAACTGTGCCCAGTTCTTTCAAATCTGGCAGTACTTTGCTGTAATTTTACCACATTGTCAGGGGACGTGCCGTTTTGAAAGCATGAAAATGTGTTTCTGATGTATCGGGGTATTTTTTTGTGAGTTACACTGAGCATCCATCCATCCATGATCCATCTTTTGCTTATCGTGGTCAGGGTCATGCCGACGGGGGGGGGGGGAGGATTGTGTCCCAATGCAGGGCTTCACCCTCTGAAGTAACGGAACCCGGAGCAGCCAGAGGAAACCCACACAGGAATGGAGAACATGCCGACTCCACACACACACATAAATATAGTTACACACACACACAGCAGGAACACACACACAATACACACACACACACAATACACACACACACACACACACAATACACACACACACACACACACACAATACACACACACAATACTCACACACACGCAGGTTTGTAATTAAATCTTTCTGGGAACTCCATATATTTCTATGGGGGAAAACTCTAATCCCAACATGACGACCTTAACCGCTACCCAGACGTAACCTTAACTATAAGCAACCAAAATGCGAGACTTTTAGCATTTTTACTTTTTCGATTGCATTCAAATATCTTTATGGGGACCTGAAAAATGGTCCCCATAATGTCAAAAAAACAGGTTTTATTACATTGTAACACACACACATACAAGTGCACGCACGCACACACACACACACACTTGCACATAAACACACACATACATGTAAACAAACAAACAAACAAACAAACACACACACACACACACACACACACACACACACAGCATCGAAGTAATTCGAACCCCTGACTTGGTCTGAGGCAGCAGTGTTACTCACAACAGCCCCTAATACCTACCAAGTTATTTATTATGCATTGTTTGCGGGCTTATATATATCTCTATGGTGTATATACCATACTCTGATGAGGGAATAAACAAAGGATTGGACGTCCCCAGATCCCCTCAGCAGTCGAGGTAAAGCCCGTGTCAGTGGGTGCTTTAAATCAACACTTTAATGCACTGAGAGACAGCAGGCTTCATAAGTCACAGCTCCGCATTGGCAAACATTTGTGTTGTCAGTCCCAGGGTGCAATTCACATACAGGGCTGCTGAAGGTTTGTTCCCGGTTCTCATGTCTGTGAGAGCAGAGGCGCAATGTATAGACGGCTCCTCATTGGCTGTCGGGGTACAGATAGGATGGTGATTGATGCAGTTGGAGTTTGAGAGAACAGAATACCACGTGACCTGGAAGGGGCCTGTCAAAGAATGCTGACATGACACCAAGGGGCAGTCCCCATTTTAATCAGATGGCTTTCCAATAACTTTTTAGTAACATTCCCCATATTATTGGCTAAAACCAGTAGACAAGACATAAGGACCATGAGCATTAAAGCAGAGCCACTGGACCCACGGTGGGACCGTAGACACGGGTTTGGACCCGTGAAGCAGATTGTCCAGCTCTGATGATACCAGGCCACAATTTTTATATATATAAACATTTGGGTCCAGAGACTTGGATGATGCAATTGCACACATCTGTCACCCCAGCGGTATCCCAAAGATGTGTGACAGAGAAAATTTTATCACTACAGTAAAACCTGGAAAGGCTCCCAGACAGAGTCCCCTACAAAAATCCCATAATCCAAAGCATAATGCCAGCTGATGAAGAGAGTTGATCGCAGACCACGCCCTCAACACCTTCAGGCGAAGCTGAAGACAGGCCCTGCCTTCCTCAGCCTTTCCGTGCTTGTCTGTAGAAGCCGTCATAAACAACAGAATACTTCAGACGTTGTATTTTTTTTTTTTTCGTCTGAGCAACTGGGAGTTTAAAGAACATCTTGGACAGGAAGGAAAGGCTGCTGCCTCAAGGGGTAACATTTGATTCCTCCATGTTTAATGTGCACATAAATGACTAAGGGCTTGGGGGCTGCTTAGTTATTGCAGGATCCAACGGGGGCAGGAACTGGACCGAACCTAAGAGCCACATCATTGTAAGTCACAGCAGGCAAATATTTCCAAATGAAGAACGTTTTCTTTTTTTCGGCTGGCCCCAGCCTGTGTCCTGCCAACCTCCACGGACAGTGTGGGCACCCTTTCTGCTCATGAGATGGTCCATGCTATGTGAGGGACTCCAAGACTGGTCAACCCCAGCTGCAGAGATCTGCTCCTCTTCAGTGACAGATAGCCCAAAAACAGAACTTAGACTCAGGGACAGTGGATTCACTAAATATGTCATCTCTCACTAAGATTATGGCGCAAAAAGACTGATGAGAGTGTCAGCAGGGCTTCTGATTGGCTGTGGCCCCCTGCTTGCGGGTGTCTTAACGTGGTATGGTCTGATTTACGCGTCACCTGTATCTCCTGGGGATAAACTCTGTGCATGGATCTCAGGGCTGTATGCCTGAATAGCAAAGACCTGATGGATCTGTTATCCTCCTTCAGTCACAGAACTATTAGACCCGAATTTCACATTCCAGGCTCCTGTTTTTAGTGATTTAAAGCTGCTCGGTACCAAGTAAAGTTGTCGCTGAGTGAGAAATGATGTCATGTTGCTCAGTAGAATGGGAAGCAGCTTCTTCCTGTCCTTTCACTTTACAATTTCTAGGCTGAGCGCTGACTAAATAAGTGTTACATTATATTGATGAAAAAAGACCACATTCTGTGCTTCATTTATAAGTTATGCAATTTGCAGACTGGTAGCAGATCTGTGCGCTGAGCACTCCACCGACTGCGCTGATCAGCAGCGAGCCCCGCGGGGCCGTCATGGAGTGTAGCGGCGCTTCCCAGAGACGCAGAAGCCAGCCGGAACGCACTGTTCTCCATCGCTCTCGCGGCGCTTATGTAACGAAAGGCTATGCACTCGGCCTGCCTCCCCGCACGGGCACGGGGCGGCGCGTCTCGCACAGGAAGCGGCGGGCACAGATGATGCCAGCATCTCTACGGCACGGACGCCGGTTTGCAGGGCACCGAGGTTTTGCTGGCGTGCCGAGTAGCCCTGAGCTGCAGGGTGACTCCGCTTCCCGTCACGCCACATGAGGAACGTGTCTGTGAGGAGTGGGTTCAGCTTCAGCAAACAACTTCACAGCACGGTCATAATTAGAGTCACAATCGGAGTAACAATCAGAGTCACAATCAGAGTCACGATCAGAGTCACAATCAGGTAACGTTCAAAGTGTCCATCTTTCCTGATGTTCCCAGAACATTATCCCAGTATTGCAACATTGCTACACCTAAGAATAATAATGTATGAACAAATAATGCAGGTACATTTCAAAGGTCATGGGTTCAAGGCAATGTACACAAATAGCACTTTTATAAAACAATATTTTATACTAAAACAATATTTTTCAACATTACCTTGAAAAGGATGTTCAGGTAATGATGTTACCATGCTAATACTGACAGATCCTTTGTTAAAATATCAAATGTAGAAATAACGTTCCATTAACATTAAGAACGTTCCCTGCCGGCTTTGAGAGGACCCTCACATGACATTGGCTGATGTTCTGAGAACATTCCCTGTTAGCTGGGAGAGTCACAAGCAGAATCAGAATCACAGTTACCGTTAGACAGATCTTTAAAAGCCAAGTAAATTAAACATACAAGGGATCTGTCTTCCTGGTTGTGCCCCGGTATAACATGCAAGGTGACTTATGTACAAGACACCATTTACTCATGCCACACCTCCGCAGACACACTTTTGTCGTATAAATTATTATATTGTACATATAGTAATCCAACTTTACCTGAGCAGATGCGTGACTATTAATAATCCCGACTATGTATCTGCGCTGGATATCACCGGCACGCCACGCGACTTGTAGGCGGAACTACATGTCCGTTATAGCTGAACAGAACTACAGCTAAAAGCGGCGCTGGGGGCCTCTCTTCCTATTAGACAGTGTTCAGAGTTGGTTTAAGTTATCTGGTTAAGTGGGAAATCCTGCTTTGTGAAATATCCCCTAGATGACTGAAGTGCAAAGTTTCTGTTGTTACCAGAGCAGTTACTGCTGGTGAGGGATGCAGCTGTGGGACAGAACCTGGCCCTGTGTCTGGTGCCACCTGGGGCATCAAAAACAACTGAAGATGTCTGTTCTCTGTCTTTACGTTCCTGAAAAGTGCGAGCTTGTCTCTAGTTGTCTCGTCTGGTTGATAAGGGATCAAGTGAAACTTTGGAAGCAAAGCCATTCAATCAGGCCTGTACAGATGTAATTGCACACAAAACTCACCCAGGTACTTTGGGCTGGTTTCTACTTTGTTCCATTGAATTAAATCCTTCCACAAAACAGACAAATATGCTTAATCAAAGACAGACAGTAAATGCCTGTGAGGAGCTCAAGACTGATGGGAACTGCAAAATAGAGCAGTCTTTGTCAGAATTTGAGCCGTAAGTCATTCAGAAACACAATTCTTTTTTTTCTTTAGTAAGTTTTAATCTAATCTAAAACTTTAAGTACCTAAGTTGTTATCTTTCATAAATGGCTACATTTATTAAAGATTGGTATCTCTCCCCACCCTAGTTCATAAATTTGGAGATTAGATCAACTATAAAAGTGACTGGAAATTAATAACCGACGGATTTTTCGGCTCCCTCCCCTCCGAGGCTAAAACCGGTACTATCTTGTTGCTTTTGTGCAGAAGGCTTGTTTTGTGCCGCAGAACAAACTGGCATCACGACGTCGTAGAGCTTCGGACAGACGCCTCGTGCGCTGTTTCTGAGGATTTCGTACAGCTGTCTGAGTAAACGGGAGTAACCTTGTCGGCAAACACAAAAACAAAACCGAACAAGACAACCAAGTGTTGTCAGGCCTCGGACGAGTGTAAAATCAGGGGCGTGAATCTGAGACATGCGTGCTTGACTGACGCCGGTTCCCTGCGAGCGTAACGGGGCTGACACTCGAATGGTTATGCATCCAGGCAAGAAGACAGCCCCTGAGGTCCCTGTAAAAACAAATGCACCAGCCATAAAGGCTTGGGAAGGTCTGCTAATGATAGCAGCCAAGGCTACTGAGCCACTAAAAGAGGGGCATCCAGTTCTGCCCACGCCGTTTCACCCGTCTAAACCTGACCAGCAGCTGCATCAGGCGCCCATCCACAGATCGCGTTTCCTCCATGGAAGACGTGCTCTTAAGTTTACGGAGCGCTATTGTGAGAGCCGTCGTGTCCCGCTGACTTTCTGGCGACTGGGTCCGGATCACATGCCAGGAGGCCCGGATCGTGGATCTTAACGGGGACCAGAGTGAGCGGTGCCACGTGGACGGGGAGCAGGTGCTTCCATCCACTGGCACATCCCGCGTGCGCGTTGGCCTCGGCGTTCATTAACCAAACGCCACGAGACACCCCTTAAGAGCCCTCTCAGCTGACAAGTGCAAAAGCACTTAGTTCATTCAGCTTCATTCGGATTTGCTCAGCAGTCAGACATAGCCTGCGGTTCCACATTAATGCATGTGAATTAGTCCTTAACTGCCTCTGAACTCAGAGTCATACGAAACCAGGGAGCTGAATGAGGCAGCTCTTCACACACGCCGAGGGCCCGCTGACAGCCTCTTCTCCAATGCGAAAGCTTTCCCTGGAAGCACATGGCACCCGAGCGATCCCGGGCAGGACGGCCAGCGTGCCCCGACTTGCAGAATACTTACTATCTAAGTGATGCGGAGTGGAATTTCAGCCTCATGGAGTGTACTGTATGATACTGCGCCAAATCATTTCACTTTCCTCTCTGCCCTGGTGGTCTCTCTGGATTAACCATCCTACCTGAAAGAGGAACACTTCTTTGTCGCAAAGAGGAACTTTGGGGAGCCAGTTTTGGCTTAAGCATCCAAGCTGGGAAAAGTAGTGTCACCTTCATCTATCTTATACATGAAAACAAGTTCTCTTTGCATTTTTTAATAAACTGGCCTGCCGTCGAAATACCTCCATTTTTTTGGCCAGTTTCACACTGTCTGCGGCGCACTGTGATAATTAAAGCAGGCATATCATTCATTTTCAAGTTCATTAATGAACTTATTTCAAAATCAAGCACATTTCCTTTATGTACATGCCTTTGTGGGGGGTTTTATATCAGTAAGGGTGATTTGCAGAGGAGGTGGGGCAGCCATGTCCTGCAATTATTCCCAGAGCGAGAGTCAGGTGACCAGGGCTTTTCACATTGATTGGTTCTACCTGTCCTTGGACCCCATGTTGTGAATAGAAGCCTATAGACATTTTCCCAGCCCTACTTATACTAATAACTTTTGTTTTTTTTTTTGGTTGTCTGGGAAACAGGTCTCCCTTTGTGTCGTTTCTATGCCATCAGTCTCTAATCCCAGTTTCTTCTCATTTCTCCGAATAAGATCGGCCATGCAAGCCCCCGACGCTGTGCTCTCGCCGTCCTTTATGAAACGCGTAACCCGACCTCGAGGGCCTTTATCTACAGGAACCTCCATCACTGAATGAGGAAGCTCCATACCTGCTCGCCATTAGCGAGCACCTGCTTTTTACCCCAGATGCACCAGCATATATTATGTTTGACACCTTTGGAAAACCTGAAATGTTATGGCAAGCAGTCTGAAAACAGCTCCTATGGCATGATACTAGTGGTTAGCTTTCTCCCTGAAAGGTCACCGACCCCCCATGGTGTCATCAGCCAGAACCTTTTTAGACACTCCTGGATATTTGTGTCAGAAATATCCAAGAATGTGTCTCTGGAATGCTGACTTCTCTGTGGCCATAATCCTGCCTTCGTTCTGTTGTCAGAGCACCACCAATCACTGCTTTAATCCAAAATAAGCAGACAGTAAATTGCATACGGAACATCAGTTTATCTCTGAGAGTGATGGTGATCCAAGTACCACAGTGTGAGCAGTGGTGAGTAGTTATCACCCTGACCAGGGGCATGCGTCAGGACACACGAAGAGCAGGTTCACCTGCCACATGTCACTGGATCATGTGACCCAGAAGAAACCCAGCGAAGCCAAACAAACTCCACACGCAGAGGTGAGACTGTGTATATCAGGGGCTCCCAACCTCTTGTCTTTACAAGGCTGAAGGTGATTGCAGTCATTTTATTTGAACTCATTTATATTATTTATTGATATTTATGAACGTGAAAGAATACAGTTGTTTAAGATTGTATGTGGTGTTTTAATCATAATTTTTAAAAGAACAATAATTAGTTGAAAAAATATTTTTTATTAGTATTTTTTTTGGGGTCGTGACCCCAAGGTTGAAAAACACTGGTGTATATACTCCTGAGACCCAGCAATTCATTTTTGTCCTCTGTAGACAGGCATGGACTGGCAATAGGGAAGTTTAGGAATTTTTCTGGTGGGCCAGTCTTTCCCAACCCCTGCATTATGTAGCCTGTATACCAGGGGATCCAAATTCAGACATTATTTACCCAATATACTGTATCAGGGGTTCCCAACTCCAACATTATATAGCCTGTTTACCAGGGGTTCCCAACCCCTACATGAAATACCCTGTATACCAGGGGTTCCCAACCCCAGCATTATATAGCCTGTATACCAGGGGTTCCTAAACCCTACATTAAATACCCTGTATACCAGGGGTTCCCAACCCCAGCATTATATAACCAGTATACCAGGGGTTCCCAACACCTTGGTTGATATTGGTCTGTTTCTAGGTTGATTGCAGGAGATGATCAAAGGATAATGCTTTAATCCCTCCCCTCAAACCCAGTCAATGGCAAAATATACCAAAGGGGACCCAATTGCCCACACCAGTGGCAAATTCCCATGCTGATACAGGCTGCCAGCCTGCCGCTGGTTATAGAGGACATTATATTTTTGCTCATTTCTCTACACGTCACTCTGTTAAGTCTGGTTAAGGAGACTGTCCTTAAAGAGGACAGCTAGGACTATAAAATGACATCACGTGTGGGGATGTAACCTTGCCAGCTTCCTCTTCCTGTCACATTAAAATTTTAATCAATATTTAAAATCCTTTGTCTCCCAGACTTTCGGGAGGATGGGGCCGTGTGCCGGTGAGGTGCAGTGGCCTGCAGTGCTCCATCCGCGACCAGAGGCAGCTGCTCCGCGGCCTGCAGTGCTCCATCCGCAACCCGAGGCAGCTGCTCCGCGGCCTGCAGTGCTCCATCCGCAACCCGAGGCAGCTGCTCCGCGGCCTGCAGTGCTCCATCC